>JAPDVR010000002.1:48021528-48134028 GCA_026230005.1 Gila orcuttii | reverse complement strand
TACCAATTAGTGCAAAAAATATTAGGACGCATGTGCTAGTTGAGTGTTCAGAGTAAGCGTGGTACGCAGTGTACGCAGGGCGAAAGTATAAACAAGGAAGAGAGGGGGTATGCTGAAGGATGTTAGATGCCTCAGAGGGTACGCCACACAAGTCTGCAAGTTTGGGTATGTTTGAAAACCCAAGTATACATTGGTCTTAACTTGTAATCTAACTTTTGTGGTTACTGCAATGTATTGAAGATCCTGTTGAAACAAATACAGATTTAAGGGCCACCATCCTTTTGTTTTGACTTTCCTTTTCAAACGTTAATTAGAAGCTTCAAATCCTTTACAATTCAGACTCAGATATTGTTAATATTGCTGTGAGTTCATTTGGGGTTTATTATGCAGCTGCATGGGGTGTGAACTCTGGAAGGTGGACTCCATCTTGGCTCCACTTGCTCAGTCGCACAGTCGTCTATTCTGAGTGAAAGCGTGGGAGTGTAATTGCTCTGAAGTGGACTCCATTTTGGCTCTGGTCACACAGTGGCACAGTAGGCCATTCTGAGGGAATAGAACTGAGTTCAGCAGCGCTGGAGTGGAATTGTCAGCATTCTTCAGCACTGCTGTCATCTTTAACCTCCTAACAGAGCCTCTTTACTTTGAGTTCTCACAGTCACACAAACACAAACAAGTGAACATACACAAAGAAGGATTGTCACACCAGACACGAGGTGTAAAAAGCAAACATTGCTTGAAAATTACACATGGAGACTGTGTATGAGATTGACAGGGTGAGGGTGACACAAAAGTAAAAGTGTATGTGTGTGCACGTGTATGCGTATATGTAATTCAGTAATAACAGGCTTCAGCCACAGCTCTGTCATTATTTAATTACTTCCTTCCATCTCCGTGGCAACGTAATGTTTCCCTGATTGGTGTACGGTTGCCGAGTCACTTCCTCACTCCCTGACCTTAGAAGAGTGAGGTGAGGCAGTGGCTGCATCTACAAACCTAGCAGGCTGCCTACCTAGACAGGATTTTTGGACATCGTAGATATCTACAAATGTTGTCTAGGAAGGTTGCGCTAAGTATTGAGACACAGAAGGAGAAAGAAGAGACATTGGGATGACTGAATCACAGACTTCCTATGGTCAACCAAGACTGGATGCAAACACACACTCACGCCCTCTGTGGTGTTTAGTTTGTCAGGTTTTCAAGTTTGTCAAACACCGCAGTGAGTAGTTTCGGTGGTGTGTGAGAATTTGTGTGTGGGTGTTTGTGGAAGTGTGTGTGTGCACTGTACAGTATGTGTTTTGCTGGTTTGGCCTTTTTCTTGACCAGTCTATTTTTCTTTGCTCAGAGAAAATGTTATTTAAATAGACCAAACCTTTTTCTCAGTATGTTCTTGTAAATATGTCTCATTTAGCTTTTTAAACCGTGTCATATAAAGCCATACGAAAACACACATGCCTGATAATCATATGTAAGATAATAAATGATCAAATACAGCATAAATTAACATTCAGATACTGTTTTGCTTTTCATTTACTGTTACTTATGAGGATGTTACATTGTGTAGTGCCACATTTATGTCCTCCTGGGAAATTCCTACTTGCAAGTCGTAATTACAATCTGGTATGCATTCAAGTGACATTGGTTAGAATAAAATCAACAATGGATAGTTTCATATTTCTTTCTATCTCTTTTTCTTTTACTTCCTGACAAGGACAAGACACTTTTACAGCCTGTAGAACCAAATGAAATTATCTAATGTGTAACTGATTTTGCCCTTTCAAGTGGAGTCGAAAACGTAGAGTTCTGAGCACATAAAGTCGTATTTACAAGTGAGAAACTCAAAAATCTAGATGTGCAAGTTGACTAATTATGATATTGGAAGGGCCATGTCGATTCGAAACATGGTGGAAACACTGATCTAAAATAAAGATAATATATCTATATCAGTGAGCGAAAAGTGGAGTTCTTTTGTTTTATTTAGGCTATCCATGTTATGTTTCCGACTTTAATGCGTGACTTGTAAATAACGAAACAGCCGACTCTGGTTTCCCACACACACTTTCTGTCACAGAGAATGATGAGAAATGTAGTTTAAGCCTTTTCATAACCCGGCTAAATGAGTAGTATTGTCTTGCAAGCTTTACATCTGACCTTTATCTACAGCAAAATGTATACAAATTAAATTTTACAGCCAACATTCACAATGACAACTGAATTTCAGTTGGCTTCTGCTGCAATTCTTTAATTGATTTAGAAATACCATATTATCCATGTTATCCATTTCGTAAATACTACAACATGAGTTGAAGGCATGATACAATGAGGTGAATGAAAAAGGGGGCTCAGGAAGGACTCATAGGACTATTTCATTAAGAGTGTGTGTCATGTTTATGGGTCAGACTTGCCCAGTTTGAATAGATCATGTCTAAGTGGCATTGTGTGAGAAACATAGAATGTTGCCGAGCTTTTTGTCCTTCTACAGCACCCATAATCACCACCCATTTCTGATACACAAAGATCTGAGTTCTCACAGAGTTTTATTCGCAGAGGAATGTCTGCCACCCTGTGTGTGTGTGTGTGTGTGTGTGTGTGTGTGTGTGTATATATATATATATATATATATATATATATGTGTGTGTGTGTGTGTGTGTGTGTGTGTCTTGGATGCTGCACAAATCAGGATCTGTTTGAAAGGGTTGAGTCTTTGAATGAAAGCTTAGTGTTGTTCTCTGGCTTACACAGTTGATCCTGTTCAGTGTATGCCCTCTAATCGGCTTTTGCTAATGTGAATTCTCTAACAATCACCCTCACTCTCTTTCTCTTTTCTCCCTCTGTGTCTTAACCCTTCTCTTTCAACACACTAACAACCATCACATCTTTTCTTTTACTTGGTTAATCGCTCCGTTGTTTTAGCCAATTAACTGCTGACATGAGGGCAGCAGGGTGTGGAAGTTGTCTCTCTCTCTGCGTCTGTATACTCTTTTACTAGGTAGTCTCTAGAAACAAACACAAGACCTCCATATGTTCCTTTAAAGGGATTTTCCTTTATACTTGGGATGTTATGTTAGTGTGTGTTAAGTTGTAAATTCCTGAGTTTAGCCAGTGTGTGTAAAGTGTCCAGAGGTTAAGTGAGCAAAGGTGAGATGTCCTTAGGGTCACTGGTGAAAGTTGTATGGTGGCTTAACACTGAGCACCTGGGCTTAGCCCTGACTGATAAGGACCACACCTTGTGTGTATGTGCATGTGTGTCTCATTAAAATGTTATTAAAGGATATAAATAAATGTATAGTACTTTTGATAAATTTTTAGCTCAGGGTTGTGAACATTTTAACACATTTTTTAACTAAATACTGTATGTTTAACATTGTCAGTTGATTTAGCTAATCTGCAAGCCAGCTGTTTCATTTTGCTTTGTGGGATTTTGACTGTTTTGATCCTGAGTTTTTAATTAATTTATGAAATGAAACTTGTGAGATGAGAAGTCATTTGCCGTTTTTTGTTTTTTTTGCCAACGTCTTTGTTAAATATGTAAGATTAAGTCATAAAGTGATGGGGAAAGCTGTTTAATTAGGGGAATTTTGTTTACTTCTTGCAGGGTTGCAATCTGTACAGTTTAGACAATGCATGACAATTTGGAAAGGGATTTAATCCAACAATGTTCTTGATGTTATTGATGTGTGTAGAATATGTGTTTGTGAGTGTGTGTGTTTATATATATATATATATATATATATATATATATATATATAGAAAAAACAAAACAAAAAGTGAAACATAAGCAAAAACTTACTGAGAGCACATAACAAGCTGTTTCAGACAAATCACAAAGCTTTAACAATTGTAAGCTCATTTGCTTTCTCAGTGGAGCTTATCATCTCATCACATTCTCATAAAAATGCTTCACGAAAAAGGCTTACTTTTTACGTTTCTTGGAACACTTGCGCGGCTCACTCTTAAATTTTTTCTTATAGCTTTTAAATCAAAGGCAAAATGAGTCGTTTACTAAGTAATGTCTCACGGCCCCCTGCTCAGGGCCCTGCACAAGTACAGTGAGGAATTATATCATCATAAAACAGCATCATAATGGCCACCTAAAGAGAGAGCGAGGAGGAGGAGAGAGATTGTTTTGAAAGAGGGGATATTACCAAATATTTCCTGAAGACCACCCATAGCCTGAAAAGCTGATCGTCTTCTTAGTCTCTGGGGCTCTAAACCTGCCCATTTATGATCAGGCACGGTGGGAGGCAGACATGTACAGTGACACTTGATTATGAGTCTGTCAGCTCAGTTGCTGGCTTCCTGTGTGTGTGTGTGTGTGTGTGTGTGTGTGTGTGTGTGTGTGTGTGTGTGTGTGTGTGTGTGTGTGTGTGTGTGTGTGTGTGTGTGTGTGTCTATAACAGTAGCTTAAGGGATGATGTAAGCGGGCTTCCTAATTGCAGGGTGATACAAGGGTGTGTCAGATCTCGCTGCCTTAGGGAGCACTAGATTTGTATTTGTGTCCTCAGGTAACAGAATGATATAAAGACTCTTTGGTATGTCTTTCTGGAGGTGTTTGCTTGGATACCAGATAAATGTTGGCTTTTTTTTCTCACTTCAACATCCTTTCACTCCTTAAATAACTGCTACAGAGCTGCCGCTACACCTGATGAAAATGAGACACCTGAATTTTAGTCAAAAGAGAACCAGGGAGATTTATATTGACCTTTTTTCCTTTGGGCTCTGATGATACGGGGTTATAATTAGTTTTTGGAAAATTTGACTTTTTTTTTTTTACTCATGCTGCCGGCTGAATTAAAGGCTTACCTTTAGGGAAAAGTGATATATCTGGCAATCGCTCACTTTCCGTTTTATAAATAATTATATTGAATTATAAGTATAATTCATTCGACTGTGTGTGGTCTTCCTTGGTTCTCACAGATAGGTTAGTGTTTAAAAAAGGCATATTCTGTTGGCACATTAAATTAATTAAAAACAAAAATGAACAACAAATGAGTAGTTCATTTTTTTATATATATCTTTATTTTATTGATCTCTAATTGAAATATAGAATATATGAAAACAGTAAACATTGTATGTTCTTGCATGTAGTTTGTTTAATAAACATTAATTTCACCCTGAAGTTGTCCCAAAAATGGCTATGTCTGTTAATATTTCTTTAGAGACACTCAGTTGGAATTAAATAAATAAATACATGTAATTAGCTTTTTAAAAACTTCAGTCTATGGTATGTCCCCATGTTCTTTGTGTGTGTGTGTGTGTGTGTGTGTGTGTGTGTGTGTGTGTGTGTGTGTGTGTGTGTGTGTGTGTGTGTGTGTGTGTGTGTGTGATTGCAGGAATGTGCATTTAAAAAGGGGGTAGGAGGAAAGAAGAGGAGAATGACACCACTCTACCTGTTGAAACAAAGCACAAATGTAATAAGGCTCTCCTGAGTTTTGTTTTGTGTGTGTGTGTGTGTGTGTGTGTGTGTGTGTGTGTGTGTGTGGAGGGGGTTAACAAGAAAAGTTCAAAAGTTCACTTATAAAAGGGTTACTGCATGTTTTTATGATTCATTGCATTGTTATGCCTCTGCCGTGCTTGCACACACACACACACACACACACACAAACACACACACACACACACACACACACACACACACACACACACACACACACACACACACACACACACACACACACACACACACACACACACACACACACACACACACATTCCCACATAATAAACACAATTTCAAATGACCCAAACAGCTTCAAATGACTGTGAAGAGTAAATGATGTTTCATTGGTATAATATTCTACAAAAATTATATCTGATGTTCATTTTGTTATATTTTTTCCATCTCTTCATGGAGGTTGAGGGGGTGAGGGGCAGGGAAAGGGGCGATGAGTTTGACGGGGCGGCAGCGGTAAACGAGTGTGACTGCAGTGAGAGTGACGTGCTAAGCAGAGGGGTGGAGACGCTTGTCTTTTCAGAATGAAGGGAATCACCATGGCAGCAATTAAAAGCCTGAGGCTCCCCGCGCTGGGTCAGTGTGCACAAGGAGATGAAAGTGTGTTTGTGCATGCATGTATGTGTGTGTCAGAGAGTAAGTGAACTCCCCAAAAGCCGTTACTCAGCAGGGGGGGAGAGAGAAATGAACTAATGAACTTTTAGAGGAGCAAATCTTTGAGACAAGGACAGGTGTCAGCTGCAAAGAGGTGATGAACTGATTAAACTGAACTGTAATAGTTATGAGTGAGAATACCTGCTTTTGTTTACTGGTTTGTGCATCCGTTGTTACAGTATGGAGTTAATGATTAAAGATGACACAGACAGCATTCACAACTCATTTAAAAAAGAATGCGATTATTTACTCGCCCTCATGTCTTAGTAGTGACCAGGGGCTGTCAAGCTCAGAAAAGGGGAGAGTATATATATATATATATACACACATATATATATATATATATATATATATATATATATATATATGCATATTAATGGGCCATTAGTCTTTTGAGTTGTAACTGTTCATACACACTCACACACCCTCTCGTACACAAGGCACAGTCACCCGCAGCTGTACCTGTATTGTTTTTTCCAGTGAGGTGGAAATTGCTACGATGGTCTTGACATGGTTGTTGAACATGCATTTATGGAATGTGTCTTTATGCAATTCTACAATGCTCTATCAGGCATAGAAATCAGTAGTTTAGATAGCCCTGTGTGTGTGTGTGTGTGTGTGTGTGTGTGTGTGTGTGTGTGTGTGAGAGAGAGAGAGAGAGAGAGAGAGAGAGAGAGAGAGAGAGAGAGAGAGAGAGCAAGAGAAATAGTTAAAGGGATAGTTCACCCAAAAAATGTATATTAATTTGCTTACCCTCATGTTGATCTAAACCTTTATGACATTTGAAGGTGAAATTTTGAAGAATGTACTGAACTGGTTTTCAAACATCAAATAAAAGGACGTGAAAGTACCATAAAAGTATAAATTATATGTAAAATGGAATATGAATTGTCTCATATATTAAAAATCTTCTGAAGCCATATGATATCTTTGTGTGAAGAACAAATCAAAATTCAGCCACTGAAATTTCATAAAACAGAGATATCATATGGCTTTAGAAGATTTGGATAGTGGCCAGTAAGTCAAATGGACCATTTTTAGGATACTTTTATGCTGTTTTTGCATCCTTTTTGATGTTTGAAAACTTCATTAGGCTATAATCGGAAAAGAGCAACCAGTACATTGTTAAAAAATTACTCCTTTCATTGTCCGCAGAAGAAAGAAAATCAAATGGGCTTGGAACAACAGGATGATGAGAAAATTAAAAGTTTGGGGGTAAACTGTTAGTTTAACTCAGAATTTTTAACTTACTACATGTGCAAAAATTTTCTTCTAGCTTTCTTATCAAGCTCACATTGACAGTTTATGCCACCTGTTCTGACCCAAACAAGCTTGACTTCCTGTGCTACTTAAATATATGTGTGTATAGTGTGTGTCTGAGTGTGTATGTCATGACTTCAGCACCTCAATCGCTCACCTCTTCCTGTCTGTCAGTGTGTGTAGTGCTGAACTGACAGATGTGGACTAATTGGCCCTGATCATTTCAATGGATGTGGATTTCTCTCTCTCTCTCTCTCTCTCTCTCTCTCTCTCTCTCTCTCTCTCTCTCTCTCTCTCTCACTCTCTTTTCCTCTGCTTTCCTTCCCTCTACTGTATGTTTTCCTCTGGGATAGAAATGTTTTCACTTGGGAATGTGGGTCTAGCAGGTGTTAATTTTATTTTTCCCTTTGTCTCGCTCACTCTGAGTCTCTCTCCCAGGAATTCCTCCCATGTTAGGTCACTGTAATCTCACTTCTCCAGTTCACTATTATGATGAAGACATGCAACATAATACCACCATTCGGAAGTGTGTTTGTAAGAAAGAAAAGAAAGAAAAGCAAGAGAAAGAGAAAAAGAGATTTGCTGGAGAGACAAAATGGACTTTTAAACCTAAGTTCTTGAAAGGAATTTTTTCAGATAATCCCCCTCTCCCACCACTAAGCTCACTCTCCAGAAAACGTACTTCATTTCCATTGATGATTTCTCTCACGTACGTTACGCTCTGTTTGCCAGCTCCTTCCTAAGAGCCTCAAAACGTCGGCCATTGCAGTGCCCTTTACAAAACCAACTTCCTCCTCATCACCTCTTTCTCTATGAGGTCCCTTCCTCTTTTGATGCGTTTCTCATTCTGACTAGTAATCGTTTGGGTTGTGAATGAGTTTGGCCTAGTTATAAGACCCCAGCAACATGCGGTTCGGACAACTGAACTTTTCTAATCAACACTTTCCATGCACACAGAGCGATTATGTGAAAATATGAAGGAATTTTTTAGAAGGTGTATGGTACAAATGCAAAGAAAGAAATAACAATTTGTCAAAAAACTCAAAACAAATGGAAATTTCTTTGTTTGAGAGAAGTTTTCAAGCATGTTTTGTAGAAGACGATTTGACATCTGCATCAGTTTAATATGTTTAAAGTTAAAATGAGCTGTGAGTTGAACTTGATCTTGTGGAGACTGGATTTGAACTTGTGTCAGATTAGGTTTACTGGATGTGTGTGTCTGTGTAAATCCCCCGGCCTCTAAAAATAATGCAGGAACTGTCGGGAATGTGACACACAGATATAACGACTGCAAAAGCTTAACATGGATCAACACCACACAGACAAACACACACACTTACACACCCTATAAAAACACTCTCTCTCAATGAACCTAAACCTGTCGACAACTGCTGTGGTAGTTAGACACACTCACAGAAGTCTAAAGACAAGCCTAAATGCACACACAGTGTGCACTGATACTTTTATGTACAATTGAACTCTGCAAACAACATACAATTGTCCACTGATATGTGCATCTACACAGTGTGGTGTTTGCATGTGTGTGTATTTGTGTTAGTGTGTGTGTGTTGTTTCACTCTGGGTGGTAATGTCTATCTGCTCATGTGGGCCAGTTAATTTTAGACGTCTCTTTCTGCTCAGAAGTCTCTCTTGTGTCGCGTCGGTGTCTGTGTAGGAATGTGTCACTGTAAGTGTCAGATGAATACATGAGGCGTCAGTGATTTCAAAACTAATGCTTATCAGATCACACCTAATGTGCTAAATATTAGAGAAGCAATTCTCATTCAGTAGATCAGTTGTTTTTAAGGGGTTAAGAACAAATATGAAAACTGTCATCATTTACTTAACCTCATGTTGTTCCAAACCCATAAGACTTTTGTCTTTGGAACACAGATGAAGATATATTTATTAAAATCTGAAAGATTTGTGTCCCTCAGTTGAAAGTAAAAAATTTTGTTTTGACACTTCACATTTACAACATTCATAAAGACATTGTAAAAGAAATTCACAAGAACCAAAGAGGTTTGTTCCTGCGCATTGAGAACGGTTGAGCATCTGTTTACTATATTTAATGTGCTCTATGGATGTGTGTTGATCCATGTCTATTGCTCGATTCATATGAATTATTTTTCCAATGGCTTTATTAACTTTGAAGCGTTGGTGGAAAGGACTTTCAACGGCGGTACAGAAATCTCTCAGGATTCATTAAAAATAGCATAATTTGTGTTTCAAAGTTGAACAGAAGTCTTTTGAATGTCATGAGGGCAAGTAATATACAAAAGCAAAAATTCCTGTAAGATGAAACATTGTTATTTATTAAGATATTTTTTTTGAGCTGCAGAGGCCCAACAATATACAACACAATTGGTCTTAAAGTGTTATGCGTTTCTTTTTGAAATGTCTGATGTGTCAAAAAATGTCTAAACGTGTCAGTTGGCAGAGTTATTGATGAGTCATTTATATTTTACTGAATGTTGTGTCTAAAAGCATGCATGGATTTGATCTTTCTTTGATTGTGTAATAAAACTCTCCACTGTGGTGTCTAGCTGCTCTGGAGATATAGGTGTGGTAAGGCAAATATTTGTGTTTGACAGACAGTGGTGACTGACTATTTATTGAAGTTTATGTCTGATGGACAGAAATGGAAAAAGAGCAACACGCCAACTATGAATAATCTTTTGGAGCAAGTGTACAGACAGTGGTATGTATTTGTGTAACGTGCATTATTGGCTTTCTGTGATTGCAGATGGTATGGTTCACCGGTCAATATGTTACTTAGACACACTAAAACTAGCACTCTTTCACAGACACAGCCTTTATCAATGTGACCCGAGCACACAAACGCACACACTCACACCAAGTATTTCTCTCTCGCTCTATAAACGCATGACTTAGGGCCATGTTTTAAGAGGGAGATGGAGAGAGTGGAGAAAAGTAAAAGAGCAGCTGAAGTGAGCACCAATTTGCCTTCCAGCTTTTGAAGGGTTTTTAAGATGCTCAGCTTTCAGTCCATATAAGACATAGAGGAATGACCTCTTAAACCACTAACAAACACAACAACTTTGAATGTCTTCTCAACCCCAATGGTATTAACAGAATGCCATCCTTGCTTGGGCATTTAGATGTATGAAGTGGACAACTCAATATAAAAAGGTGTAGAATTTAATGAAAATGTATCCAATAAAACTTTTGCCGTTGCCGTTTTAAATTCACTCAAAAAAGGGAGTGTAACTTAGTTTTGAAAATTAGTGGGAAATTATTACAATAAAGAGTAGTTGATATAGAGGTAAGCTTTTTCCTTTGAATGCGGATTCGAATCCCACTTTAATAAAACCAAAATGCAGCTATCATGTGTATCTGGAGCATTTATATGCATTCGATTTGCAATATCACTGAAATGAAGAGTAGATCTGCTGATGAAAGTTGCACAGGACAGAACATTGCTGCTCTATAACAAAATCCGTCACTTATAAACCACAGCAACCATGTATAACATTAAGTGAAATAGAAGTAGCAACAGATATTTTTTCTTTTTTATTGAGATATACATCCGAGTGTAAAGAACTATAGAAAAAGAAAAAAATGTGGGCCGGGGACTTTTCTATCCAGCGGTTGTTGATTGGATATTTGAATGTGGACATTGCACTCAGATATTAACACAAGCTTGCAGTCGATTGCAGAGAAACAGGGTTTAAGCTGCCTGAGGTGACAAAGTCCGGCATATGTAACCAACAGAGAAGTCTGTCGTTTTCATCAGAAGATTGAGTGTTGATTTTAATTTTGGTTTTAATTACACATTAGGAGGTTAAAAATATTTTTTAAAAATGGAACATGCATGGATGAATCATTCACAATAAGATATATAACACGCATTTACTAAATTGATCGGGCAAATCATTTTCATTTCATGTTGACATTAAACCTTCAAATTCCAGTGCTGACATTGCCATTCGTATCACTCATTAACAAAATCTTATTTTTGCCCATCTTCAAGAAAAGATGAATGAATATGTTCACCACAATGCACAATTCAGCTGCAGGTGAAAATAATAGACAATGCTAGAAGAAAAATACAGTGAATATATAAAAAGAACTTTTAATAAAAATAAGAATAAAAAAACAATAGGTATGTGAATTACCTTGGAAACTTTAAAAACAGACTTACACAGGCAATAATTAGTGAAGTTAGCACTTCATATTTTTCCCATGATTTTCTGTTGGGTGGGTAATGCACTCACTTGCCCACCCTTAATCTAGAAACTATGAAACTATGGACAGATGGACAAATATTGCTATATTCTCTCTCTCACTCTCTCTTACCCTCTGAGTGTGTGATCTATTAAGATAGTCAGACAGGGGTTGACAGATACACAAAGGCTTCTGCAGTTCTATTGTGGTGGCAGCCTCACCATACAGTACGATCATTGTGTATGGCCTGCGGGTGGACTGTGTGTGTGTGTGTGTCTGTGTGTGTGTGTGTGTGTGTGTGTGTGTGTGTGTGTGTGTGTGTGTGATCATGGGACTTACACACTGCTCTGTGATGAATTACTCAGAGTGAGCAGATTATACCAGTATGACATTGATATATTGAGACATCCAGTGGGATTTTATTGCATTCAAAATGTGTGTGTGCCCGTGTATGCGAGCGGGTGGATGTATAAGGATTTTTGAGGGATTTTTGAGCCACTTGTTATCACGCTGGTGAATAATGACATCAAACTGCTCTCTCTCACACACACACACACACACACACACACACACACACACACACACACACACACACACACACACACACTCTCACTGTATTGAAAAACAGATGTTTTTTAACTTCCAATGCCCATGCATATATCAAACACATTTTTGTTGTTGTAATGTTTATTTCAATAAAAAGAAAAAAAAAGGTCTGGATATCTGAATATAGTCATATGGAGAAAAAAAAATGTTTGCATTTATGTATTTGTTTGCTTATATAGATGCATTATAGGCCTCATGCAAGTATGTGTGAATGTTTGTGTGTTTTAGTTGGAGTGTATTTTGAATTCCTGTCTTTGTGCTTTCTTGCTGTCATGGATACATGTTTTCGGGGTGTACGGTGGTCCATAGGAATCAAATGAGGCGTGAATAATATATCTCTTAATGACTTCATTCACATCAATAGCATTGACTCTAATAAACCTCCTGCCATGACTGGTGTGTGTGTGTGTGTGTGTGTGTGTGTGTGTGTGTGTGTGTGTGTGTGTGTGTGTGTGTGTGTGTGTGTGTCTGTGTCTGTGTCTGTGTCTGTGTCTGTGTGTGTGTGTGTGTGTGTGTGTGTGTGTGTGTGTGTGTGTTTGTTCGTTCATGTGGCACTGCTGAAAGTAAACACACTTACGTGTGAGTTTTCATAGTTTTAAATTGAACTGTTGTGAAGTCAGGGGATTTTCCATTTATGCGAGTTAGTGTGTTTGTGTGAATGTGTATTTATGCATATTTGTTTTCACTGGCACATTTACATTCCTCTTTTGAAATTGTATGAATTATGGAGTGGAACATCATTCAAAGACAATCTAACAGACATACTTGTGTAGTTCATGGTAATTTGATCCCACAGTCTACAGGTTTCTCTGTTGGAGTTTGTTATTATTATATAAAATGTCTGCATTTTTAGTGTTTGTCTGTACATGCTCAGATGTGTTTAACCATAACAGTGCCAGCATTTGCCTTTTTTTAGGAATAAGTACCATAGAAATACCACATTTTTAATAGTTCCATGGATATTTTCTTTAAATTGTGGTATTCTTTGGCATAAATATAATGCCACCTAAATATGGAAATCATTAAGGACCATGATATGATGCAAATTGGCATGTTAGTTCATTATTACATTGTAATACATTTACAAAAATGCATTTGAGTTCAGTTTGTTGTGTTTTTGACCTTGAATATCATATTGATGCGTGAATATCATATTCAGTTGTGTTTTCAGAAAACAGTGCCAGCATTTACTGTTTTTTTAGGGATATGTACCATTGAAATACTATTTTTACATGGTAGTACCAAGGTGTTCTTTAAAGTATGGTATTCTTTGGCATAAATACTATGGTGTATGTAAGGAATAATTGACGACAGGCCTTTGAATTATTAGTGACCGCTACACCTCGGCTGTGCATTATTTTTCTAATAATTCAACGGCCCGGAGTCAATTATTCCGCTTATACTATAGTTACCACACCTCAAAACATTGTTCAGATGATGTATTTCAAGACGTTTGTCAAGTTTTTGTCATTAAAACGCTCTTGTATGTAGGGCTAATTTCTTACGTATCTCATCCCATGCCTCCGTTGCTAATTCCAAAAAGTCATTTTAGAGTCAGTAACAGAGGTTTGAGCCACTGATATCAGACTAATGCTGGGGACACACTTACGACTTGCTGAAACATTCGAAGACTGACTGTTTCCATCGATCGGCTGTAGCAGATTTTAAACAACGACTGTGAACACATACACGCTGAACACACGTTTGGGTATGATCAGTCATAAGTATCAAATTAATTAATAATTTAGAGTGTGTCCCTGGCTTTATGCAGTTATTAATGCAGTTATGAGAGAGAGAGAGAGAGAGAGAGAGAGAGAGAGAGAGATGTTGCAATAATGAGACAGAAAAGCATGTGCGTCCATATTATTATTTATTTATTTATTAAATTTGTTTAAATTAATTCGTTCATTCCTTTTTTCTATTATTGACAGTAAACTTCCCTAATAAGTGAAACACAAAGTCCTTTTAACAAGTAGGCCTATCAATAATTATTTATTTGTTATATTATCTGCAATAATTACGAAAACCCGTGTAGCAGGACTATCAATTTATTTATATATTCCATTTAATTTTCTATTGATTATAGACAGGACTATATACTTTATTTATTAAAATCAAACTGCATGTTTCCATTGATTGTGAAGTTAGACATTGAAAAATTGCAGATCAATCGCATGGGGCTGCATGTTTTTTCTTGTTATGAATTGTATCCTATTTTCCATTATTACAGTCAACTACGCGAAGTGATATGGAACTATAATGCGGTCAAACCTGCCTGGAACTACTTTAGCCGTGTGTTTCCCTGAAAATAATTGCACACCTTAGAACGTTCGTCAACCAATCAGATTCAAGCATTTGAAGGCCCTGTAGTATAAGAATAATTAGCATGTTATTACATTAGTGTTACATTGTAATTACATTGTAATATGTTTCTTAAAAGTGAGAGGAAAATTTTGAGTCAAAAGACAGTTTGATGATTACTGCAAGAGTTTTTGACTTTGACGCGGTTTGCATCTCTACATTTTATTTGCATGTTTGCTTTGGCCCTCATACTTGCATACGTAACCTTCTGCGTGTGTGTACAAGCATCTGAAATTGCAATAAGAAAATCCCATGACAAGAATTTCAACCACAAAGCAGGCAGGAAAAATGAGCATCAATGAGAGTAATCGTTTTTCAAAAATATAAAACACTGCGAACTGTACTAAAGTCATTGAATACATTCAAATGAGGCAGTAAATCAGTGTCTTTACGATCCCCCGAAGTGTCTATATGCGGTTTAGACATGAGGAATACTGCGCGGGACGGCAGAACCCTTCTGTGATGCTTTATGGCTTGGTCAGGCGTTAACAGAACCTTCCATTAGCCTTCAAACAAAATCTCCCTTCAACCATGATTATTTGTTCCTGATGAACTCGTATGAGAGTGGAATTATGGGAAAGGTCACACAGAGAGAGGGAGATGATAATGTTGACTGTGTTTTGTATGTAATGTAATCAGATATGTAAAGCTGACATCTTAACAGCTGCTCTGGGCTGAGTTTTATTGATTGGTTCATGGTGGTTTAGGCCGAGGGAAACTTCTGGTAAGGCTGACTCGCAACCTGCTATTACAAATGTGAGGCGCGCTCACACCCGTGCAAACACACACACAAACTGCGGTGATCGTTAAGCAGTAAATTATAGAAGGAAATCCTCGACGGCTGTATGTAATTCCCACTGGCAGATTGAGTGTGACTGGAAAACCACACCATCTCTCTCTCTTTCTGTTCTCTATGAGATTTTCAATCTGTGTTTTGTAAATGTAGATTACAGAGAAGCTGCAGTTGGTCTCATATACTTACTCAACATGTGCGTTTGAGAAACTGAATCTTAAAGCTCCAAAATCAACAGCTCTGACAGACACATCCTTAAAGTGACCCACTGAAGAAATGGGCTTAACTCTGTGTACGTGTGTGTGTGTGTGTGTGTGTGTGTGTTTGAATGAGTGTGGAAAGGACAGATGGACTCAAGCAGCTGTGTGTGTAGCCATTGGTCATGACTGAAGTTTGCTGGTGTGTGAAAGACAACATTGAGGCCTCGTCTGTATTTGAACAGGAATATTTCAGTTTGACTCACCCACACACACATATACTGTCTGCTGGACTCAACGGCAAATAGCTACGAGACTCAAAACATCTTGAAAAGATTTAGAGAGAGAGAGAGGGGAAATAGAGTTACTATCTCCTGTCTTTCATCTTCAAGTGTTTCTTTGTCTCAATTGTTTCGATCTGTGTGTCTTAAAGAGAAAGAAAGAGCAACTGATAGACCGACAGAGGCAGAAAGAGAACGAGTCAGAGAGAATGGAACACAGGGAGCGACAGACAGAGAGAAAACAAGTGGTTGTGGGAAAGTTGGTGGTTGTCTGTGTGCACCCACACTGGCATAATCAAATCCTGCTCTCTCACATAAACACACACACTAAAGTCTGACTGACTTTTTGACCTGAACTCAATGTAGTGCTGGACGCACAATATTTTTTTATGATTATTCAACAACTTTAATACTGTAATGATTTTAAAGCAGTTTTTATTTGCCTTAAAGAGTGTTAATAGATTAGTTTCTCAATGTCTTGTGAGTTTATGAGAGCATACATAAATGCTAATAATAATGAATTATGTAATAAGTAATTAAAAACAATCAGTGATTAAATAACATTCTTCTGTTTATGCATATAATGAAGCAGCATGAAACCATGCCTTGATTTTTTCGATATTTATTTTACTTTTTGGATTAAGCCTTTTGGATGTTCTTGTCTTTAATTAGCTGTTCAAGCCAGACAATATTCAAATGTAATTTTTTCACTGCATAACTCACACAAAAAAACTCTAAATGAATAAAGCAGAGTTTCCATTCCATTTGTTGAAGAGCCTAAAATTGTCACTTTCAGTAAATGTAATTAAGTTGTTGCCACTGGGCAAGAGCCTGTGGCTCTTTTAATAAATGTAATATATTACTTGTGGTTTTAGTGCATACAGACAGAACACTGTGACAATGTATTTAGCAATCAGCTGCAGATGCTTTCTGTTTGGGTGCACTAAACCGCAAGTAATATATTACATTTATTAAAAGAGTAATATATTACATTTATTCTGGTAAGTTAGAGTGGCCTATCATTTTGATGATGACTTTGGCATTTCAGAATGATCAAAAGCAACAAGTGAATTGAAAGTGACTTTTTTGATGCTCCTCTAGAAATGTATTTGATAACTGTATTTTAGTCTTCATACCTTAAAAGATGTCTCAAGCAAGCATATTTATAATCTAATATCCAGCATTTTATATACAATATCTCATAGATATCCTACTGATATTTCACAGTCCTAACACTTTCTTGAAACATGACTTGTCCTTTTACCATTATATTAATCTGGGTTTGCCAGTTCCAAACTTTAGGTTTAATCTGTATTTTTTTTACTAGAACTTGACTAGTGCCCACCTCACCAATATTTCAGTCTGCGCACGCGCGCAAGCGTGTGTGTGTGTGTGTGAGTGAGAGAGAGAGAGAGAGAGAGAGAGAGAGAGAGAGAAAAGGATGGCAGTCTGTGCCCTCAGAGCCAGGCTTACAAGACGAGTGCTGAATGCCTCCAGTTCATAAACACCTCACTAATGAGCCTCTCAGGGGAAAGCAAATGATCAGCGCTCATTTCTTCACAGATCCCTCTAACATCTGCTAATGTGTGTGTGCATGACATTTTCACGGATGACAGGTGGTCTCCCCAACACCACTGGATGTAAAGAGAGAGAGAAAGTGTGAAGCACACATTCAAGCTCACAGAGTACTAATAGTAAGAGGAAACAAACTCACAAGTGGCAAATTATATTAAAGTCACAATGAAACGGAAGTATCAACAACAGATATTTTCTCACTTATTATGATGTGCGAGTGTAATGAGTTTTCAAAAAAGACTGGGACTGGGACTTCTTTCTATCCATCAGTTGTTGATTGGATTTTGAGATGTGAATGTTCCGCTCCAAAATGAATGTGGGCTTGCATTCGATTTTGGAGTGGCTGGGTTTAAGCAGACTAAATGATTGGAAAATTCCAGCATACGTCACTAGAGAGAAGGTCTGGAAGATCCAGTTTTGACATTTTGATGAAACATTATGAGATAAAATATAAAATACATAAATAAATAAAAATGAAACATACATGGATATTCACAACAAGATCAGTAACATATATTTACAAAATAGATAGTGTGAATTTTCATGTCATTTTAACCTCAGATTTGTCATAATATTTACTCAAAATTAAATGTAAATTTTATAGCAAACATTTAAAAAGAGAAAATGCTCAATATCTATTTACATGGATGTTAGTAGATTTGAACTTATTCAAGGAAAATGCCAAACAGGAAGTCAATAATAAAAAGCCAATAATTTCAAAATGGTCAAAAATCAGCCAATGAATCTGTCATTGTGTATAACTAAAGTGAACCTGATAAGGAATGTAAAAAACAAAAAAAACAAAAACAAGAATGTGAAAGAAAGAAAAATAAAAGACTTGAAAAACGTGTACAAATGCTGAATTCATCAACTTGGGCTTGTACCGGCCAGACGCGCATTGGCAATCGATTGAGAGACTCATATCAGGGACAGTTTCACCCTGGCTCAAACTAAAAATCTCTACACTTGCCGCCTGAGTGAAATAAATGTTTTTGATGCTGTCCTAGCAAACCAAACACTTCCAGCTCTGATGTTTGTGTGCTTATCGTGCCATTTGGGGAGATAGCATTGTTTCTTGTTTGTCGTACTAGCGGTAATTTAACGTTTTCTATCAAAGGCTCAAGGGTGTGATCTGTTTCTCTCTCTCTCTCTCTCTTTCCACTCATTCCTCCCTATCAGTTCACTCTTCCCTCTCTTTCCTTCCTTCTCTTCCTCTCTGTATTTGTCGAGCAATGTGTGGCAAGGTAGATACATTTTTGTAGAATTTCTAGGGTTATTCCACCACAAACTAGAATATAAACAAAATTCATAATTTTTTTTTAAAGTGTTGTTTTGCTCATCCACAGTGCATAGAAAAGAAAATGCTAAATGTGTCCATGTAAAGCAGCAACAAAAGACCAAGCAGAGTGCTTTTGCCAAGCAATCAGTTACTTAAAGACTCGGGGCCCAGGACAAAATGTTAATCGGTGGGCCCCCTCTTCCAATGAGAAGGCTATAGCATAGTGCACTTTAGTGGGCCCCCCTCGTCACAGGGCTCGGGGCAACATTCTCGGTAGCCCATCCCCCAGCTTCGGCCCTGGTTGGCGTTGGACAGAACTTTTGCTTAGTTGTCCTACTATTTCAGTAGTTGTCCACTTACTGGCCTTTCAAGTCAGTTATGACTACAGGACGAAAGTCACATCGCATTATTAAAATTCATCAGCCAAACATATATGTTTTATAATGTGTGCCGCCCACCCCCACCAGAGCTGTGTTAAAATATATAGTAAATCACTAACCTTTCACTTAATTACTCTTCTATCATTTTTAATTATTACATTTATTATTAAAATTTTATTGTTTTTATATATTTCTGAGTCATTGACTTCTATAATATCGTTACAAGGTTAATGGACATAAGTAAACCTAAACAAAAACACTTAGTGTACTGCAGTAGATGTTTCTGTCTGTGTATGGTTGTCCATGCTGGTAAGATTGCACTGCCCCCTAGTGGATGGAGATGTAATCCATCACTGCGGATACATCCAAACAAATGTGTGCGTTTGAATATTTTTTATATTATAAATACCTGTCTGTCTCCCTGGCATTTTTCATTTAAATCCCGTGTCTGTGATTGGTGCTGTCATCTGCCAGTCATAGAAATGACAGGTATCTAGATGAATAGAGCCCTCAACAGACAGACTGGCCTGACCTCGACACACACACACACACACACACACACACACACACACACATATAAGCACACACATAAACACACACAGTCGTTGATCTATTACGGTCAGTGTCTAGTTTTTGGAGAGTTTCTGTGTCCCATTATGATTGACGGCTGAGGAATTTGACTGACAGCTCTGTCTAGCTGAACTAGCTATTCACAGTCTGTAAGGGTCCCATGCTGTGTGTGTGTGTGTGTGTGTGTGTGTGTGTGTGTGTGTGTATGTATGTGTGTGCGGGTGTACGTCTATAAATGAGAGGATTGTCTTTGAGGGTCTGCTTTGCGTGAGGGAAGACACTTCATTAAAGTCACCCCCTACTGAAACGCACACACAGGAACCCGCACGCATGCATGGGTGCAAAGGTCAACCTTTGAGAACCCCTTGAATGTTGAATCATGTGACCGGGGCTTAAAATCTGATCATGTGACCACATAAAAAAATCAAGTGTTTCGGTTACCTCTATTATGATAATTGATATTCATTGAAATGAATAGTCATAATTAGTGCAGGTGGGCTCTTCATAACTCATTATGTTCATTCTTAGTGTGTAAAAACAGAGAGAGATAGAGAAATTAATCATTGATTAGATTAGGTTAACTTCTCTTAGTGTTTTATTGTGTTATATGAGGTATTTTCGTCCCTCAGCAGATGAAAAGAAAGAGTGAAAGTGACAGAAAATGGAAAAGGACAGAGAGCAGGAATAAAGCAAGGATTAAGCTTCTGTTAGTTTTTGTTCAATTATTGAAAAGAGAAAGAGAGTGAGTGAAGCACTTCCTCTGAAGGTGTTCAGAGGTCATCATTCAACCCTCTTACTCTCTCTTTTATTCTCTGTTTCTTTCTTAGCTCTCGATTCCCTCCTGGGTGTTCCACTCTATGCTGCCACTGAAGTGTGTGTGTGTGTGTGTGTGTGTGTGTGTGTGTGTGTGTGTGTGTGTGTGTGTGTGTGTGTGTGTGTGTGTGTGTGTGTGAACCCTCACTAGTTGTCAAGCCCACCTCCCACCATGTCTTTGTGTGTGTGTGTGTGTGTGTGTGTGTGTGTGTGTGTGTGTGTGTGTGTGTGTGTGTGTGTGTGTGTGTGTGTGTGTGTGCGTGCGTGTGGTGCTTTATTTCGATGTTAGTCGCCCTGTTAAACTGGGAACAGTTTTTTTTTAATTGTTTTGTTTCAATGGTTTGATTGGCTGTGCCTGAATTCATCTCGCTCTCATCTGGGTGACAGCTGGAATGTTTGTACTGTAATCCAGACGTACGTTTGATCTCATAAATGTGCACGCAGACCGGTGTCGGTGTCCTGTACAGACACAGATGAACCTGATTAAAGACAATTCCCATTCAGTTCACGCTAAGGTCATGTCAGGATGACATTTTTAAAGAGCACTGAAGACTTAACCATGGCTGTTTAAATGTCTGCTCTCTGATGCCTAAAGAACCTGGGACTTCAGTTAGAAATGTTTGTTCAGTCTCATCATAACTGTTTGCATGAGAGTTTGTGTGTGCATTTTTGTTGCATTTTTTTTTTTGCAGAAGTTACATTTTTAACTCTGTTCTCATTATGTTTTTTGTTTTCCTTCCTGCTTTCTTTTTCTTTTGTTGTTTATTTTCTCCCGCTGCATATGTCCATGAATCTTTTGTGTGTTATTTGAAGACAAGGCTATTAGTTATGTGTAGGTTTCACACTGGAAGATTTTGCTAAAGTGATCAATTTTTCTACTCTCTTCTCTTTGGGGATTGGAGCCACACAAAAAACAATGTGAAAGTATCCTAAAAGTGACCCATACAATTTGGACGCTATATTCCACGTCTTCAGAAGCCATACAGTACAAATAATCATTATTCAGTGGAACTCTAGACATCTGTTTCAGCTCTCGGTGATGTGTTCGTAGCGTTGTCTGATTCATAAGCAAAACATTATTTTAATATTTTCAATTTCTCTCTACCAGAGGGCTAGGGCCCTCTATAGGGGGGCTGACATTTCCAGGGGGCCCCAATAATTCTTACAAATATTTACATTTTGTTATTAACATGATCTTTATTAAAATCCTAAAAACGCTAGAAATAGCAATGTACAACATTCAACTGACATCAACATTATTGTTATGTAATTATAATTTATTTGTATTACAACAGATTTATACCATGATGTATATATTAGCTTAGCTATGAAGGGCTTTGAATATTGTCTTGGACAGAGGGGTCTCAGTGTCAAATAGGTTAAGAACCACTGAATTAATCTGTCTTATTTGCAAAAACGGCTGATCTTGTTCTCGCTAAACAGCTCACTGGAGGAGATTATCAACTTTAATTTCATATGGCTTCAAAAGACTTGGAGTATAGCACACAAATCATACAGACCATTTTTATGATACTTTAATGGTGTTATCTGATGATTGAAAGCTTCAGTTCACATTTACTGTATTATGTCATGCTTTTCTCCTTTTGTGTTCTAAGAAAGAAAGAAAACCATACAGTACAATTATGAGTAAATTATAGCAGAATTTTGACAGTTGATGTCTCACAGTCTGCCTTTGCTTTTGTCGTACACAACAACCAGAAAGGGGGACAAAATCCGTGTACTTTCCTCTTTAAATAGAACTTTAGATCATTTGATTATATATCTGTCTTCATAACTGCTAATGATTGTTAATGTTCACTTTCTCTATTTTATAGTGACCTGAGTGAAAATCAAATCCAGGGGATTCCCAGAAAAGCATTCAGAGGAGCTACTGAGATTAAAAACCTGTGAGTTTTCTGTATCTGTGTGTGAAATAGAGAGAGAGAGCGAGAGAGAGAGGGGGGGCTTTGAATTAATGATTGTGTGCTTTAATGAGATGCCCAGGCAGACTGACCATCACACACACACACACACACACACACACACACACACACACACACACACACACACACACACACACACACACACACACAGAGATGGGAGGAGTAGGCAGTGCAGGTAGACAATAGTGGAGGAGAACACAGCAGACAGAGTGAGGAGGCTGCAAAGTCAAGAACAGTAATTGAGGGAGAAAGAAAGAAAGACTGTGACAACAAAATGAGTGAGAGAAAAGAAAGACAGATTGAGGAACAGGAGAGTGAAAGATGTATATTGTTTATTAGTAAGGAACAGTGTTTCTGAGATTATATTACGATAATCATTTAAAACCAAAGAGAAGAACTTCAAATATTTTCTCTCTGTCTTTTCCCTCTCTCAGGCAGCTGGACTACAATCAAATTTCCTGCATTGAAGATGGAGCGTTCAGAGCTCTGCGCGACCTAGAAGTACTGTAAGTACACTCTGTGTGTGTGTGTGTGTGTGTGTGTGTGTGTGTGTGTGTGTGTGTGTGTGTGTGTGTGTGTGTGTGTGTGTGAGAGAGTGTGTGAGAGTGAACTTGGGTGAGTGTGTTCTGTTGAATTAAAGCCACAGCAGAGATCTTTTCAGATATCGAGGTCTCTTTAGACTTTGATCAAAGCTGGGCAAAACCGATTTTGGGACTGTTTGATTTTAAGATTGGAATTGAGATTAGAAAAGTGTATATTCATGTTAAATTGGTATGGATTTCTAAGTATGTAGACTGCATGCTGTGTGTCTGTCTGTCAGATCATGCCTGTATGGTGTTGAATAATTGTATAAAACGCATATCTGCTTTTTAAAGTGGGATTAGTGGAATAATCCTGTTCGAGAAAATGGAATCAAGACAGATAAATGGGATTGTGTCAGATTATTTTACTAGGATTATTTTGATGCTTTGTGACAAATGGACAGATGAGATTTTAGGAGCAGAAAGATGTGAATCTGTGCATATAACCATACACATGCATGGAGGCATACTGATATATTGCAAAGAAATATCAAATCAACATTATACATTTGTGAATGGAATATTGTAATAGGACAACATTTAAAACGATAGTTCACCCAATATTCTGTTATCACTAAATCACTCTTATTCAAAGCATTTCTTTCTTGTTTGGGACACAAAAGGAGTCATTTAGCAGAATGTCTAAGATGCTCTTTTTTATACAGTGAAAGTAGATGGGGACCAGGGACAGATGTGGTCACCATTCGCTTTCATTGTTTAGAGCTGCTTGGAAATTTTGCTTCCGCACAAGCTAAAAAGTAATTTGGGTTTGTATATGTTTGTTAACTAAATAGGTCTATAAAATTATTATTATCTTTCCCTTTCTTTGTTTCACAGCACACTGAATAACAACAATATCTCTCGCTTGTCTGTGGCCAGTTTTAACCACATGCCCAAGCTCAGAACATTGTGAGTATCTCTCTCTCTCTCTCTCTCTCCCTCTCTCTCTCTCTCACACACACACACACACACACACACACACACACACACACACACACACACACACACACACACACACACACACACACACACACACACACACACACACACACACACACACACACAAACTGCTTTAAATCAGTTCTTCAGACTGTCGTTGGTTATCCAGCACTTATCATGCTGGCCCTTAATAAGTGTGATTATGGGGTAATAAGGTGTAATAACTGTATTAATATGTATGTTTCATTTGCGTGATGAGCTAAAATTGCTATATCAGTATTCTGGTCCTTATTAGCAATAGATGATAGAAAGAAAGCCAGTGAATGACAAGATGGGAAGGACAATGAAGGCCATGAATCATACTAGGCTAGTCTGAAATGCCAATCATTGTGACTGTTTAATCCCCCCTCAAATGATAGATACAGTTAGTACATTTTCGTAGACTGTGGTTAGCATACAGTGTTGTTATTGTAAATCTGAAATAAAATAAAAATAAAAATATTAGATAAAAAAATAAACTTAAATGAAAAATGAGAAATATTGCATTTGTAACTAACTGAAATAAAACAGATTTAAGTTGAGGTACTAAAATTACTGAAATAAAACCGAAATAAAAATACATTAAAGCTAAATAGAAATACAAAAACTAAAACAATGAATAATTACTACTAATAATTATAATAAATTACTTAGACTAAATTTAAAATTAAAACTGCAAATCTAAAAATTGCTGTGAATTCAAAATCTTAATGAATATTGTATTAGTATATAAATACTACTAAAATAACACTGTGACCATAGTTACACATTCCATAGAAAAAAATGGTTTATAGATAATAGGGGTTAAAAAATTATGTTAAATTTGTAAAAAAACAACAAATTAAAGTAAAAATCCCAAAGTTGTATTTCCAAAAATTTTATTTTTTCTGCTATTCAGTAGAGTTGTGAAAAATCATGTAGTCAAAGTGACCTTATTTTGAAGATTTAATTATAATAATTATATTCAATTATTTTATATTTTCTGCAGGCGAAATTTAAGGTATCATATTGATAATTAGCACTATACCTGGTGAAACTTGAAATAGTTGAAGTGCAGTGTTCTGCTGCATTTCAGTGGAGCAAAGTGATTTTCATCATTCCCTCTCAACCCAAACTATTCAAAAGCCTTTTCAAGGCCCATTGGGAAGGAATTCTGGAGAGAGATATAACAAGAGCAGCCCATTCAGTGCTTTCTCTAGCTCAGTTCAGTGTTAAGTTGGTCCTATGTCTCTGTGATGATTTCTGCCATGACAAAATAAACACATCCTCTTCTGTCTCAACACATCCTCTACTGCCATCATGTCATGTTAAAAAAAAGATAATTGGCTATTACATCAGGCTTGTACAGTCAGTTACAACTAAATATGGTTTGAGTTTGTTTGTAACATTAATCATGGAAAGGGAAGGATTCTTAAAGGTGCTGACCGCACAGAAACACCAGAGTTTGCGCGTTGTTTGCAAGTACAAGACTAATTAATTAACATGAAACTGTTTGATACAAAGTCGATAACACTAACACACACTCTCTCACACACATGCACATCAGCTTAGACTGCCAGCGGACCCTCAAATGACTCTTTCTCTCACACTCTCCATCTCTCTAGTCGTCTGCACTCTAATAATCTGCTGTGTGATTGCCATGTGGCCTGGCTCTCTGATTGGCTGAGGCAGAGGCCCCGTCTTGGCCTCTACACACAGTGTATGGCCCCGCCCTCCCTGAGGGGCCACAACATTGCTGAGGTTCAGAAGAAAGAGTTTACGTGTACAGGTGAGTTTGTGTGTGTGTGCTGTTTTATTTGTGTGGCTTTTTGATATGAGAAAAGGGCTTGTGAGGATAAAGAGAATAAATACATGTATTTGCTGTTTTGTTTTGTCAAAGCTTACATATTCTGTTCATTTTTCGGCTGTTCTCTTTCTTTGCTCATGCTTTCAAGACTTCAGTGAAGGCAAGTTATTTGTGCTGAAATCACATGGACAAAAAAGTTTCTTTACATCAATTTGCATTTGGTTGCAATATGCACTCCACAACATTTTTGTTTGAGAATTTTTTTATTTATTTAATTCAACCTTCAAACTCAACCTTCCTTTGTGTAGCTCATACCTCTACATCCCCGTCATCTCTTTGTGTTTTAGGGCCCCAGTCACACTTGTCCTGTAGTGTGCTGCAGTGTCCTGAGCTGTGCACCTGCAATAATAATATAGTGGACTGCCGGGGGAAAGAACTGACTGAAATACCTACCAACCTGCCAGAAACCATCACTGAGATGTGAGTGAGGAGCAGACACACACACACACACACACACACACACACACACACACACACAGGTTCGCTATCTTTGTGGGGACTCTCCATAGGCATAATGGTTTTTATACTGTACAAACTGTATATTAACCTACCCATCACAGAAACCTTTCTGCATGTTTACATTTTTTTTTAAATCATTCTGTATGATTTATAAGCCTGTGTACCTATGGGGACCTCAATTTAGGTCCCCACAGTGACTCGAGTCCCATGAGTCTGTGTGCATTCGGGTTTAAGTCCCCACCAGGATAGAAAAACATGTACGCACGCACACACACAGATTATGTTCACATGTCTTCTTCAGTCTTCGGTTAGGTTGGGTGTAATAGTGGATTTGCCCCCTTTTTGACAGATGCAACTTCCACATTCCACACACATACACAGTGAGGGTTATATCTGTATCAAATATTTTAACTACGGAGACCATGCTGAAGTCATGCACATTAATTCAGTGTGGAAATGGATTTATTTTATCAATGGGATCTCTTCTGAGGTCCAATGCTCTGCCAATGGGGTCTGGATTGAGACGCCACATCTTTTTTTAACTGTTGTGCCTCTCTCACTGCCAGGGTCATTGTCTATCTTTTTTCTTCCCATCTCTCTCGGTCTGTCATCCCCTCTGAAAGCTGCTTGCAGGGCCTTGGCAGATGAGTCGGATTATCTCATTTGGCTTCGGTTGAATGAAATGTGTGTGTATGTGTATGTTCATCCACCTATGCGGGGGCCTGATTTTCATGCTCTGTCAACTTTGGAGAGCTTATCTGATTTATGACATATTTACTGTCAAAGAGAAGAACAGATTTCTAGAGAGAGACAGCGAGAAGGAGAGATGTTATAAATAAGCATTGCATTAAGTTGAATGCTAGAGTACTGAATGAATAATATATTTATGATTCATAATTAACTATTGCAGCATTGACTTGGCGGGTGGGAAAATTACAGCTGATGTTGATTTATATTTTATTGCATAATATCCATAGCATAATATCCATCTTTAATCACATTTTGGCATTTAGCAAAAAGTTAATTGCTTAAGTATGTAATTTTTACAATGCTAAAATGTTTTCTTTTCAAATTTTTATTTTGATTTGTGTGTGCATGTGTCTTTGGTTAAAAGCGGTCTCAAGTAAAAGCAGCAGTTTTGGTTTACAGTAAGTAGAAATACAATAGTTAGCCATTAGCCATGTAATAAAAAAAATAACATATAAGTAAAAAATAAAACAGGTGATTTTGAGGAAAGTGTTTGCAAGATGTAAAGTTGCTATCATGTAAAATACATATAACAGCCTGTATATGACTGATATAACTGGAGTCTTCATCCTATCCTAAACACGTTTTTCATAAGTACTGTACTTTTAGGCTAGGTGTGTTTTCTTTATAAATACTGAGTGCACTTTTCAGGCAATGCTAAAATGTCAATGTGTTTATAATTAAATTTTCATGGAGCAGATATTTTGGATTTGTTCTTAGCAGACATGGGCACTGCCTCAAACTGGAACTACAGCAAACAGACACAGATGCTACACTGTGATTATAGTCATCCCAGAGATATGGACATTAATCTTACATTTGTGCCTGTCACATTGATTTTCTTCATCTCTTTCTCTTGGTTCCCCTCTTATAGTATTACATTTTTTTCTCCATTCTGTCACCTGATGGAGTTTTGGTTCCTTGCCACTGTTGCCTTTTCGCCTTTCTTCGCCTTTGTCGCCATTGGCTTTTGGCTTGCTTAGTTGGGGACATTTAATTTTGTATCTAACAATACTATTACAACATTATTTTCCTGTTATCTCTGTAAAGCTGCTTTGAAACAATCTGTATTGTAAAAAGCGCTATATAAGTAAAGGTGACTTGACTTGACTTGACATTTCTGTAATATAAAAACAGATTTTAACTCTAATCGTTGTCCAAGATTACAAAAAACGAAGCATTCAAAATCTTCACATTTCTTTCGGTTTTCTGGCCCAACATCACCCATCATTCTCATACTCTTCCAATAACTCCTCAATAGTGCTGTCAGTGCCCATCATTTTCCAGTTACCCTCACCTGTTTGCGATTTGAATTATTCCCTCTGCAATGTTCCTTCCGTTTGTTGATCTGCTTTATTCTCTCTGTTCACAGTCGACTGGAGCAGAACTCCATCAAGATTATTCCGCCAGGAGCATTCTCACCTTACAAACGGCTGCGGAGAATGTGAGTGTGTGTTCGTGAGAGAACACATACATACACAATCACACAAAAACACACTTATTCCTCATCTGTCTCTAATTTTCTTTTTCTTTTCAGAGATTTGAGTAATAATCAAATAACTGAATTGGCTTCAGACTCCTTTCAAGGACTCCGATCTTTGAATTCTCTGTGAGTACATATGTATATATATATATATATATATATATATGTGTGTGTGTGCGTGAGAAGAGAATGTAAGAGTTATATTAAGCTTCCATCATTCTTTCAATTATTGATGATCTGACTCATTCAAGCTTTTAGAGGACAGAGAAGATAAATCCCTGCAGGGTCTGAGTCAACCCAACCACCATTCAAATATACAGGACACCTGTCATTTCAATAGATAACAACTTTTAAAGGCAACCTCAGTAATTTTTCTTCCCTTTACATACAGTACACAATAGTACTTTCAGTCCCATCTCATGAGAAAACAAGTCATTTACGAGATGGCGATTTTGTGTGAATTTTTATAATGTGATTCGTTTTAGAAAAACAAGTATGAGAATTCCAAGACACACCGAAGAAGGCCTGAGAGCTGAAACGTTCGTGTTAAATAAAATAACAAAAGATTTAGAATTTTGAGTGCGAATCACAACTGAATTTTTGATTTAATTAAATAGATTCACACACCATAATGAGACAATATACGAGACAAGAGAGTGCGGGGTAAACAACAATGTTGAACTGAATTCCAAGACAAATTACATTAATAAAAAAAAATGACTGCACCTTTAAAGAAGCTTTATACTGTATTTGGCTGTATAGCCTTTGAATATGAAACACAAGAATGTAAACCCTTTCTCTAATCTATTAAGTTATTTGTTTTGGCCTGGTATTTTCTGTGTGCAAATGTATTTTTTTAGGGGATGTGATGTATAAGTCCTACTTGCTTGGTCTCTGTATTTTCTTTGGTTTACTTCACTGACCGGGTTCCAATGAGCCAGAACTTAGTGGGTGGATCAGTTCTCCCTCTCTCTCGTTCCCTTTGGACCAGCCTCTTAGGAACACCAGCCAGCCATTTAAAATCTGTCCTCCTAAAAAAATACAACTTCGAGCCAGAAGAGTGATCATAACATAAGGGAACACACACATGCAAGTCCTGATATGACATCACAGTAATGAAATACTTCAAATGCAGGTTCAGAAAAAATTTGCAGAGGGTTTTGTTAATATTTTTGATGAAATCTGTGGTATATTTCTCAAGAGAAATTGAGTGTGCTACACACTGATTCGTAGCTGAAAGCATTATTAAATAAGAAAAAATATTTAATGAATAAACATACATAAGCACAACTTTGTGCAACTTTGTGAATGACAGACGTTCCAAATCTGCAGAGCTTTCTGTGTGGGCCTGCACATATGTTGGATATCAGCAAATAGCCAAAGCCAAAATTCATTCTGAAATAAAAATGCAAAGAATTTTTTAGCCCTGCATGGCTCTTAAAGATTAGTCTTGAATTTCCCAGTGTTACTCACCCATTTTTATAACAACCTCAGCTTATGCATGGTTATGGACCATTAAGATATAAAGTAATGAATATGAGCTGTAATTGATATATTCATCATAAGATTATTGTGCACGTTTTTTTTTTCTTTTTTTACCTCATGAATCTGGGCAATTTCTGATGAATGGGTGTGTGTGTGGGTGGGTAATGAACATCTTTAATATTTGCTTTTATTTAATGTTCCCTTGTGTTTCTGCCTTTCAGGATTTTATATGGGAATAAAATCACTGAACTTCCCAAAGGCATTTTTGATGGACTATTCTCATTGCAGCTACTGTGAGTAATGCACATTCTGTGAATTTATGCTTGAAAATGCCATGAAGGACTGAGGACCAGCCATTGGAAAATGGCCTAATAAACATGCTAAATAATATCTTAATTAGACTATAATAATGCAAAAAGGGGTGTGTGAGGGGAAATATCATTAGCTCAGTATAGAGTTGTCAAGATACCAAAATTTCAGTTGTTGATACCAATTCCACGTTGACTTAAATACCACATATTAAATGCTAATAAACGCATTACTTTATTCAAAAATGAAACATTAATATATAATATAAACCAATTTAAAACTATAAAACATAGTCTTCAAGAATTTCTCAGTAATTCAGCATTGCTTCAAGTAAATAGTCAATAATAAAGAAGGAAAAAGCTGAGATTGTTCTCTATGTAATGGCAATATTGTAATTTAAATGAATATTAATGACCTACTAAAAAGTGGCAAGTCTATTAGGCGGCATTTCTACTCAGATATTTTGACACAAAGCTTATACCTCACAAAATTATTTTATTTCAGTATCAACTTGGTTCTGAAGTTCTAGTGACATCACTATAAGATCAATACATATATTGGCTCAGTATAAAAACAAAATGTTCACACCATGATGGAAAAAAACAAACGTCTGTGTGTGTGAGGATAGGACTGTAAGCTTCACCCATTCGCCTGATGACAGACAGCACAACTGGACATACATTCACACACATACCACACACTTCCGCTGTGTGTGTGTGTGGGTGTGAGGAGTATGTTTAGGAAATGCTTGTTAATCCAAGTATTTATAGGGGTTTAACAAGACCATAAGCATTTGGTGCTGCTACTACATAACATTACAACCACACATGTGCTCAGACTATTTTGAAAGTGAATATAGATAGACTCTTGCAGACTTTAGAAATTATTCTGAAATAACTATCACGAAAAACTCAACTCACGTTTGTGTATGCTCACAAATATAAAAGTGTAGTGCCAATAACTCAAGCACACAGACATTTTTATTGATTTGCAGGAGATGCAGAACATACTGTACATTCTGTTTATGTAAAATAAAGCCTCTGTTTATTCACATCTTTGTTCTCCCATAAGGCACTGTAAATGAGTCTGGAAACCACAGGGAATATTTTTTAAGTCTCACTCATTTTTTTGTCTATAAATGTTAATCTATTTGTAAATGCCATTTGTAATATCTCAATTTAATACGCATGTATAGATTTTTCTGCTTGCCTGAGAGATTTGTGTAAAATGTCACATGCAAATGTTTATCCCAACAGATTGCTAAATGCGAACAAGATCAATTGTTTGCGTGTAGATTCTTTCCAAGACCTGCAGAATCTAAATGTTCTGTCGCTTTATGGCAACAAGCTCCAGACCATCGCAAAGGGAACCTTCTCTTCTCTCCGATCCATCCAAACTCTGTGAGTAACATTCGTTCTGTTATTAAGAAATCTGTAATTAAGATTTCAGGAAAATGCCATATTTACTTTTTTACTTTTTATACTATTTTCACACAATCATAATATGTTTGTAAGCATGAAAATACATTGCTGCCTTTATATTGTCGGAAGCTAGGTCACTTGGATCATTATTTTGAAGGGGACCCTGGTATAGAATATTAGGCTTGATAAATTTCATACAGTCATATTTCAGACTGATCAGTAGATTGGGAGTAAAAATGTGAATGTACGTTTTTGGTTAGTCAAGAAACTGCACGTGTTAACTATCACCGTCATTCACAATATTCTTTTGTGATAATATTTTGTTCATCAGTCATCTGGCCCAGAACCCCTTCATGTGTGACTGCCATTTGAAGTGGTTAGCTGACTACCTGCAAGCCAACCCGATTGAGACCAGCGGAGCTCGATGCACCAGTCCCCGCCGCCTTGCTAACAAACGCATCGGCCAGATCAAGAGCAAAAAGTTCCGCTGTTCAGGTACATACACACATGCACATTGGTATTTGCATATATGTGTAATTATCGGTCGTTTGCCAGACTTGCTCACAGACTTTTAGTCGATTGATCCTGCTCTTCCTGTCTGCTCCCAACAGTGGACTTTGGTGTCAGTGAGAATGTGTGTTGTTAATGGTGAAAACATCTTAGTCAGCTTTCACTTATACCACATATACTTATATATCACATATACACAATTCCAAGGGTCTCAGCATGAGTTATCTTCTCCTATCTAAGCAGATTATGAATCAAAATGCAAATGTGTGCGTGTGTGGGTATTATTAGTTTACTGTCTGCCAGTTGAGTATTGATCGCTGTGGGGTTATAAATGAGCAGGATTTCTTGATCAATATTCATATTCATTTATTGATCTACACACACAGCTCTCCTCTCAGTTCTCTGTATATTTTTCTTTGTATAGCTAAAGAGCAATACTTTATACCAGGTATGTTCAACTGCTAAACATTTTTCTGTGTGTGTACTACATAAAAGCCTTTGGACACTAATGCACGCAAATCACACACATATTATAATGCAGGTGAAAAAAAACGTATGTGCACCAAAAGAGCTGCTTACAATGGTGCTGTAGTTTTGTGTAGCACATGGTCAATGACAATGTGATTTTTTTGTCAGAATCTAATAATTATTTACTCTCTAATTTATATAAAAAAAAAGACATTCAAAATGCCATTCATACATACAATGACTGGAATATAACTATTCTATTCTAAACCTGTTTTTATTTTGTTGATTAAAATTCATTTTGTTGTTTTAAAAATTCATATGTCAGGGTGATAAAACTGCTGATATTATAATGAAGAACATGTCTTTTAAAATATTGAAATTCTTGAACTGAAAACCTTAATTAGTTTAGCATTTATCTTATATTTTATGCCTTACACTACCATTCAAATGTTTGGGGTCGGTAAGATTTTTGAGTCTTTAAGAGTCTTTGCAAGAAGTTTCATATGCTCACCATAATTTATTTTTAATTTATAAAAACACATATAAAATACATATATTTTATAATGTAATTTATTCAGCAGCCATTACTCCAGTCATCAGTGTCACATGGTGCTTCTGAAATTATTTTAAATATGCAGATTTGGTGCTTAAGATATATTTTTTAAGATTAGAAATATATCTATAATTCTCAATTATAAATTATTATACATAAATTATATTAATATATGTTTTTGGTGCTTAAGATATATTTCTGAAGATTCAAAATGTATCAATGTTGAGAAGAGTTGTGCTACTAATATTTTTGTGGAAACTGTGATACATTCAAGATTTTTTGATGAATAGAAGGTTAAAATGCATGTATATGAAATATAATATAATATATAATAATATACTTTCTTTTAAAAAAAACGTACTGAACCCAAATGTTTAAACTCTCTCTATATATACGTACAATTATATTTTAAAACTTTTTGAGTGTTGTGTACACATGTATTCAGGGTGTGTATGAAGTGACATTTTTAGAGTAATTAAATTCAAGCTATTCAAAATTAAAATTAAGCTAATAAAAATTATATAAAGTTGTTTAAAACCAAAAACCAACATAAATAAAATGAGTTTATTTCTAAGAACTTGACACTTGTGTATTAACTAAACTAAATTACTAATAGTATGGTGGCTTTTACAGTAATTTGTTAGATGAGCTAACAAACAAACAAATGGCGCTTCAGTCTAATGTTAATTTGTTGTCACCAGCCTGATCAGTGTCACTGTTGCTGTGTGCATGCTCACAAATTGCACACGATGGCATGGATCTAAAAACACGGGTTCCCCTTCGAGGGAACTCGCACTGCGTCGTCGTCGTGACGACACTATGGGGAACGCCCTTAGCGTAACGCATCTGAAGTATGAATGAAATCTGTCCAATCCTGATTGGTGCTGCGTCATGACGTAGTAGATGACGGCACAACCGGAAGATACAAAGGGACGCCGGCACACACATACATTAGCTTTTTGCTCTTCAGCAAGCGCTCTGTGTCAAACTGTCTGTCCTATTTGGTGTTGTTTGTCCCATAAGAATTGTCCTAAATAAGCTGCATTGCAATATAGAATCTATAGTGGCTCGGATCTCGCGTTTGCCGAGGCAGCGCGTTGATTACGGGTCTACTCTGCAATAAAGATTCTGTGACTAGGATCTCGCGTTGTCGAGGCAGCGTGTAGATTAGAGGTCTGCATTACAATACAGAATCTAGTGGCTCGGATCTCGCGCTTGCCGAGGCAGCGCGTAGATTACGAGTCTGCTTTGCAATAAAGATTCTGTGTGTGTGCGAGGAACGAATAGTCAGCTCCTGAGGGTGCTGGCTGTGTTCATTGAGAAACATCTCGACGCGCACAGCCGTGCGTTTTCGGGTGTTTCAGCCTCGCGCTCGTTGATTTTCTTCTCGAGAGATGAAAACCAAATATATTGTGAACGACTCGAATCTCGCGTTTGTCGAGGCAGCGCGTAGAGTACGGGTCTGCAATGAAAGGGACACACGCGATCTGTGAAATAATACTGTTTGGGTGCGAGGCATTCACAGTCAGCTCCTGAGGGTGCTGGCAGCTGTTCATTGAGAAATATCTCGACGCGTATATCCGTGCGCTGTCGGATATTTCAGCCTCGCACCTGTTGACTTTCTTCTTAAGGGATGAAAGACAAATATATTGTAACGACGCGAATCTCGCGTCTGCCGAGGCAGCGTGTAGATCAGAGACCGTATAACACTAACAGTATTGTCTGGTATTATGGCTGCATTTAATTTTAAGAAATTAAAATAATGGAATATTATCTGATAATATTATAAATGAATATTATATTAAGTTAGATATTTTAATTCAGCCTACCATTCAGACCGTGTTTCACTTATACAGTGTTTATGACTGCATTTAATTCTGAAGAATTAAAATGATGAGCAGCGAACGCACGCTGCTCTGTCTGCCGCCCCAAGGGCTTGCGGCCAGGCAGTGCTCGTGTTTGCCCATCGGGAACGGTTTTCGATTATTCCCTGCCGGTCCTCCGCTTCAGGGTGTCGAGAGCGAAACCGAAAGAGCCTCCCCTCAGGGAAGCCCTCAGGAAGTCGATGTCTGTATCCCGCCGTTAAGTGCGCTTCGGGACACATCGGTTTCCAGCGAACCCACGCTGCTCTGTCTGCCCCACAGGCTTGCGGCCAGGCAGCAATCGCGTCCGCCCATCGAGAATCTTTTTCGGTCGAACCCTGCCGGAGATCCGCTTCAGGGGGTCGAGAACGAATCCCGATTGATACCCGAAGCCAGGCTCGAGCAGCCAGGCCGCTGAGAGCTGTCCCCCCCGGGGCGGAGCGATCGAGGTCGCTTCCCCCCCGGAGCTCTCGGGAAATCAGTGCTGTGTTCCCGCCGGCCAGTACGCTTCGGGCCACGCTGATTTACTGCGTACGCACGCCGCTCCAGCTGCCTCTAGTAAGACCTGCGGCTGGGCAGCGAACGCGTCCGCCCACCCAAAATCGTTGTCGACCGCTCCCTGCCGGCCAGCCGCTTCAGGGGGTCGGGAACGAGTCTTGGGTAACACCCGAGGCCAGCCTCGAGAGTTCCCTTAGTAGATTATTTCGGCGCATGGTCATGCCTTCCGAATATATCTGCGTGGGCCCTGCGTACTGTAGAGCTGGATTACAGGCTGCAGTTCAGCTCCCCTCCCCCAGAGTTCAACGGGGTGGTCTGGACTGCCCAGAGCAGGTTCGGGTTATGGAACAGGAAGTTCAATCCCTGTTGGTCAAGGAGGCCATAGAATGTGTTCCTCTGCCAGACAGGGAGTCCGGGTTCTACAGCTGGTACTTCATAGTTCCCAAGAAGGATGGGGGGTTGCGTCCAATAATAGACCTCAGGCACTTGAATCGTTCTCTGAGGAGGTTCAGGTTCAAGATGCTCACAATTCCAGCCATCGTGAGTCAGATCCAGTTCGAGGACTGGTTCGTCACGTTAGATCTGAAGGACGCATACTTTCATATATCCATCCTTCCATGTCACAGGAAGTTCCTGAGGTTCGCTTTCGGGGGCGAAGCGTTCCAATATCGGGTTCTTCCGTTCGGCCTAGCTCTCTCCCCTCGCACTTTTACAAAATGTATGGATTCAGCTCTAGCACCCCTGAGGCTCGAGGGCGTCAGGGTGCTCAATTACATCGACGACTGGCTGATTCTGGCCCAGTCACGAGAGCTGGCGATTCGGCATCGAGATGTCGTCCTCGCCCACATCCAGAGTCTGGGGTTGAGACTCAACACAAAAAAGAGTGTGTTGACGCCCTCCCAGAGGACTACGTTCCTGGGAGTTGTGTGGGATTCCACGACGATGCGGGCACAGATGTCTCCTGCGCGCGTGGAGTCCTTGCTGGCGATGATCTCCAGAGTGAAGCTATGCCACACCCTCACTGTGAAGCAGTTTCAGAGACTGCTGGGGCTCATGGCAGCAGCGTCCAACATCATACCTTTTGGCCTGCTACACATGAGACCCCTACAGTGGTGGTTGAGAGCCAAGGGGTTTTCCCCGAGGGGAAATCCGTTCCGTATGATCAGGGTAATGCGCAGATGCCTTCGTTCCCTTGACATATGGCGGAAACCTTGGTTCCTGTCCCAGGGACCAGTGCTGGGAGCATCATGTTGCCGGAAAATCGTTTCAACAGATGCCTCTCTCACTGGTTGGGGCGCGGTCATAGACGGCCGCTTTGCGAGAGGTCTGTGGGAGACCCGGCATTTTTCCTGGCACATCAATTGCCTGGAAATGCTGGCGGTCTACAAAGCTCTGAGGAGTTTTTTCCCGGACCTCCGTGGCCACCATGTCCTGATACGCTCGGACAACACTTCTGTAGTCGCGTATCTGAATCATCAGGGGGGTCTGAGGTCGCGCCCTCTATGCAGACTGGCACACCAGATCCTTCTGTGGTCCCAGAGGAAACTGTCGTCTCTCAGAGCGATGTATGTCCCCGGGATCCAAAATCAGGGAGCAGACGTCCTGTCGAGGCAGAGGCTGAGGCCCGGGGAGTGGCGACTCCACCCCGAGGTGGTGGAGGCCATGTGCGTGAGATTCGGCCCAGTGGAAGTGGATCTGTTCGCGTCTCAAGAGACTTCCCACTGTCCACTGTGGTTCTCTCTCAGGTATCCAGCTCCACTGGGGCTGGACGCTATGATACAGACATGGCCGAGGCTGCGTCTGTACGCATTTCCCCCGATCGCTCTGCTCCCGGGAGTCTTGGAGCGGGTCCGCCGGGAAGGGATCAGCCTACTTTTAGTAGCACCCCGCTGGCCGACCCGGATATGGTTCTCGGACATTGTAGCACTGCTAGACGGCCTCCCGTGGCAGGTCCCTCTGAGGAGGGATCTGCTGTTTCAGGCAGGGGGCACAATATTTCACCCCCGGCCAGAGCTGTGGAACCTCTGGGTCTGGCCCCTGAGGGGGCTCGGTACCTAGAGGCTGGCCTGTCAGCAGATGTTGTCGAGACCCTACTCAGCTCCAGGGCTCCTTCCACCAGGAGACTGTACAGCCTAAAGTGGAATGTGTTTTCCACTTGGTGTAGAGAGCATTCGGTGGACCCAGTTAACTGCCCAGTGGCTTCAGTGCTGGAGTTCCTCCAAGATCGTTTCTCCGCCGGTCTTACCCCGTCCACACTTAAGGTGTATGTGGCTGCCATTGCGGCTTTCCACTCGCCTATAGGTGCTGGGCCTTTGGGAAAGCACCATATGGTTGTACGTTTCCTCCGTGGGGCTCGGAGGATGAGGCCTGCGGCTCACTCCAGAGTCCCAACTTGGGACCTGGCGGTGGTTCTTGAAGGGTTGGCTGAGGCCCCCTTTGAACCACTGGAGTCGGCTGAGGCAAAGAACCTGACCTTCAAGGTGGCCTTTCTCCTTGCCATCACCTCTCTGAGGAGAGTGGGGGATCTCCAGGCCTTGGCTATAACGCTAACTTGCCTGGAGTTTGCCCCTGGCGGTGTTAAGGCCATCTTACATTCTAGGCCGGGCTATGTGCCCAAGGTGCCATCTAGTGCGGCACGGTCAGTGGTTCTTCAGGTCTTCCATCCTCCACCTCATGGGACGGCGGAAGAGGGAAGACTTCACCTGCTCTGCCCAGTCAGAGCCCTACGAGTTTATTTGGAGAAGTCTTCTCAGTGGAGGAAGTCAGACCAGTTTTTGGTGTGCTTTGGTTCACCCAAGAAAGGGCTGCCTGCATCTAAACAGACAATAAGTAATTGGATTCTCCAGGCTATAGCCACGGCTTATCAGGTGTGCAATTTGCCTTCACCTATGGCCGTGAGGGCGCATTCCACCAGGAGCATGGCCTCCTCGGTGGCCCTCCTTTCTGGGGTCTCGCTTCAGGAGATCTGCGAGGCGGCCGGGTGGGCCACCCCGCACACCTTCATACGTTTTTACAGTCTGCAACTCCCCTTGACGCCTGGCGCCAGAGTGCTCGCGTCCTAAGTGTGCCTGGTCTCCCAGCTTCACACCAGGGCGGGCGTGATTACGGTGTGGCATAGTGGGTATTACGTTCCCCATAGTGTCGTCATGACGACGACAGGGAACGTCTCGGGTTACGACTGTAACGTCTCGTCTTACGACACTTACGACACTGCGTCTCGTCGCCACACCTATCATGGGCAGAGCTCTTGCTTCATCGCAGAGGAGCTAATGTGAGTGTGTGCCGGCGTCCCTTTGTATCTTCCGGTTGTGCCGTCATCTACTACGTCATGACGCAGCACCAATCAGGATTGGACAGATTTCATACTTCAGATGTGTTACGCTAAGGGCGTTCCCCATAGTGTCGTCACGACGACGACGCAGTTTCTCGTTCCCTTCTCTGGGAACAAGGGTTACAGTCGTAACCCGAGACGTTTTCCAGCATTCGTCAGTGTGTGTTTGAGTGTTTGTGTATTACATATTCTCTCTCTTCCTTTCTCGCACACACACTCAGGGATTCATCATATCAATAAGTGTAAGTAACTGACACAAAACCAGTAAGACGTCACCCAACAAGCCCCTCCCCCTCAACCTCAACCCCAGCCAATCACAGACCAGGAACCCAAATATATGTGAAAATGTGCTCACAGGTTTATTGAGCACACGATGTGAATTGAATGTGTCTGTGTGTGCGTTTGACTGTGCGTATAACCGCTGGTTTCATGTGTTAATTTACTGTACAAAAGCTGCAATGTTCCTGCCACACTCTTCTGTTTCTTTCTTCTTTCCCCCCACCCTGGAATCTCTCCTCTCTCTTTCTGTTCTCTTTGCATCATTCCTGCTAGTTTATCCCAGCTAAACAAAGTAGTACCTCATTCTTTATCTCTCGACCCTTTGTTTCTTTCTCTCTCTTTCTCTCTCTGTGTGTCTTGTGGAGGAAATTCAGCGGGGTTTTCCTTTGTGCTTGATCTAACCATGTGGTTGCAGACTCGGACTAATACATGGTTCTGTCAAGCACCATGGAAGGTCTTGCAGCATCTACAGCATGGCAAGCAACAAGAGACTACCTTTGTGTGTGTGTGTGTGTGTGTGTGTGTGTGTGTGTGTGTGTGTGTGTGTGTGTGTGTGTGTGTGTGTGTGTGTGTGTGTGTGCGTGAATGTTTTTTTGTCATTGTCATTGGATGTGCTGTTAAGAATGTGTGTATTGTCCCCCTTATAAGTGTGTGTGTGTGTGTGTGTGTGTGTGTGTGTGTGTGTGTGTGTGCGTGTGTGTATGTGTATGCAAAACACTCCAAAGTCATGGCTACTATGTCAGCATGACTTTGTGTTGTTAAGAGTGATAATACCAATAGCATGTTGCCATGGTGATAACTGAGTTTCCTCTTGTCTAGCACAATTAACATTTAATGTCCTCCCTACCAGTGATCCTTTACTTTTACCACTCTACCTTTCCACCCAAACTTCTTTAATCTTACTTATCTTCTTCTCTCTTTCTGTCCTCTCCTCTCATACACTCTTTTTGTGATTGTGTGGTGTGTAATGGTGTGTGTGTTTGTGTGTGTGTATGGTTATGTATATAGGCGTGGAAGACTACAGATCAAAACTAGGTGGGGATTGCTTCGCTGACCTGGCCTGCCCAGAGAAATGTCGCTGTGAAGGAACCACAGTGGACTGCTCTGGACAAAAGCTCAACAAGATCCCAGACCACATACCTCAATATACAGCAGAACTGTGAGTGTCTCTCTCTCATTGTAAAGGTTCACCCAAAAATGAAAATTCTGTCATCACTGTGAAGCAAGTACTGGAGAGTTTGAAATCTCTCAGGTTTTATTAAAAATAGAATCATTTGTTTCAAAGATTAATGAAAGTCTTGTAGGTATGGAACAAAATGGTGTGTAATTGATGGCATAATTTTCTTTTTTGGGTGAACTAAAACTAAAACTCTCCTGATATTAGAATAACATAAATAATTAGAATAAAATAACGCATATTTCGTTACCTTTTGGAGCTTGGAAGGGTTCAGTTTGAGCAAATGATTTATACCATCATCACTGTCCTCGTCAGAGCTCATTTCCCAGTACATTCAGCATGATCTGGCTCACGTTTGCGATCTCAAACATATTCTCAAAACTATAATTTTTAACATCTTCAAAATCAATATTTTAATTGCTGACAGCTTGTTCACCAGATCCACCATCAAGTGACAGTGACACTAATATTTGATTGCGTTCAGTACTTGCTCTTCAGTAAATCGCTGAGGCATTTCAAGTTTTGCTGAAGATACTTCCTATTCTTTTGTTTTCTGCCTGCAGTAGCTATGAGTGAAACGTCACTTCATCAATGTGTATCAGCCACCTTGTGGAATAAATGTGAATTGCACTTTTTCAGTCTTCAAAGTTTCAATTATTGCTGTGCAGAAAAAATATACATACACTGCTACACATCTTGGGTCGTTAGCGACCCTATTACATTTTTTTGCAAAAAAAAATAATGGGAAAACAGGCTTAAAAATAAATAATATATATATATATATATATATATATATATATATATAATTTTTTTCTTGTTATATTGTTTATTATTAATTGATTGAGGAATACTAAAGAAGGTTGATGTCTAACTTTAAAAAATGAATGAGGAGGAGGGTAGTGAATGACGTCCCGGGTCACTAAAGACCTGAGGTATGTGTTTAAGGGTTAATTAATTTAAGTTGTGTGTTTGATTTGTTTTCCACGCAGCCGCTTGAACAATAATGAATTTACAGTGCTGGAGGCTACAGGAATCTTTAAGAAGCTTCCTCAACTGCGCAAAATGTAAGTCTTTCTCCATCTTTGTCATCTGTCATTAGTATAAACTAGTGCAATGCCCGTGCAAAATCTGTTTTGTGTGTTTTTAGTAATTGTTGGTTTGGTATGTTTGAGTTGCTGAATAGCCTAGGCTACTATTACACAGGAGCCTAAACTCTGAGAAAACGATAACGTTAAGAATTAAACAGTGTAGCTGACTTACAGATTCAGTTAACATCCACAAATGAATGAGCGTGACGATTCAGGGGAGGTTCAGACCTTGCCTGGAGCAGCGACACAGTGAACTCCGAGAAAACGCTACGCTTGAGCAAACAGTTTGTGAATAGGCTACTACAAATGATGGCCGTGAATAAAATATAATATTCAGATATTTTTAAACCACAACCCTCTAATGTCAGAATGTTTATTTTGGGGAGTGGCCACTCAGTGTGCAGTGTGAGAGGGGGAGTGGCCACTCAGTGTGCAGTGTGAGAGGGGGAGTGGCCACTCAGTGTGAGAGTGTGAGAGGGGGAGTGGCCACTCAGTGTGCAGTGTGAGAGGGGGAGTGGCCACTCAGTGTGATAGTGTGAGAGGGGGAGTGGCCACTCAGTGTGCAGTGTGAGAGTGTGAGAGGGGGAGTGGCCGCTCAGTGTGCAGTGTGAGAGGGGGAGTGGCCACTCAGTGTGCAGTGTGAGAGGGGGAGTGGCCACTCAGTGTGCAGTGTGAGAGGGGGAGTGGCCACTCAGTGTCTCAGTGTGCAGTGTGAGAGGGGGAGTGGCCACTCAGTGTGCAGTGTGAGAGTGTGAGAGGGGGAGTGGCCACTCAGTGTGCAGTGTGAGAGGGGGAGTGGCCACTCAGTGTGCAGTGTGAGAGTGTGAGAGGGGGAGTGGCCACTCAGTGTGGAGTGGCCACTCAGTGTGCAGTGTGAGAGGGGGAGTGGCAAGTAGCAAGACACATAGCAAGACACATGTGGCAAGTAGCAAGACACATGTCAAGTTTGAAATCCATTGGGAACGGTTCGAGAGATATGCGAATTACAGATATGCCCCTTCAAAATCAGTTTTTGTGTGTGTTTTTAGTAATTGTTGGTTTGGTGTGTTTGAGTGCTTATTGTTACAATTACACAGCAAAAGTTCAGTGACATTTTTATTTGTGCATGGTAGAAAGCAAATACTGATACTGACATAATGACACAATAAATATGGAAAATTGAACTACATGGTTGCAAAACAATTTATAATGGTGATATTAGGTGACATGTATTTTGGTATCTGTACAGGGTAGCAGGAGTTTAGATTAGATTTACATTAGTGTAAACTTTGTTGTCATTGTGCAGATTACAATTATAGAGACAATGAAAGGCAGTTAGCGTCTTTTATGTTTAGTTGGTGAATAGCAAAGGCTACTATTACACAGTAGCAATAATGTTAAGCGCACCAGAATAAAATATAATATTCAGAAGTAAACAGTGTAGCTGACTTACAGATTCAGTTAACATCCACAAATGAATAAGCGCGACGATTCAGGGAGCAGCGACACAGTGAACTCAGAGAAAAAGCTACGCTTGAGCAAACAGTTTGTGAATAGGCTACTATAAATGATGGCCGTGAATAAAATATAATATTCAGGTATGTTTAAACCACAACCCTCCAATGTCAGAATGTTTATTTTTAAATCACAACCTTCTAAACATCATCTAAACATCTTCAATGTGTGCTTCTTTTACCGAGATATGCAAATAACAAACACACAGACAGACGTTCCTGTAATTTATAGATAGATAGATGTATGTGTTTCTGTGTATAGGCTAGGCTATATTATATTTATATATACTGTATATTATACGTGTGTGTACTGTATATTTTTTAATCACGATTAATGGATTTGACAGTATGTATGTGCAAAATCAGTTTTTGTGTGTGTTTTTAGTAATTGTTGGTTTGGTGTGTTTGAGTGCTTATTGTTTCAATTACACAGCAAAAGTTCAGTGACTTTTTTATTTGTGCATGGTTGAAAGCAAATACTGATACTGACATAATGACATACAATAAATATGGAAAATTGAACTACATATAAAACTAACTACTTCCGAATAACTACAGTATTCAGAAGTAAACAGTGTAGCTGACTTAATGTTTAGCTGACAGAATGTTTATTTTTAAACCACAATTTTTAAACCACAACCCTCTCTAATGTCAGAATGTTTATTTTTAAACCACAACTTCAATGTGTGCTTCTTTTACCGATATATTTGACGATATCTTTTGCATTTCTAATCCAAACAACGTCAAACTCGGCACTGCACTTACTCGTGCCCGTAGCAAGACACCTGTCAAGTTTGAAATCCATCTGACCAACGGTTCGAGAGATATGCGGTTAACAGACAGACAGACACACAGACACACAGACAGACAGACACACAGACAGACAGACAGACAGACGACAGACAGACAGACAGACAGACAGACACACACACAGACAGACAGACAGACAGACGTTCCTGTAATTTATAGATAGATGACCATCATTAGAGTGCTTTAATTACCATGGCAACTTGCTTTGTTTTACAGAAACCTTAGTAACAATAAGATCACAGATATTGAGGAGGGCACATTTGAGGGGGCCAGTGGAGTGAATGAGCTCATTCTGACCAGCAACCGCTTAGAGGGCGTCCACTACAGCATGCTGAAAGGCCTCGGCGGTCTCCGCACATTGTGAGTATTCACACTCGAATGAACATGCACATATTAGCTCCTTACTGAATCACAAATATGAATCATTCTTCTGAGGAACATTGCAAAATGTCAGGGTAGTTGCAGATACTGTCAAAAAATGTCTAGGAATGATTTTATTCTCAGGTGTGGGCACATTGGTTTGTGTGTTCCAACCAAATATCATCGGGCTGTTTGAAATAATTATGTGTGTGTTTGTCATGTGTAGGATGTTGAGGAGTAACAAGATAAGCTGTGTCAATAACGGTAGTTTTACTGGTCTGAGCTCGGTGAGGCTGCTCTCCCTCTATGATAACCTGATCACCTCCATGTCCCCGGGAGCCTTTGACACACTACATTCCCTCTCCACACTGTGAGTATCGACCCACAGTAACACCAAAGTGTTTTTAATTCCAGTGCTGTTCCAAATTTAATAATATTAAAAAGATTCTGTTAAGAACTGAAAAGGTTCTTTGAGGAAACAAAAATGGTTCTTCAATGGCATTGTTGCGAAAAACCCTCTTTGCTGAATATTTGCTACATAATTTTTCTTTATGCAATCCCACAGGAACTTGCTGGCCAATCCATTTAACTGTAACTGTCATCTGGCTTGGTTGGGTGAATGGCTCCGTAAGAAACGGATTGTCACGGGCAACCCCCGCTGTCAGAGCCCCTACTTTCTTCAGGAGATCCCTATTCAAGATGTAGCCATACAAGACTTTGCCTGCGAAGACGGTATGGCTATGAGCGTGTGTGGGGGTGTAAAAAGATCTTGTTTCTAGCCCTCTTAATAGGGCTTTGATAAGATCTGTTTTGTTAACTTGAGCACAGCTCAGTGTTATCTTTCTTTTACACAAAAAGCTTACAATAACAATCTCCCTGGCAAATCTTCACATCGAAAAGCTCATTTCAAATTTAATTATTCTTTACTTCTGAAATGAGAACATTAAGATGATGTTTAATTTTCTCTTTGTGTGTCAGCAGGTAATGATGAAAATAGCTGTTCACCCCTGGCTCGCTGTCCTGCCGAGTGTTCGTGTTTGGATACGGTGGTGCGCTGCAGTAATAAAGGACTAAAGGTTTTACCCAAGGGCATTCCTAAAGACGTTACAGAACTGTGAGTGTACACAAGCACACTATGGGCTCAAAACCTCACAGCAATTTTTCATAAAAAATGGCCATTTTCAAAAATCCCCTTATCTGATCCAGGCACACCTTTTTGTGAACCCAGCTGCCTCCAAAAACACATACTTGATGTCTGAAACAATACACGGCCGCTGTATATACGTCTTTGAAGTTTCTCCCATTACACTATTGCTAATGTGCTATTTCCTCTGTGTTTGAGTAATAACTTGTTTGTCTTTTTCTGATAGCTATCTCGATGGCAACCAGTTCACGCAAGTCCCTCTGGAACTATCCAATTATAAACACCTCACTCTCATGTAGGTACAGCCCACTCTGAGTCACCCAATCACAAATAGTTTACTGTTATCAGGGCCCTGCCCCTTTGAAACTAACCAGTCGTAACAGACCCTCGCGCTTTTAAACGGACAGAGTTAGCTTGTACATATGGTGTTTGATCCATTTTCTCATCCTGCCAATGCAGAAAATCCAAATGATTTTAGCTGTATTTTGAGGGGAATTTTTGTGTGTGGCTTTTGCACTTATTTTCTGCACTATGAGAGTGATCCTCAATATCCCAACTTCACCAAACATAACAAATGAATTAAGCACTAATGAACAACCGCCATTATACACACAAATATGCAAACTCATCAATTAAATGTGACTGCGAGTTAAGTATGAGTGATTGCTCATTTCTTTAGTCTTTAAAATTTGTGTGTGAAGTTATGAAATATTGAAATATTGTTTTAAATAATTTATAAGACTGAAAATGGTTTTTGTAGGTTTATTATATTTTAACATATTGTCATTTTTTCACGAATGCAAATCAAATTGGCTTATAAATCACACCCAAACAGAAAAGTCAGTTTGAGTGAAGCGATGCATCAAGGCTGTTGAATGCTTCTGTATATTGTATTATGACTTTAAGCCTAACGCATAACTATTGTACATGCTTTGTGTTTGCTGTTTGCAGTTTTAAAGGTCACTGCATTGATAAGTTCAGCCGTCTTGAGTGTCCTAACATGGAAGTTCACATGTGTGCATTGTCTTTTGCCATGCATTAAACTATGTAATGTAAAGTGAAATATGTAATTCCGTATAAAAACAGCTCATGTGAAAACAGCTCATCTTAAATATAAATAATCTTTTTCTTTTTAATGCTGTGTGTAACATTTTGTTATTGGTATGTACCGTAAATGTTAGCTTTAAGTGTCCGATTTTCTCGTGGCTCATAACACTCTGTCTTTGTCTGTGTGTGTGTGCGTATGTATGTATGTGTGTTTTCTTGCAGTGATATGAGTAATAACCAGATCAGCACATTGTCCAACCACAGCTTCAGTAACATGTCCGAGCTTCTCACCCTGTGAGTGTCAACATGATTTATGGCTTCGGTTTGTGTGTCTGTGTGTTTTTTTGTGCAAACACTATAGTGTGGTTGTGTATGTTTTTAGCTGTGCATTGTGCGTGTGTGATTTTCACGAGTTAATTTTATAGTTCTTGAAATTATATGTGCAATTTAGTGTATATGCTGTGGTAGTCCTGGCTCATTCAAAAAGCTAGGATTTGATTTAAATCTAGACGCATGAATGAGTAATTTTTTGCCATAGAATTTTAGACACTTTTTCTTAACTTATTATTAAAGATAATTTAATTATCTTATTATCTTTATTCTGTTTCAATCATTTATTTCGGAAGTTGCAAAATCCACTTGGCTAATTTATTTATTTATTGAGTTTGTATGGCCTGACGCATCTGTGTAAATATATGTTTTTGCAAGTATTGTAATATTTTTGTTTCATCCCAGAATTTTAAGCTACAACAGACTGAGGTGTATTCCTGTAAAAGCTTTCGACGGCCTCAAATCTCTGCGCCTGTTGTGAGTACCTTATTGGTGTGTGTGTGTGTGTGTGTGTGTGTGTGTGTGTGTGTGTGTGTGTGTGTGTGTGTGTGTGTGTGTGTGTGTGTGTGTGTGTGTGTGTGTGTGTGTGTGTGTGTGTGTGTGTGTGTGTGTGTGTGTGTGTGTGCTATCAGACTTGGATTTATATGTTTTGGACTCTCTTTGATGGCTTCATTTCTCTATTCTCTCTGCAGGTCTCTTCATGGTAATGATATTGCTGTGATCCCAGATGGAGCTTTCAAAGATCTGTCCTCGCTCTCCCACCTGTAATTACCTCAGAATGATCACACACATACATGCACACAAGCACTTATGAGTGCACCAAATAGGTTTTGACAGCTGGATGCACTTTGATTCTTTCTTTACTCTCACACAGACACACTGAAACACTTTCTTTGTCTGAACTCGGGGCTCTGCAGCCACAGATTGGTTGATTTCTTGGTCTCCCACGATGACCTTTTTTTATAATTCTCATGGATCAATTTCACAAGTGTAATTATGACTGACAGCCGAGTAGAACAAATCTACACATTACCTTATAGAGGGCACTGTCAAACAGCCAATCAGCCAATATCATAATATTTTTATATGGTTATATCAAAATATTATTTATAAAAACCAAATCACATGAAAGTCACATCAAGTGTGTGTTTTTTTTTTTTTTTTTTTTTTTTTTTTTTTTTTTTACATTGCTTCAAAAATAGCAATTGTAATAATATATCTACAAGCATATTTAGCATAATATGTCAATTGTTTAACCCAGCTGTGAGGCCTCTAAAAACAGCTTGATTACTCAGAGACCATTTTGTGTGACATAAAATAACCAAAAGTTTTATTTGTATTTATTTATTCAGGACAGTGCACATTAATGAACAATCTTACACTCCTGTAGAGACTGTAAATGAGCCAGATTATAGCATAAATTAGCAAAATAAAGTCCCGAGGCAGGAAGACAACAACACAAAAGGATAGTATGACAATATACACCAGAAAAGGATAATATGACAATGTACAGTATCAGTCAAGAAAAACATTGACACGCTTTCAAACAAATTACAATACATCAATAAAATTAGTAAAAATGAGGACATAACTGGGAACTTTTAAGAAACTGTTTAATATGCTTTTTAAATGTGCAATAAGTGGGACATTCTCTAATGTTCAGATGTGTGCGTTGTAAACTCCATAATTAGTCTATTAATTTTCACATGTTTGACACATTAAGTGCCAGATTTACTAAACAGGGCAAATTAGTGCGCGAACACAATTCCAAAATAGCGCTGATGGGAGTGGAAAGTTCTGCGTGTGATCTACTGACGACGCGCAAATTAAAGAACACAGATGCAGCCGGATCATTCCCATAAAGACCAATTACCAAGAGCAGCGCAAATTAGTGCCTGGTTTAAGACATGCTTTGTAAATAATGTAAATCACCTTGCGTGACTCATTTAAATACTCTCCTCCCATATATTTTGCGTCTGAAAGGGAAACTCCTACAAATGCATTTGCAATAAGGTCAGCCGCAAAAATAACGCCTTTTCGGTGCTACTTTTTCACTGCTTGTCTAGTAAATTTAACGCCAAAAGAGGGTTTGCGCTGGCGCAAGCTGTTAATAAATCTGGCCCTTAGGCTTATGAATGTGATAGGTGGGCATTATCGTAATTACAGCCAATCAGAGCAGCATGAAGGAACTACCCGCCATCAAACTCATGCTCTATTAAAACTTGATGATCTGAAAAGTGACAGCTCCCTATAAAACTTTATCCACTAATGTCACTGTTGTAAGGTGTTGCTTTAGAAAAATGAGTAAATATACACTATCTCATATCATGTTTGATGTCGGATTATTTTATCATCCACGTTTTTAAAGAAGGTTTGTAATATATTCTTGTGTGTGTTTCCTGCAGGGCTCTGGGAGCAAACCCTCTGTACTGTGATTGTCACATGCAGTGGCTCTCTGACTGGGTAAAGAGCGGCTACAAGGAGCCTGGAATCGCACGCTGTACTGGTCCTGGAGAGATGACCGACAAACTACTGCTGACTACACCCTCCAAGAAATTCACGTGCACAGGTAAACCCACCCGTGCACTTCGGAGACACTCATCCTGTCACGGAGAGGGCATTACTAACTCTAGTTTACATGCTCAGATGTTAATATTGTAAGTAATGGGATTTGATTGGTACATTTTTAGAGGTGCTGGGGACTTGTGGTTTTCCGGTGCCAGGTAAGGAAGCCAACCAGAGCCCAGTGTGAGCTCTTAAACCCCAGCCCCCTCTATCTGCCACCCAAACCTTTCCTCGGGTTTAAAGTGACCTTTGACCTGTTTTAGTTCTGTGATGCTTTACCTGCTCAATCCTATCTGTGTTTGTAATGTCTGTGGTTGTATATTTGTTATATATTTGTTTGTTTATAACATCCTGTGTAATTTCTTTTTCTCTCTGTATTTTACATAGGTCCAGTGGATGTGAACATTTTGGCTAAATGTAACCCTTGTTTATCCAATCCATGCAAGAATGATGGAACCTGCAGTAACCATCCCGTTGATTTTTACCGATGCACCTGTCCTTATGGTTTTAAGGTACATACTCACTTAAACACAAACGAGAATATCTCATTAGTGGTCTTGCCTAGGTATTAAACTTCATAAACACAACTGTCTTTGTGCTACAATGGTACAAGACGAGATTTTGTGGTTTGTTTAAGACATTACATTTCTGAGACAGCAGAATGCAGGTACCTTTCACCTGGCAGGCATAACATTGCCAACCAAAAATAAAATAAAATGAAAAACTATATATATATATATATATATATATATATATATATATATATATATATATATGTATATATATTATATATATGATAACCTTACATTGAAGGAGGGCTTGGAGTCATATAGGGAGCAAAATATCATAGAGAGTTTACATAACATTTACATAACGTTTGTATGTAATGCAACATGCATGTTCATATAGGGTCAAGACTGTGAGGAACCAATTCATGCGTGCATCAGTAACCCCTGTCAGAATGGAGGAACCTGTCATCTAAAGGATGGAGAGGAAAACACTCACTGGTGAGTCCGACCTTCATCATCATCATCATCATGAAAATGCTGAATTGTTTGAAACTACAACTGATATGTGTATGAGGCCTGTAAAGAGATTCTTTATTGTATTCGGGCCCTGTTGAATGTGGCTTTCATTTGGTACATTAAGTAAATGATCAGATGTGTGTGCGTGTGTGTGTCCCTGCTGCTCCGGTAATGAATATACTTTATGGACAGAGTGTGTCTAATCTGTCTTAATCAGACTGAAGTGTCTGAAACTGATCTGAGCTCACTCATGCACTTAATCATCCAATCAAGGGCCTTTCTGTGGACACACACAGCAGAGACGTGTGTGTGTGTGTGTGGTGAGCTCAGGGTCAGCTTTAGTCATACACCGATCAATGCTAATAAATCCTTTGTATTGGTGAATAAGAAGAGTTCCATTTGAGAACTTCTGCTTTACATTTTGATTAGCTAATGTAATGTAATACACCCACAGACACACACGCACGCTGCATAAAATACTTTCTTCTATCCCAGTTTAATGAGACAACCATAAGTAAGCCATTCATAGGTCAATTTCACAAAGAAGGAAAACACTGCTGCTCTGTAGTGCTTTCACATATTCAGTCAACTTTGGGTTCAAACAATGGCATGAATTTGGAACCTGATAATGTACTGTATATGAATAACAGTTAAATGTATTCTCCTCAGTGCGAAGTATCATAAATCATAAATGTAAGATTTAACCAGTTTCATTAGTGGTTTTCCTTAAGGCAAGGATCACTATTTCTTATCTGAATTCAAACCAGCTTAATTGAACGAGGCACTGTATAGTGTTTATAGTGTGAGCTTAAATATTAAACTCATCCTGTTTGTGCTTTGGGCATTAATGATACCTTAAATTGTGCATCTTGTTGAAGAGAGATTATTTAATGATAATTTCTAAGCACCCATTCTTAAAATTTTGGGAAGAAATAGTGGAATTTCTTTTTTTTTAAGGAGGGACCCAAACCATGCAGTATGTAGGAACCACAATATATAGAACAATGGACTGTAAGATAAATTTAGTAGTACTGAAACAAACAATTATAGAATATCAGTACTGTTCATAGAGTTTGAGTGAATTAAAAGTTTCAAAAGGATTAAAAAGTCTTACGCAGTTGTTATGCGTGTATGTTCAGGTGTGTGTGTCCAGATGGATTTGAGGGTGACGAATGTGAGATAAATATCGATGACTGTGAAGATAATGACTGTGAGAATAACTCCACATGTGTGGATGGTATCAACAACTACACCTGTCACTGCTCACCTGAATACACAGGTAACTTACACACATACACACACACAGTCACACGCAAAATGCTCGGTGTTCTCTGTGCTTTATGTGTTTAACTGTCTGATGCTAACATGCAAATGTGCTGCTTGAGCTAACATGCTAACATGTCAAACACGTCCTCTGTATTCTTTGTTTTCCTATCTTTTCTCGCTACTTGTTTCTCTTTTTCTACTAGCTGCTAATAATAATGAGGTGGAGAAAGGTTAGTTTACTCTCTTTCACTTCATACTCCCATTGTCTGTCTCTTCTTTCCTTTGCTGTTTCTGGCTAGTGCGTACTCTGTGCTTGCTGAAGTATGAAATGCACTCTCACACACTTTTTTCCTTGTTGATACACTGTCAATGGAGGTGTATTGTATCGTTGTTCTTCAGAGTATTGGTATTTTGTCAACTTCTACACTGAGACTACACTGGACACGCAAACACACTCCTACTGGTTTAATGGGATGCGACATGTTTACAGTAAACAATACTACGATTATACATACTCTTCCCACTCTTTCTGACTGTTCATAATGAGTATGTGTATGTGCAGGGGAGCTGTGTGAAGATAAGCTGGATTTCTGCGCTTCAGAGCTGAACCTGTGTCAGCACGACTCGAAATGTATTCTGACCGCTAAGGGCTTCATGTAAGTCACTAAATTCCCCACTATCTGTGTTAGACTCAGCCTCAAACAATACATCCACATACTTGATCATTTCACACATACTGGCAAAAACAGATTCACAGGTTATTATCAGTCCATTTGAAAAAAACGTGTTTAAAATATACTCGGCCACTTTTGAGGATGAATTTACCACTAGGTTTGGCAAAACAAGATACGTTTTTATTTACGCAAATAAATTATCCACAAGCAGAAATGTGAATTACACTTAGTTTTTTAAATGTATGTAAAATATTTACATAAACATATATATATATATATATATATATATATATATATATATATATATATATATATATATATATATATATACATACATACACACACACTACTTGTGAAAAGTTTGGAATAATAACGATTTTTTTAAATGTTTTTGAAAGAAGTTTCTTATGCTAACCCAGGCTGCATTATTTGATAAATAATACAGTAAAAACAGTAATATTCTGAAATATTGTAACAATTTAACTGCTTTTTCCTATTTGAATACAAAATTCAAATTACAGAATTTTACAAATATAATTTATTCCTGTAATGGCAAAGCTGAATTTTCAGCATCATTACTCCTGTCTTCAGTGCCACATGATCCTTCAGAAAGCATTCCAATATGCTGATTTGCTGCTCAATAAACATTTATTATTATTATCAATGTTGAAAACTTTTCAATGCAGTGTATAACAGCTTCCACAGAAATATAAAGCAGCACAACTATTTTCAACATTGAGAATAATAAGAAATGTTTTTGATCAACACAGGAAAAAATAACATTTTCAAATATATTTAAATTGAAACCAGTTATTTTAAATTGTAATAATATTTCACAATATTACTGTTTTTTTTTTTTTTTAATCAAATAAATGGTTGAGCAAAAGAGACTTACAAAAACAAAACAATAATACAAATTTTTGCTGACCGCAAACCTTTGAATGCTGGTCTATTTATATAATATACTGACCAATCATATCATGACAATATCTCTGCATACTCTTCTGACTCCAGTGCATTAGTGCTGTACAGACGTTTAAATCCTTGCCTATAAAAACTGCCCTTCTGCAGTCACTTAAGCCTGTTGGATCCAAAACCTTTTTGGATTCGGTTTCATCACTCTCTCCCCTCCAGACGTCCCCTTCTCTCATCTCATATTTTATTTTATCCCTCTCTCCACTAGACCAAAACAATCGCCATGTTAGAAAATATCAGGTGTGTGTTTCCTTCTCTGCTGATATGTTTGTGAGCAGCAGACCACATAAGTTCATGTGTGTGTTTTTATGCCCATTGGTGCAGATGTTAACACAACACTAGAGCTGTGTGGAATGCAGCTGGAGTCTCTGAGGTTCTGCTCTATGTTTGTGTTCTGATATTCAATTACAGCTCTCCCGTTGTGTTTACTATAAAAATGAGCTGGAGGGGGGTGTTTTAAATATGATATGATGCGATACGAAGAGATGATGAATGTGTTTTTGTAGCGCTTTAGGGTGTGTGTAAATTCATTCAAAAGAACTTCAATTTCAGTGGTTTAAGTAACTAAAACTTTCGTAATTAGAGAAGTCTAATCTCACAACACAATAGATTTAATCTTATTAAAATTTGCCATGGAAACCACAGGTAAAACCCTTAATGGCTCCTCATTACTATAGTAAAAAGTAACTACTGTATATGTGGTTTCTAAAAAACTATGGCTTAACAGCGCTGATTCAGTAAGAAGTGTTTGAATTCCTCAGAATTGAACGCCTCAGAATTGATGACGAATTCATTAAAGAATTCTGATTTAAACTAGTTTAAAGCCTGATGAAACAGCGCTGACATTCTCAACAGCATTAACATGGAGAACAGGAGAAACACTTTGACGCCCTGAACGAACAAGTTAGAAATCTTTCCAATCCACAAATCACCAACATTTATCATGGATTTACCGTAGTAACAATACTTGTAACATGGTATTTTGGCATAACTATGGTATATTTATATTGAATGTGAATCTGTAGCCCTGAAATGATTGGAGTTAAAGATGAAGATGTGAGTTTTAAATGTTAAATGTGATGACGTTTTTTCGTGTGTGTGTTTGTGTAGGTGCGAGTGTACTCCAGGTTACACCGGGGAGCACTGTGAGGTGGATTTTGATGATTGTGAAGATAATAAGTGTAAAAACGGGGCTCAGTGTATTGATGCTGTGAATGGCTACACGTGTGTGTGCCCAGAAGGATACAGGTGAGCATGAACACACTAGATCATCAGAGATCACCATGTGGAATACGTGTCTCACTGTGTGTGTGTGTGTGTGTGTGTGCGTGTGTGTGTGTGTGTGTGTGTGTGTGTGTGTGTGTGTGTGTGTGTGTGCGCGCAGTGGGCTGTTCTGCGAGTTCTCTCCTCCAATGGTCCTGCCGAGAACAAGTCCGTGTGACCACTATGACTGTGCCAACGGTGCACAGTGTGTTGTCAAGGACACAGATCCTGTGTGTCAGTGTCTCCATGGTTACCAGGGCGTGCACTGTGAGAGGCTGGTCAGCGTCAACTTCATCAATAGAGAATCGTTCCTGCAGATCCCTTCCAACCTCATTACAGAACAGGCCAATATATCACTACAGGTACATGTCATAAAAAAGATCATTATGCTTGTGTTTTTGAGTGTGAGTGAGAGATTGTTAATTCTTCATCAAAAATGCATACACACACTCATGTGGTCTGTATGCGTGTAATAGATCGCCACAGATGAGGATAATGGGGTGTTGCTGTATAAAGGAGATAATGAACACATCGCTGTGGAGCTCTACAGAGGCAGACTGAGAGTCAGTTATGATTCTGGATCATATCCTCCATCTGCCATCTACAGGTACACACACGATTTAGTAGATACTGTAGGCATTTTACAGCAGCTCATTCACTCAGAATTTAGAGTTGGAACTATACATTTTACAATATGCTAAATCAAGACCAGGACAATCATCTATACATCTCATTATATTTACTCCCGACTCCATATACCATTCAAAAGTTTGGGATCAGTCATTTTCTAAAGACATTTTACTCTTTTTTTTTAGCAAGGATGCATTGCATTTATTAAAAAGTGATAAACATTTATAATGTTACATAAGATTTCTATTTCAATAGTTTTCTATTTCTTTCCATTCACCAATGAATTCTGAAACAAATGTATCACAGTTTCTACAAAAATATTAAGCAGCACAATTATTTTCACCATTGATAATACTAAGAAATGTTTCTGTGCACCAAATCAGCCTATTAGAAGGATTTCTGAAGGATCATGTGACGCGTTCTCTCCCTCTCTCTCTCTAGAGAGAAACTAAGAGAATGTTCAGCCAGGGGTCTTACACCTTCTTTCAGGCAAAGAATATCATAATGATAGAGGGGTAAAGCAGGACCCCCATTACGTATGGTATCAAATTCAGGGTTGCATTTTAGCCTGTAGTAATGTGCATATTTCCATATTATTGTATTTACATACAGTTATGATAGTTTCGTTTCAAAGCCATTAAAATAATCATTATTTTCAGAATGATATACTAGTATATTAGAATTAAATGTTACTTTATATATTTTTAATGTGGGAGCAATAATTAAATATTAAAGTCACCATAAAATCAAAATTTTTTGAATATACAGGCAGCATTTATTATAAATGATTTATCCGTGAGCATTTTTTTTAAATTCATGTTAATCTTCTCTTCTCTGGTGACGTGTTTACTGGCACGTGTCACTCACATGAGATCACAGCATTGACAAACCATAACAATTCAACGATCCAATCAATTCCCAATGGACAAAATCAAGTCCCGTTTTTTCTTGTTCAAGAAGCCGTTTCAAGGATAATATGTCACAAAATCACAATAAGAAAGAAAAGAATATCGCAACTGCCGTTTTATACTCAACTTTAGCTTTGGGTAAGTTATTTTAATTATTAACTGAAATTAGACTGAGATCAAAAAGTAGTTGGCAAAGGGTCACAGGCTTCTTTTGAAGATCTCTGGTAGAAGCAAAACCTTAAAAGCTTGTTTTTTTTCTCAACAGTAATGAGGAAAAATCTTTCTTCTGAAGAATTTTTTTATGAAGTCTAATCAATTTAAAGGGGTCATCAACTGCCTTTTTCTTGTTACATGTTTAAATGTTCTCTGAGGTCCACTTATAATGTTATCAAGATTTTTACATCAAAAAAGATTTAGAAGTAACTACTTTCTATCCTGTTTTTGACCCTCTCTTTCCAACACTTTGTTTTGACGGGTGTGACGCATTCAAGACTTGGAATAAATGGCCACTGCTATGATTGGGTAACAGTTTTGCATGTTAAAATAATTTTAAACATCCCCACCAAATTTACACTTGTGAATTTGTTTTGAAAAATTCTGATTTTTTAAAATATCTGGTTACATTGATGCGTATTACATATGCTTTATAAGTCTTGATTGTGAAAAATAAATTTTAAATACATGGAGTTACCACAGTTATAATTGACAAAGGATAACTTAAGGTGTTTCATGTAAACCAGTGTTCCCTTTCGTTGTCACTCCGAGTTACGTCGGATGACGACGAATGGGGTTTCGCTTAGAAAGCCTATCAACTTCGAGTATTACAAAACGAGCCAATGGCAAAGAAATGCCATGGGTCTGCGGAATTTGCATGACGTAACTCCGCCCCACCTCGTGGGTATAAAAGGAGGAAGTCCGCAACAGCAGTTTATGTTTTCGCTTCGGAGCCAAGTGTATTCTTCTCTCCACAAGCCATCTCTGAATTGTCAGCTTTACAAACGAGTACCTCGAGTGTTGGTGTGACGGCGATCTACGGCGAGCGCGTGCTTCCTGCTGATCTGTTGCAGTGGTCTGCCAGTTGGTGCGTGTCTCCCCGGGTGCTTCAACACTTGAGTTTTCTCTCACTAAAAGAGCTCGCACGCGGCACGTCTTTTTAAAGAAAAAAAGTTAGTGTAGACTCGCCCGTGCATTTAAAAAAAAAAAAATGAATGGTGCGGCAGCTTGGTATCGGACTCTGATGGGCACGAGCGTTGTCTAGTATGTTTGGGCTTGATCATGCTAGAGCAGCGCTCGTGGATGACTCATGTTTTCTCCGTGGAAACATGATCATCACGTCATTAAGGTCGAGACTCAGTGAACTCACATGAGTGAGAGTCCCCTCATCCACCCCCCGTTCTTCGGCTGGTGGCCAGGGTGACCTGAGGGTTATGGTCTGGAACAAGGCGCCGACTATGTGTCCGCGACCCCAGCCCCCCTCTTCAATGACGGTGCCCGCTAGTGAACAGGTGATTCCCACGGGTCTACCCTCTGGTGGCCCGTGTGTTTCATTTAAAGCTACAGAGGATGATATTATGTTTGTAGCAGCTTCACTAGGTGGGTTTGATTTTCCTGGAAGTGACGACTCGTCGAGTCTGATCCGGAGATGACGGCCATGCTTTCCCGGGACGATTGGTTTTTGGGTGAGGCCGCCGACCCTCGTCCACGGCAAACCCCAATACCATTCTTCCTGGACGTGCATGATGAGATCAGGGACCACTCGCTGATCTCATCCGCCTTTCCTCCCCTCGATGGGGCCGCTGCCCATGGGTACACTGGGGTTCCCCCGGCTGAACGCTCTGTTGCGATGCTATGTGTCCTCAGAGTGCTTCTTCTCGGCGCAATCCTAAGCACCCGTCCGTGGCCTGTAGTTTTTCGTCTACGCTTGTGGCGAGATCCTATAGCGCCACGGGACTGGCAGCCGCCTCACTGCATGCCATGGTCATTCTGCTGGTCTACCTGACCCAGATGCTCATGGACCTGCACGAGGGCGGGACTGACCCAGGGCTCTTCACTGAGCTGCGCGCCGCCACTAACCTTGCTCTCCGAGCGACGAAAGTGGCCGTACGCTCCCTGGGTCAGGTGATGCTCACCATTCTGTGGCTGTACCTGTTTGATGTGCTGGATGTCGCGCGGACCCGTCTGTCCGACATTCCCATATCCCAGGTCGGCCTCTTCGGCGGTGCGGTTGAGGGCTGGCCCAACAGCTCTCAGCCGCCCATGAGCAGACTGACGTTGATTCTGTCCCGACGGCCCCGCCGTCCGCTCAGATCCCTCGGTCCGCCCGTTCAACCGGGCCGGCTCTGGGGGCCGCGGGCGGACGCCACAGCCCTCTCCAGCCCCGCCCCCCGCTACACGCCGGGTTAAGCGGCGCTCCTGAGACGGGCTCCTCGGGGATGGAGCAGGCTGAGGTTGACTCTGTTAGAGCTTCCCCGTCTGTCCCGCTGGATCGCGCGTACCGTCAGGCTCGGCTATGCGATTCAGTTCGCACGGTCTCCTCCCCGCTTCGGGGGAGTCCGCTCCACTTTGGTCGGTGGCAATGCCCCCATCATGAGAGCAGAGATTGCCACCCTGCTGGCGAAGGGTGCAATCGAGACTGTCCCTCCAGCCAAGATGAGGTCCGGCTTCTACAGCCCTTACTTCATTGTCCCCAAGAAAACCGGTGGGTTACGGCCAATCCTGGACTTGCGCGTGCTGAACCGCTCCCTCCACAGGCTGCCATTCAAGATGCTCACCGCCAAACGCGTTTTCGAATGCGTGCGGCCCCAGGATTGGTTTGCAGCGATCGACCTGAAGGACGCCAACTTCCATGTCTCCATTCTTCCTCGCCACAGACCGTTCCTACGGTTTGCTTTCGAGGGGCAGGCATACCAGTACGCGGTTCTCCCCTTCGGGCTGGCCCTGTCTCCTCGCATCTTCACGAAGGTCAGCGAGGCTGCCCTTGTTCCCCTTCGGGAGCACGGGGTTCGCATCCTGAGTTATATCGACGACTGGCTGATCCTAGCTCACTCTCGAGATCAGGTTTGCGAACACAGGGACCTAGTGCTCCGGCACCTAGCTCGTCTGGGCCTTCGGGTCAACTGGGAGAAGAGCAAACTTTGCCCCGTGCAGAGGATCTCTTTTCTCGGTATGGACATCGACTCGGTCGCCATGTCCGCGCAGCTTACGAGCGAGCGCGCGCAGTCACTGCTAACTTGCCTGAGACAACTCAAGAGCAAGAGTGCGGTTCCACTGAAACATTTTCAGAGGCTCCTGGGGCATATGGCATCTGCAGCCGCGGTCACGCCGCTCAGATTGCTTCATATGAGACCGCTTCAGCTTTGGCTTCACGACCGAGTCCCGAGGTGGGCATGGCAACAAGGCACGCTCCGAGTACCAGTTACTCCGACCTGCCGTCAGTTCCTCACCCTGTGGTCGAACCTCAGTTTTCTCAGGGCGGGTGTCCTCCTGGAACGAGCTTCCCGGCATGTTGTTGTCTCAACAGATGCCTCCACCACGGGCTGGGGCGCCATGTGCAATGGACATGCCGCTGCGGGCTCCTGGACAGGACCCCAGCGGCTATGGCATGTCAATTGCCTCGAGTTGTTGGCAGTACGTCTTGCCCTGCACCGCTTCCGGGCGTTGCTCCTGGGTCAACACGTACTAGTCCGCTCAGACAATACCGCCACTGTAGCGTACATCAACCATCAAGGTGGTCTACGCTCCCGCCGTATGTCACAACTCGCCCGCCACCTCCTCCTATGGAGTCAGAAGCATCTGAGGTCGCTTCGAGCCATTTTCTTTCCCGGAGCGCTGAACTGTGCAGCCGACGAGCTCTCACGGCTTCAGCCCCTCCCTGGAGAATGGCGACTCCATCCCCAGTCGGTTCAGCTGATTTGGGACCAGTTCGGGGACGCACAGATAGATCTGTTTGCCTCTCACGACTCGACCCATTGCGCCCTGTATTTTTTCCCTGACCGAGGGCACGCTTGGCACGGATGCACTGGCGCACAGCTGGCCGCCGGGCCGCAAATATGCGTTTCCCCCAGTGAGCCTTCTTGCGCAGACCTTGCGCAAGGTCAGGGAGGACGAGGAGCAGGTCATTCTGGTCGCGCCGTATTGGCCCAACCGGACCTGGTTCCCCGAACTTGTACTCCTCGCGACAGCACCTCCCTGGCCCATTCCTCTGAGGAAGGACCTTCTTTCTCAGGGACGGGGCACCCTGTGGCACCCTCGCCCCGACCTTTGGAGCCTCCACGTGTGGCTCCTGGACGGCTCGAGGTAGGTTTGAGTACCCTTCCACCGGCGGTGGCGGCTACCTTCACTTCCGCTAGAGCGTCGTCCACGAGACACGTCTATGCGTTGAAGTGGAACCTCTTCGTCGACTGGTGCTCTTCTCACCGAGAAGACCCTCGGAGATGCTCAATCAGCGTTGTGCTTTCCTTCCTTCAGCAAGGGTTGGAGCGAAGGCTGTCTCCCTCCACCCTTAAGGTCTATGTTGCCGCCATTGCCGCACATCTTGACCCCGTCGAAGGTAAGTCGGTAGGGAAGCACAACCTCGTCATCAGGTTCCTGAGAGGAGCGAGGAGACTATACCCTCCTCGCCCCCCTCTCGTTCCCTCTTGGGACCTCTCAGTGGTTCTAACTGCGCTGAAGAGTGCTCCCTTTGAGCCTCTGCAATCAGTCGAGCTTAAGTTCCTGTCAATGAAGACAGCGCTCCTGGTTGCATTGGCCTCCATCAAGAGGGTAGGGGACCTGCACGCATTCTCCGTCGACGAAGCGTGCCTGGAATTCGGACCGGCCTTCTCTCACGTGATCCTGAGACCCCGGCCCGGATATGTGCCCAAGGTTCCTACCACTCCCTTTCGGGACCAGGTGGTGAACCTGCAAGCGCTGCCCCCGGAGGAGGCAGACCCAGCCTTGGCACTGCTCTGTCCAGTACGCGCTCTTCGCGCCTATGTAGACAGGACGCAGTGTTTCAGGACCTCAGACCAGCTCTTTGTCTGTTATGGTGGGAAGCTGGGGGGAAAGGCTCTCTCCAAGCAAAGGTTGTCTCACTGGATAGTGGACGCCATTGCTTTGGCATACCAGCAGCAGGGTCGACCGTGCCCCCTTGGTGTGACGGCCCACTCCACCCGGAGTGTGGCATCCTCTTGGGCTCTAGCGCAGGGCGCCTCGCTAACAGACATCTGCAGAGCTGCAGGCTGGGCGACACCTAACACATTCGCCAGATTCTATAATCTCCGAGTGGAGCCAGTGTCCTCTCATGTACTCGCGTCAACTAGCTAGTACCGGACCCGCTCAGGTGTCTTCGCTTGCTCGCCATTCCACTCCGTGGACTGGATACGTGCGATATTCTCCTCAGGTGAGCTTCTCCGAAAGCCCTGAGCTCCTCCAGCACTCCTGACGTCGGCGCCAGTGTTTCTGCCTGCGCGTCGGCTAGGTGCCTCCCGTGTGCATGGTCCCTCCCCTGAGCGACCCCCACATGTGTATTTCCACTGTAAGCCTCTCTCGAGCATGTGTCTTTCCCTTGGCAAGCCACCTTGCCACCCCTGGGGTTGAAATATTCCACCTGCGGCTGGACACCCCAGTGTTCCCCATGTTTCCTTCGGGTCATATGTGTATTCTCTAAGTCCCCCCCCCCCCTCTGGGTTGGCTTTATTGCATACTTCCCCTAAGCTTGAGATATGCTTCCCAGTGTACTTGGTATTCCTGTGTTAAATGGAGTCCTTCGTCCAGTCTTGACAGGGATCTCGATTTACGCAGGGCACTGGAAGACAGCTGAGAAGGTGGCGTGATTAGACTGGTAACCCCATTCGTCGTCATCCGACGTAACTCGGAGTGACAACGAAAGGGAACGTCTATGGTTACGTATGTAACCCTCGTTCCCTGAGTAGGGAACGGAGACGTTACGTCTGCCTGCCACTTTCCGCTGTACCGCGGGGGTCGCCTGAGCTCAGTCTTGGCTCCTCAGCGAAGAAACATAAACTGCTGTTGCGGACTTCCTCCTTTTATACCCACGAGGTGGGGCGGAGTTACGTCATGCAAATTCCGCAGACCCATGGCATTTCTTTGCCATTGGCTCGTTTTGTAATACTCGAAGTTGATAGGCTTTCTAAGCGAAACCCCATTCGTCATCATCCGACGTAACGTCTCCGTTCCCTACTCAGGGAACGAGGGTTACATACGTAACCGTAGACGTTTCTCAACCTCTCCTGCAGGGACCCCCTGACAGGACATGTTTTTGTTTTAACCCTGAAATGGCACACCTGATTCAATTAATTAAAGGCTCAAAGGCTTAATGTGCAGCTGACTAATTGAATCAGGTGTGCCATTTCAGGGTTAAAACAAAAAGGGGGTCCCTGCAGGAGAGGTTGAGAAACACTGATGTAAACAAAATTATGAATGAATGTACCATTGTTTGTCACACTGTCATTCTTATTTGCTATTCATCGTTCATCCTTTTTTCGATTACGTTTTAAACGTATACATTGTCATCTGGTGTGGTGTGAAAACATGTTGTAATGTCTTATTGATCACAAAACAGAAGAAACAGATCTCGCTCAGCGAAGCTTTTATTTAGGATTACAGCGAATGACTTCAAAACAAAAACAAAAGCAAAGGTATCGTTCTCTAAATGCCGAAGCAAAGGATAGAACAGCAAATCCCAACTATTCACAGTTTGACTGCAGCGCTACAGTATAAATACTCAGTACATATCAAACGATCTGTATCAGAGAAAGATACATGTGACACATGGTAAAAACAGTCACTCAGACTTGTTTGTTGTGACATTACTGTCAGATCCAAAATAGGCTGCACTGCATCATCTTTTATTCTCAGTCTTTCTGAAAAGCCTGCACCGAACGGTGCCTTGTTTAAAAACAAATCCACAGTAAAATGAAGCGAACAAATGACGCAACATGTCTTACTGACGCAATCTGACTGGAAGTTCGTTTAAAAGAAAAGTTCATCCACACTTTCTTAATGTTAGGATCACAAGAAAGGCAATGCAAAGATAGTTTTTTCCCACAACTTGGCACTTCAAAGACTCTTGTAATCCTCAGAGGCATCTTTCTCATTTTGTTGCTGGAGTATTCCTGCATCTGCGTCTCTCTCGTATTTACTACTACATGACGTGTGAACCGGTGGGCAGGGCTAAAGAGGCAATGATGTAGAAGTAGGCGTTGATCTTCTGCAGAGGCGTCCTTTTGTCACACTATGACGCAATAATGTGACAAAATCCGAAACGAGTAATTTTTTGAGCTTGGTTTCAATAAAAGCTGTTTTTTGGAATAACAAGGTAATTTGGAGGTTCTGCAACTCTCAGGATATTTTTATAGTACAATGATCTCTTATATGTGAAAAGATTCATGACCCCTTTTAAATAATTGACCCCTATTTAAACTATTATTTTGAAATTACCCTCATTGTTCACTTCTCTCTCCCTAGTGTTGAGACGATAAATGATGGCAGTTTTCATGTAGTGGAGCTGGTGGCAAAGGATCAGTCTCTGTCACTGTCTATTGATGGAGGAAGCCCCAAATCCATCAACACTGCCAACAGTCCCAGCCCAGCACCCAGCCCTGCTCCACTTTACCTTGGGGGTATGTACAACACAGCGGCCACTTTGAAACTTGGTTAGGTTTGCTTCTAACTCTGGATCTTCCCAGAATTAGTTAACAGCAATGAAAAAAAAATCTAAAATTAAATAATAAGCGCCTCTTTTCTCAGGAATTCCTCAGCAGTCTGGATTGGCCTCATTGCGTCAGGGCTCCGGGAGGAACGGCTCTAGTTTCCACGGCTGTATCCGAAACCTCTACATTAATGACCAGCTCCAGGACCTCACTCAGTTCCTGCTGCAGGAGGGGGTGGTGCCCGGCTGCCAGCCCTGCCAGCGGAGTGTGTGCGCTCACGGGCAGTGCCATGCCACCGGGCAATCCTCCTTCAGCTGTGAGTGTGAGGCCGGATGGACTGGCTCTCTGTGTGACCAGCAGATCAACAACCCATGTGACGGGAACAAGTAAGAGACCGAAAAATGCACACACACACACACACTGGTTTCATTATATTAGAGTGGACATCTAATTTTTTTGTCATTTTGTGTGTGTCAGGTGTATCCACGGTTCCTGTTTGCCCATAAACGCATACTCGTACAGCTGTCGCTGTCATCCAGGCTTTGCAGGTGTATTGTGTGATGAAGAGGAGCAGTTGAGTCCCTGTCAGTACATAGCATGTAAACACGGGCGCTGTCGCGTGTCTGGGCTGGGGAAAGCCTACTGCGAATGCAACAGCGGCTACACGGGGCAAAGCTGTGATAGAGGTACGGCGGCGTGGTTTCAACCTTTCAATGAAACCGGATCTCATGAGAAAAATGTGACATTGCATACAGTAGGTTTTTGAACAATATTGCCGTAGCTACAAGAAATTGCAGTTTCCAAGTGAAATGTCCACTAAGAGTAACATTGAAAGTGATTTCATTTTCTCCAATACAGCCAAAGGCTTAAATAAGGAGAAAACATTTTTAAATAACGTTTAGTCAACTTTTAAATCAAGCAACAGGAAAGTATTTTCCCTAAACCTTGCCTAGGGTTGCACACTGTATCAGTAGTCCTACCATATCTGTTATCGGACGTTATATGTGCTGTTTTTAAATTTATCGGTATTGGTTGATATTTGATCTTTAATTGTGCTCATGCTCATTTACTCTTTTTTATTTTTGGATTACCTTTGCTGTCATCTATTACTCACTTAACATTAATCTAATAATATTGATAGAAGTAAGCTTTTGAAAATCTCAAAAATTGTATATGTATATTATGATGGCCAAAATCACTACAACCATTATAGTTTTTAGTGTTTTTTTTTAATTTTTTTAAACTGACAAAAGAATTTGAATATTGTCCCTTTATCGGTTATTGGCCCAAAATATGATGATATAAGCTGATAATAATATGTATTAGGCTATATTATAGACTTGGTGGTGTTGGTCAGTATAGTAATATAATAAAATCCTAAAATTGGATTTCAAATTGAATATTATTTAGAGACTATAGCATTTTTTAAAATAATTTATGGCACCTTACAGTGCATTTAAGCAACTTTCCCAATTTATGGTTCAAATGGGACATACAACTTGTGCTCTGTATTCTAAACCTTCTAATAACCTTCTCCTCTATTCTTTATTTTTCTCAATAGGAAACAAAAGTCATAGTATTTTATCACCACTAGTAGTCATGTCACCTGGAAACTGTAGAAATTTGTACCTGTGGTCACTTTTTTCACGTTTAAAACAGCATATGCATGATCTCATTTTTATCATGAAGACAGGTACTCACCTGGACTGGAACTTGTGCTTGCATGTTTCAAAAATGTCTTTAATTCTTCCACAGTATGTTGTTAAGTTGTGCTTTCATTCTGAACTTGTTTATTTTTCTGTTGAAATGCTAACCCTGTGAGGAGCTAATCCTACGCTATTATTGTTGTTTTTACTAACGTTCGTTTTTAAACTTCCTGTAACCTTCAAGCTGCTACTGAAAGCGGTGTGGACCCCACTCAGGTCCGCCAGGTGAGGGATGCATGTTAGTGTTCAATCTTCAATTTCTTCCTTTCTTGAGTCACTAATAAACCTCAAGCTTTAAGACACCCATATTCCTGCAGCCCCTACAACCATCGCCTGTCCTCTTCCTTTTCTGCTTTCACACTTTGTGTTTTCTTAGGAGTTACCTTTCAATTTCCCAGTAAAAATTTCATGAAAAAAAAAATCATGATTGATATACTCTGTATGCAATATAGAGCTCAATCTTTTTTCTCTCTCTCTCTCTCTCTCTGTAGAGATGGCGTGTCGGGGGGAACGGGTCCGAGATCACTATCAGACGCAGCAGGGCTACGCAGCGTGCCAAAGCACAGAGAAGGTCTCCCGTTTAGAGTGTCGGGGCAGCTGTGGGGACGGGACCTCCTGTTGCTCCCCTCTCCGCAGCAAACGCAGGAAATACACCTTCCAATGCACAGACGGATCCTCTTTTGTACAGGAGGTGGAAAAAGTCGTCAAGTGTGGCTGCACAAAATGTCCATCCTAAAAACAAAAAAGAAGAAATACACCCCCCCCCCCCCTTGTTTGAAGTCCCCTGTTTTACCTTTTTTTTTGTCAGTGTTGGACTAATGTTTTTTCCTTCAAAGGAGATAATGGATTACTGTAAGATAAAGAACAAACCTATTTTTTATTATGAAGTGGAGGAAAAAAAAGACAAAAAATAGATTTTAGAGTTTTTTTTTATTATTTGCCATCATTTTAGGTACTGTGACATTTCTGATTACATTTGTTTTTTTGTTTGGAAAAATCACCTCAGACCAGAATGGAAAGCAAACACACCCTGACGACACGTTTCACTTTTTTGTGTCTTTCTTTGTGCCATTCTTTTACACGGTTTTCTGGACTGCCGTAACTCATTTCACCTGGACTTTGTGAAGGTGAGATAAAGTATCACTATGGAGACTGCAGGGGGATTCGCTGCGAGAGGAGGTCACTCCTCCTACTTCCTTAAAGTTGACCACACAAACACACTATCATAGCTGCTTCTATACACACACACACCCCTTACCCACGAAGTGTACACAGATGATCTCTTCCAGCATGCGCACACACACACACACACACATACACACACACGCTCTCTTCTGCCACATTATAAACCATGTGTATTTATTGTATCGAAAATACCGTCACATTACTTATACTCGGTATAGCCCTTTGCTTCCCTGGAGTTACAGTTGGAATTTCTTAATATATATTAATTTATATTCCTCTTACCAATTTAAATCACTCATAGCTTACTGAGTAGAATAACTAACGTTGTGTCTCCTTCATTTGGTTGGTTTGACCAATGGGACTGTTGTATTTACCATAAGAAAAGAGAAAAAAAAAACCTAGTGGTGTTATAAATCTTCAAATGTGAAGTGAAAACATTGTATATTTTTGTCGAATCTCCTAAAAATGTGTATGGTGACACAGACGTGCTTTATATTAGAGTTTAAATGTATAGTTAAAATCTCCCCATGTATTCAGTATAGAGCACATGCCATAGTTCAAAAAAATAACAGTAGCGTCCATAGCCGTCAATAAACCTCTTTTTAAAATATCCTCCTTGCGAATCCTTTTTAATGATACAGATAGAAAGAAAAACTGTGACTTTTTCTAAATGATACTACTTTGTTACCACTCTGTTTCCCCCATGTTAACATGTTGCTGCTAAATTGGTATTGTAGACTTTGGATGATGATGATGCTGATGCTGATGTTTATTGTAGAGGACGTTGCTCATTCATTGAGCAAATTGTTTTACTGATCAATGAATAAAGATGTCCCCTCCCTCTTCAAGCTTGTTCCTCTGTATGTAACCCTTACGTAGCCACACATCCACAACACTTACATCAGGGTTATTCAGTCTGGCTCCTTAATATCTATTTCAATTTATAAAATAAATGTTTGCGCCACACTTATAAGATAAATGATGCACAGGCCATTGTGGTAGTGATTTTCAGCACATCATTTAAAAAATAATAATAATTTAAAAATCTCAATGTTTCCAGCAGGTGGCGATATAGTTCACTCATTACTGCATTTTCCTTGCAGCTGCTCCCTCAGCCGGTGTTATTTGGCACACCATGTGTGTATTGAACATTCATGTAAATCTTCCACCAAAGCATCTTGGATAAACTGCTCAAATTGTCTCTAAAACACAACAAATGAAAGATGAATCTTACTAATCTGAAAAAAGAAGGAATTATAATAATGCGCTGTTAATTCTAATTAGCTTTTAATAGTTATTAATTGCGCTAGTTAGGCTAGGCTACATCTAAATCCTTACCGAAATGTAAAAAAAGGTTGATGCTTTACATGTATTATACCACAATATCATTTGGCAAACATCAAAAGAATTGAAACAATTCAAATAACGTGACAGTCTCCAAAAACAATTCTAATCAAAACAGCTTAAAGGGATAGTTCACCCAAAAATGAAATTTCTGTCAGTATTTACTCACCCTCATGTTGTTCCAACCTCGTAAGACCTTCGTTCATCTTCGGAACACGAATTAAGATATTTGTGATTAAATCTGAGAGCTGGATCACTCCTCCATATGCTTCTAAGGGATTGAAACTTGCCAGCCCCGAAAAGTTATTAAAGACATCGTTAAAATAGTCCAAGTGACTACAGTGGCTCAATCTTAAGTTTATCAAACGACGAGAATAATTTTTGTGTGCAAAAACAAACAAAAATAACGACTTTATTTCAACTATTCATTTCCTTCTTTTTGGGCCTCTAGTCAGTTACCTTAGTGTGATAGCGTAGAGCAGAGGTCTTCAATCCTGCTCCTGGAGGGCCGCTGTCCTGCAGAGTTTAGTTCCAACCTGCTTCTGTATATTCAAGCGATCCTGAAGAGCTTGATGAGCGGCCGACGCTGGTCATGTGTGTGATGCGTGTGATGTACAACAACAGAAGCTTACGCTATATCACTAGTGAACTGACTCGAGGCCCACAGAGAAGGAAACGAATAGTTGAAATAAAGTCGTTATTTATTTTTTTTTGGGCACAAAAAGTATTCGCGTCGTTTGATAAACTTAAGATTGAGCCACAGTAGTCACTTGGACTATTTTAACGATGCCTTTAATAACTTTTAGGGGCTGGCAAGCTTCAATCCCTTAAGAAGCCTATGAAGGAGTGAACCAGCTCTCAGATTTAATAAAAAATATCATAATTCGTGTTCCGAAGATGAACGAAGGTCTTACGGGGTTGGAACAACATGAGGGTGAGTAAATACTGACAGAATTTTCATTTTTGGGTGAACTATCCCTTTAAGTGAGTGGAAAATATATAAACTCTGTGATGCAATTTTTTTTATTTTTTTCCACAGACAGCTACAACAAATCATATAGTCATAAAGTGTGTAGTGAAGGCAATAACATTAAGGGCACTGTCAAAGTTCTGCATTTTTAAGGCTATGATGGGTTTTTTTAGTTTTTTTTAACAATCACTTCAAATGACACTTCAAATGTCAAAACTCACAACCAATGATATTGAGATTTTTCTTTTTTCTTGTAACACTTTCCAATTGCTTGGAATACAACACAAAGAAGGCCATTTGTTCATTGAACTAAACCCCCCTGTTCAGAATGACACAATATAACAACGAAGTATTACCATTTCAAAATGCAATTGATTTGAGATGACTAGGCTATTTATCCAGATGGAACTGGATTCTGAATGCTGAATTCTGACCTGTAATTCTGCCTGAATCATAATCATCATAATCGTCCGTTGGCCAGAGGAGAACTGGCCCCCTGACTGAGCCTGGGTTCTCCCAAGGTTTTTTTTTTTCTCCATTCTGTCACCTGATGGAGTTTTGGTTCCTTGCCACTGTCGCCTTTGCCTTGCTTAGTTGGGGACACGTAATATTCAACAATATTATTGATCTGCCTGCATTGACACCATTATATGAGAACTGAACTGAGCTGGACGATGACATCACTGTTTTTACAATAGTTCAGTTTCAGTATAACGAGATACATTGACACCAATTAGACATGAAATAATTAATTAGATGTAAATTAGATGTAATATTCATCATTCTTTTTCAGACACTGTACAAGAGGCGTTTTCGGTTCAAAGACAGCTAGACACAGAGCATAACGGAATGGAACAGAACAGGCAGATACAGCATCCACGTTGCAAAACTCCCAGTTTGAAATATAATTGAGATTAGGGCTGGGCGATATGGCCAAAAAATCATATCTCAGTATTTTTTGGTTAAATGGCGATATACGATATATATCACATCCTGCCCAATGATATCCAAACAATGTTGATATTGAAGGATATGGAAACAAATATAGTGAATGTAATGTAGGCTATGCAATTATGTGCAAAAAGGTGGTTAAAATCACATTAAATTCTAACATTGTAACATTACAATCTAAAAACAAAAAATAATGCTTTTGTTTTTAAAATGACTAAAGGCTAAACTAAAAATGAAAATAAAAACAAAAGCACAAACAATAGGTTACTATCGTAACCTCTCGGTTCTCTGAAACATCGATTGGAGAGATCCACCTATGGGAAGGGCATCCGTACCTGACCTCTGCAGAAGCATCCAATTGCACCAAGTCTGGCTAGACAGACAGAAGCGCACAGCCAATGCGCTATGGTAAGGTCCCGCCCCCTTACCTAGAGCATATAACGCCTGCAAGCGCTGCTATTCCCCAGTAAGTATATTCGCTTCTCGTGCGGCAAGCGGGGCAAAGCTGGTGGATCTCTCCACTCGATGTTTCAGAGAACTGGGGTTACGATAGTAACCTATTGTTCTCTTTCATCATCTCGTGTTCGAGATCCACCTATGGGAGAGACATGGACAGCTCCCCGATTGCCCAATACACTCACAGTGAGGTTCTGAAAGCCAGAGAAGGACGGTCGCCCCAAGGAGGCGGTGCCTGACACGTCCATAAACATGAAACTGCAATACAGACGCACACACGTAACTGCTGTGCACGTGCAGGACATGAAACATGTATGTGGCACACACATGATAATAACCCCAGCAACACAGATGTACATATATACACCCAGAAGGCATGCTTGAGGACAGGAATGTGCATGGCCTGCTGGCCCATTTTGTTACTTCCAAAGGGGTTGCAGAGAAGGGCTAAGAAGACCCTACCCCTAAAACCGAATGTGCTACCGAGATACTGGTGACATCCAGCCGGTAGTAACGCACAAAGGTATGAGGAGAAGCCCAACTGGCAGCGGAGCAGATGTCCTGCAGTGAGACTCCCCTAAACAAAGACCAAGAGGCGGCTAAGCCCCTCGTAGAATGAGCTCTGATGTCCCCTGGGGGCTGCACTCCCTTTGATTCATATGCCAAGGCTATAGCATTCACAAGCCAATGTGAGAGGCGTTGCTTAGATATGGGATCCCCTCTATGCGGGGGCGCCCATGAAATAAAGAGCTGGTCGCTCTTCCGGAAAGCACTGGTCCTGGTCATATATGTCTGTAAAGCACGGACGGGACACAGAGCATTTAGCCTCTGATCCTCCGGGGAGGAAAAATGAGGAGAGTGAAAAGCGGACAGCTCCAACACCTCCGAAGTGAACGCAGGAAAGCATTTCGGCATGAAGGCCGGATTAGGCTTAAGGGAAACACTAAGAGAGAATTTAGTGCACGAGGAATGAACCGAGAGTGCATGTAGCTCACTGACACGTTTAGCTGATGCCAAGGCCAAGAGCAAAACTGTCTTAAAAGACAGCAACTTCAGGGAAATACTTCCCAGAGGCTCAAAAGGAAACTGAGACCGAGCCTCCAGCACCAAGGAGAGGTCCCACTCAAGAACAGTTCTCCTGATGACTGGCAAAGAGCGACGGGCACCCTTCATAAATCTGCGGATTAGAGGATGCTGCCCGACTGTTGAGCCCTCAAAACCCACATGACAGGCCGAAATCGCAGCCAGGTAGACCTTAATTGTGGAAAAAGACCTCCCTTTTTCCATGAGGTCTTGAAGGAAACACAAAATATCAGGAACTGAGCACTGATAAGATGTGAGACCACGCCCATCACACCACCCTTCGAACACTTGCCACTTACAGTCATATAAGGGCCGTGTTGAAACGGCCCTGGCATTCTGTATAGTAGCAATAACATGCGGCGAAAGCCCCAGTGCGCTTAGGTTCGTCCTCTCATGGGCCAGGCCCAGAGAGCTACCCTGTCCGGGTGTGGGTGATAAATCTCCCCGTTCGCTTGAGACAATAGGTCTGTGTGGGGGGGCAGGCGCCACGGCTCGGCATGTAACAGAGGGATTATCTCCGCCAGCCACGGTGCTTTGGGCCACCTGGGTGCTATCAGAATGAGAGACAGGCCCTGCTCTCTCACCCTGGCCAGTGTGGGAATTATCGGGCACAGGGGAGGAAAAGCATAGAGTAGCACTCTGGGCCATGGGTGGCCAGTGCATCTACCCCGAGGGGCGCGCGCTCGCTCACACACCTCCAGGAGGATGGTCTGAGGCAAGGCCGCGTGAGCAACGGCCTGTGGGACGCCAGAGGGCGGGATGGCCTCCTCGTCCTCTGAGACCCCAAGAAGGGCCGCGTCATCTTCGTCGCCGGAACCAGCCGGTTCATCGACGAGCGTGAGGTTGCCCGCGAAGATGTCCTCTTCGGGGAAAGCAGGATTGGGCTGGTCAGCCCAAATAAGTGGGAGTCCCCCGGTAGCGCGTCGTCGTCACCGTGTCCCCCATCCGAGTCAGAAAGGCCGAGCTCCGCACACTGGGTAGCGGCAACTTTCAGACGGCGTCGTAAAAGCTTCTTGGGCAGCGTAAGGCAATGACTGCAATTCTCCGGGTTCTCCAAGGCTTCTTGAGCGTGTTTGAGACCCAAGCAGACGACGCAGAACGAGTGCAGGTCCTTAGCGGCGATAAGAGCACCGCACGCGGCCGGGCAGGCCCGTGATAGGTTGTTCCCCTGAGAAGCAGGTTTAGACAGCGACATTACGGCGAAGAACTCGGAAAAATCCGTGGCGGGCAGCCGTGGAAGGAGGAGTTGGTGAGAACGGCGAGAGCGCGGGCGACTCCAGATGCAGAACACAGCTGATAGGCTGAAAAACAAAAGTCACGTCTGGCGGAGGCTGATCAGGCTATATATCCTCCTGAAGACATGCAAGTGAGCAGTGTAATTCCAGCCGAACTGTGTACATACAGAGATTGCGAGAAGCGAATGTCAGCTGGGGAATAGCAGCGCTTGCAGGCGTTATATGCTCTAGGTAAGGGGGAGGGACCTTACCATAGCGCATTGGCTGCGCGCTTCTGCCTGTCGAACTCGAAATGTTGTTTTCCCGGTGCGATCGATTAGTACAGACCAGAGCCATAGAGATGGCTCTGGTACAGACCAAAAACATGACCATGTTTCAGCAGCAATAATCAGCCAAATATGCAAGTCCGTTCAGTTCAGTGGCATTGTTTACGTTCAGTGCCTCCAAAATGGCCGACTTCCGGATTGATGACGTGTAGTGAAAACCCTCTAATAATACCATAAAAAAACACTCTACCCAACAACTTTTCACAACCAGACCGAAAAAAAAAAAATCTAAATAACCAAGGCTCAGCCAATGTCAAAAGCTGCATCAAACACAAACGATCTTGGCACAGCAGCCTAAAATGTAAAAGCACAAACCTACTCACTCATTTTAGTTGCATTTGCATTCTCCAGGCCTTTCTTTCAGCAAATTCAGATGTCCTTGGTGTTTATTTCACGGCTTTGTGCATTCTCAAGGAAAAAGATTGTCTGTTCTGTGACATGGTGCTCCGCAATTTTTTTTATTAGCTTCAGTTTTGAAAATGAGCGGTCTGCTGAATCACATAACCTCTCACACAGCTGTTTTCTTTTTTAATTTGGCGTGGGGATGCAGCATAACTATATCATGACATTCTATTTAAATGTGTTTTTAATGAGGAATCGCATCTAGCCTCACCCTAGAGTTGGTTCACCCTCCACCATGCCTGCATGCCCATGCTACGCCACTGGTTGAAACACTGATTGACTGATTACAGAGCCGGCCCGAGCCTATTGGGGGGCCTAAGCAGAATTTGATTTGGGGGCCCCCTCCCACTACGCGGAGTCACCTGTGCTTGACGATAATTGACACAAATATCACGCAATAATGATACAGTGAGGTTATGTATTAATACAAAATAAATAAAAAATAAAAAATAGATAGCCTACTTGTGACGGGTGCGTTGCTCACCTCACGTTAATTCTATCATGATTTAAATTGTTTATTTTGAAGTTTAATTTAGCATGGCTTGTTACTTTATTTAAAATCCCTTAGCATTATAAATAAACACAGGACAAGGTAACAAGTTAAACAGTTTATTAAAGTTTGAATGTATGGAAGGGTGCACACTACTTATATTCTCTCTTTACTGTTTGATTTTACCTGAGTCCTGGATTCCTCTGGTCCATGGAGTGAACGGCCGCGTTCCATGTGACTGCCAACAAAGGAAGAGGTGGGGCTTCAGCCTCCACTTTTGGGCTGTTCCAGAGGAAATTGGACTGTACCATTCTGATCTGATGAGGAGGGGGATTCCTTTTTATTATTTCATCCAGTTTAATTCTATTTTGTTTGTTTGAAGTAGTTTTGTATTGTGCTTCAAGTAGTTGATAAAATTATGTTTGGTATGATAGTGTATATTTTTAGTGAAATATTTGTTGTTAATTGGGGAAAGTTTTATTTTGATATTTACCTTTTTTTTTTTTTGGTAGAGGCTAAGGGGTATATTTATCAGAGTGAATGTGTGAATGGTAGTCAGATTTTTGCCCAGCAATAGTAACATCATGGTCTGCTGACCTTAGTGGTTTTGTTTGTTATTTTGTTTACTTATTTTTAGGCCGGTTTAATTTCTGTTTGTTTCAGTTAACTTCCATCTTAAGTCTTTGATTTTTATATGGACTTTATTTTGGAAATTACTTTCATTGGATCTGCCCCTGTATGTAATTATTCTTTAGAAGAAATAAATCTTCTTATCTGTTCACGATCTGTCCTGCCTGTTCTTGGCCACGTCCTTACACTACTTAAAAAAGTTTTAACTTTTACTTTACTCTTTTACTAATTCTTTGAAACTTCTTAAAACAAACTGTCTCAAAACATATCAAATACATTATTTGCTAAAATAATGACAAAACTGAGAAACCAGAAACATAATAAGAGCAAGGGTTCAGCAATGACAATTATTGTTGAAAACTGTAAAAATATTATTATTTCTTAACTGTCTCAATACAGTGTAACTGTCCTCAAAATCTTTTTTTTTACTATTATTATTGTAACAGACTTTGTTGGATTGTACATGACAGAATCCAACAAAGTCTGTTACTATAATACGGGTAATGATGTACTGGCGCTCCTTGTATATGTGTGTATGCAATGTACTTTTTCCCTCGGGGCTTGCCGTAGATAGGAATGGGTCAATTGCTGCACAAAACATACTGTAAATAATCATGCAAACATACTTTTATCTTGCTCTCTTCTTCTTTCTATTTTCGGCACCAGAGGGATACGTCCTTTTTTGTGACATGGTTTAACATTACCGTGACTATGCGCACAAATTGTCTATGCACGCGAGGTGTCTAGATTATGCGCATTACTTAAACGCTGGCAGACACAGCAGCAGTTGTAGGCAGGTATATTGATCATGAAATCAGAATTTTCTTGTCTTGAATTATTCATTCATTCATTCATTCATTCACTCATTCATTCATTCATTCATTCATATTCATTCATTTATGTCACTTGTTTAAGTCATCTAAAAAAATTTTTATTTTTCGATTTTTCGACTCGATTGGGGGGCCCCCTGGTGGCCAGGAGGCCCCAAGCAGCCGCTTAGTTCGCTTATGCCTCGGGCCGGCTCTGACCGATTACATGAAACATTTCAGTAAGTTGTACTGGTTCTTTCAACATACCATCTGATGTTCATTCATGTTTATTTTGTACTGTAACTAGTAGTAAATAGGAAGAGATGATCTGTTCACGCACACTTCGCTAGAAATCAGGCTATGCATTGCAGAGCGCCACGACGCATGCGCGGTAACTGAGAATACGACGCTCACGATCATTTGATGGTGGTAGGGTGACCACACGTCCAGAAAAATTCGGGACAGTCCCGACATCTAAGCTGTTGTCCCGAATCCCAAATCCAGACCTAATTGTCCCGAAAATTATACTAAAGCAAAATCTTGAGTAGTAGTTCTGATAAAATATAAAAACTGTCCGTGGAGGTTGAGTCGTCCTGCAGCCAGCCCCCGCCGGCTGCTCATTGGCTGCAGCATCTTTTTGTTTCTTTTTTTGAAGTTCTACAAAGATAGTAGGCTGCGCGAATTTAGATATGTATTGCATATTTTCATTCATTTGTTTCATTGACATGGCTGGTGTACCGGAACACCGACACGCCGCTTTTTAGTGGCAGACAAAAGAATAATGACAGACTGTTGGTCTTTGAATAAAAATATGTTTGGTTCAGGTTTGAAATTCATTATCTTTTATTATAGGCTATGTAGTATATCATAGTAGCCACTCACTTGGACTATTTTAACGATGTCTTTACTAACTTTTCTGGGCCGGCAGATGCAATTACATAGCAGCCTATGAAGGAGTGAGACAGCTCTCAGATTTCATCAAAAATATCTTAATTTGTGTTCCGATGATTAACGAAAGTCTTACGGGGTTGGAACAACATGAGGGTGAGTAAATACTGAAAGAACTTTCACTTTTGGATTAACTAACCCTTTAAGAGAACCAAAACGGAATTTATTGTTTAAATTTCCTAATAAATTTTTTTCGTAATAAACCATTTGAAAGCGGATACTTTGTTTCATCAAAAGTAACTAAAGTAAAAGCCTTGTCTGTCTGTGCGTTGTCCATGTTGCTCATTTTTTTTTTTAACAAATGTTGACACCAGCGTCTTTAACTCACTCATTAGCACAATCAGTAAATATTAAGATAAATTGCACACAATTTGAATCTACTATAGCGAGTACCTAGCCTGGATGCCAGCCCGAACCCCGCCCACAAATTTTTTAGGTCGGGAAGTTCGGTCTGGACCATTAGACGGTCTGGACTCGATCCGTTGGCCCTGTCCCAAATGGCGCACTTCATGCGGACTTTCGGTCTCGTGGACTTAAATTGCGCGTGCTCGCCGAGTCTACGAGTCCGTAGGCCGTCCCATTTAGCATTTTAACGCTCTGAAGTGTGCTCAGCAGCGCCCCCTTTGTACCCTTGAAGCGGTCTTCTGCGAAGCCCGCATAGATGCAGGCTCCACGCACTTTAACTACCCAGAAATCCTTGCAAAATGCCAATCAGAAAACGGATGGGAGGAGATTTCACTCACGGACTGTTAACATGTCTTTATGATATAGGCGTACATTTTACCAGTTGTTACTTACAGTTTATACAAACATTATCGACCAGTGGTTGATATATCAAACATAATAATAGCGTGTTAAATAATACGATCGCATTATGATTCATTACATAAATAGAACCGAATGTCATGGCTTTACTTAGTCATATAAACGTAGTATCGAATATTGAAACCTATACATTTTTCTTAAACTCATTTACATTTTAATTTTGTGTTAAAATTGAACATTAATGTATTATTATGTACAACTGTATTGATCATTTACATAACCATGACATCTATTCTAATGCCCAGGTGGCATATACAATTATAGAACTGTAAAAGCAGGCTGTGTAGTTCACATGGACATAAGATTTGAGAAAATAAAATAAATCCTGTTCTCGATGCTAAAGACTGTAATTTTTTTTTAATGTGATATTTTTGTGATATTTTTCTAATAAAGGGACTGATGAGATGACCTTTAAGTTTATTCAGCTTCAACGTCTAAGCTGAGACCTTCTTCCTGTTTCCGGCGTGACGATCGAGTCTGTCCCAAAAATACCTCTCAATGCGCCCTCGCGGACTCGCGCTAAGGGCCCTATAGGTCTGCACTACATGACGTCACCGAAGTGTGGACTCTGAGGAAGTCCACAAGTCCGGAGTGTGCCATTTGGGACAGGGCCGTTGAGGAGCTATTATGCCCGAACAAAAATTGTTCGGACCAATCAAATTGTTAGGGCGGGCTTTATACAGTGATGGACAGATGAGCAACGGTAACGTAACCATCCACGTCACCAAAGAGCACTTGGGTTGAATTCGTTTACAACAAAGAATGGCTGCCGCTGGAGAATTTATGTGTAGAGTCAGCCATCGCGTCTGTTATAGAACATGTAGACAGCGCATTCATTTTAAAAGAGGATCAGAGAACCGCGATCAAGGCATTTGTCGTTCGGAAAGATGTTTTTGCCGTCCTTCCTACGGGATTCGGTCTATCCAATTGGCATTTTTTTTTCCTGTTTCGGATGAAACACGCCCCATAATCACAGCCCAATGGAGCAGTATCAGACTTTTTTTTTTTCATTCAAAAGATTTTATTATATTTTAAATTCCTTTTACAAAGAAGAACAGCACTACATTGAATAGCCTACATTAACGAAAAACAAGAAAAAAAGGGAAAAAACAAACAAAAAACAGATTCATCAACAAGGAAGAAAAAACCGTACATAGTTCTTAAGAAACGTTTTGTTCTTGCTGTTATCATGAGTTTAAGAGATTTTACAATAAGGGAAATCTCAGCAATAAAGACATCAAATCTAGGCAAAGTCTTGAGAAATTTGTTTTTGTGAATAAAAATGTTACAATGCAACCCAAAGAAATTAACAACATTATCAATAGCATAGTCACTCCCAGAAAAATAAAAGAATATATCTTTCAATGAAAAGTTTAAATCACATTTGACAAAATGAGAAAGATAACAACCCAAGCTCTCCCAAAGAGACTTAACCAGATTGCAGTGGTAATAAATGAAGCAAAGTTTCTTCCTCAACCTTACAAAATACACACAGGTCAGAGATATCAACAAAAGAGGCAATTTGTGAGTTGGTTGGGTAAACATTATGAAGAATCTTAAAGTGAACCTCTCCAATTTTATTGGACATACAATATTTATCTGGGAGTAACCACGCCCTCTTCCAGTAAATACTGTCAAAAAAAATTATTCCAGAAAAATTTACATCGAGGAGATGTGTAAACTGTGTAATGTAACAATAGCTTTATAAGTTTACCATTACATTTTTTATCAATAAAGCTAACCATCCAATAAAAGTTTGGGCATAATTGTTTTTCTCTTATTAAGGAAAAGGTGTGTTTTAAATAAATGCACATAACTCGGAGACAAAGCTTTGATGACAGAACTGAAAGTTCTAGCAGGCAGAGGAAAATTATACAAAGTCACAAATTCTTCATATTCCAGTATACTGCCATCATTTTTATATAAATCCAAAACAAAAACAATACCTCTATCATACCACTTATCAATAAAAAATTATTTGTTTCGGATTAAAATGTTCAAATTATTGTGCACATAACACAATTTCCAAGCAAGTAAAGCCTGTTGGTGAAATTTGGAGAGAGAAATCGGTAATTTAGAAGGGGTGAAATTACATTTTAAAAGACATTCTAGACCGCCTAATCTACGAAATATGGCAGGGGATATAGTACCAAATCGAGCCATTACTGCAAAGACATTTTTTAAACCAACTAATTCTAAAAGAGCTGACTAATTCTTTAAAGTGTAAAACTTCCAGTCCACCCTCAGACCGTCTATTAGAAAAAACAGATTTCCTAACTTTGTGAGGTCTGTTCTTCATAATAAAATTCAATAAGATTTTATCAATATCATCACAGATTTTGTCACTAACAAATAAAGATAAAGAGGGGTAAACACAACGAGACAAACCCTCTGCTTTAGAAATAAGTACTCTCCCATAGATTGACAGATCTCGTTGTAGCCAACAATTAAATATGGTTCTTGTTTCCTTTATTTTATGTGAAAAATTAAGTTGTTGACGGAGCAATCTATCTTTTGTTAGGAAAATCCCCAGGTACTTGACACAGTCTTTTACAGGTATATCATGAATCAATGGTTGTTGAGTGTCGTAAAGACAGAGTAATTCACAGTTTGATACATTTAAATATAAGCCAGAAGCAGCAGAAAAAGAATTAATAATATTGATACACAAGGGAATTTGACTTTGGTCTTTAAGAAATATGGTTGTATCATCAGCCAGTTGAGATATTTTAAATTCTTTACCAAATATAGAAATACCTTCTAAACAGGGATTTTGCAAAATAACAATTGATAACAATTCAACAGCTAACAGAAAAAGAAATGGAGAAATGGGCCAACCTTGGCGCACTCCTCTATCGCAATTAAAACGTTTAGTAGTTTGGAAGCCAACCGACACTGAAGAGTTAATGTCATTATAAAGCATGCTCACCATGTTGATAAAGTTACCTCCAAAACCAAAAAGGTTACGATTTTTAAGCAAAAATTGGTGCTCTAAAGAGTCAAATGCTTTATAAAAATCCAAAAACATTATAATAGCTTCTGAATCAATATTCTCTGAATAATCAATAAGATCAAGAACTAATCTTATGTTGAAGCTAATATGCCTATGCAACTTGGTCTCATATGCAACCTATTTTCCATAAATCCATTTTGTGTTTCGCCAATTATACTATTAAGGCCAGATTTTAAACGACCTGCCAAAATTAAAGCAAGTAATTTATAATCAACATAGGTCTCCAGTTTTCAATTAACAGTGGGTCTTTATCCGTTTTGGGGATCAAGGAAATAAGACCATGCTTCATTGAGGGGGTCATCTCTCCTTTTTGAATACAGTCTTTAAACAAACTATGTAGAGGATGCTTTAAGATGTCCCAGAAATGTAAATAAAATTCAACCGACAAGCCATCAGTACCTGGAGATTTTCCCCTCTTCATAGATTTCAGTGCATCCTCCATTTTAACTATAGAGATATCAGAATCACAAAGTTGCTTAAAATCATCCTTAATGCCTGAAACCTTATCATGAATACTCAAAAGAAAATCGTCCGATTTTTCATGAGAAAACTGAGAAGTATACAAATTTTTATAAAAGGAAAATACAAAGGTTGAAATCACTCCTGGATCTGTACATAAAACACTATCAATGTTTAAGGCAGAAAGGGATGTCTTTTTGCGATTTCTTTTTTCAAGAGCAAAAAAGTAATTCGTGTTTCTTTCACCCTTCTCCATCCATTTTGCTCTAGAGCGTATAAAAGCACCTTTAACAATCTCTGTGTACATATTTTCGATTTGCAAATGACATGTGCTCAATTCAATTCGAAAGTTGACTTCTTTTCCTTGAACAGGGTAGGTGGTGATAGCCTGACTACGTCAGACTTTGTACTTCCGCTCAATTTCATTTCGCTTCTGTACTTAGTCTGAGACATCGACATGTCTCTCAGTTTTCCTCCGGCCTGAAAACAGCCGGCCAATCAACGAACAGAGGGCGGGCTGAGAGCCGTGACGTACAGTAGACGCTAAGCGCCGAGTTTAAGATTGGGGAACTCGAAAACGACCGCGGATATGGAGACACAGGACGCAATTCGCTCTGTTGTGGAGAATATTCCGGGCATTTCCAAACTGAAGGCCGAACAAGAAGAGTGTTTGGTAAACATTCTGAATGGAGGTGATGTCGTGGCCCTACTCCCGACAAGTTTTGGTAAAAGTTTAGTTTATCAAATATTACCGATCGTCAGCGAGAAACTGGGGAGGCCAAAGGCCGGCAAGGCGATAGTCGTGATTGTGTCCCCCTTGGTTGCACTCATGGAGGATCAGGTTAAGGAGGCAGTAAAACTAGGTCAGCCATGTTCACTCCGGTATTTTGCTCGATGGTTTCGTTTTCGCATCATACATGTGTTTACAGTGGAAGTTCGATGCGGCTGAGCTGGCGAATAACACACATCATAACCAAACGTTATGTGATTGGCTTACGGGTAACCAATGATTTTATACTTCAGACAAGCACCCCCCCCCCCCCCCCCCCGCGATAAAGAAAACACTTTTCAATGATGCCATTCCAGACTCCGTCTATGAAGCAAAGCGAAGTAGCAGAGTTTGGTATTACCAGGCTAAGGTGGTGATCGATCAGAAATGTCTTCTATATGGCACCAAAAGAACATTCAAGGTGCATTATTGAGAAAGAGATTTTTTTCTTCCTCTCCTCTTTTCTCTTTTTCCCCCTCCTTATTTCAGTCAGAAGTATGTTAGGCCACAATTTTCTGTCCATCACAAAGAACGCAAAGGGCCCTGAAAAGGATGCCTTCTTACCCTCCTCTCTTGCTTTTTTAACAAGCGGCCATAACTTTGCTCTCGCAGCAGCATCTGCAGGAATCAGAGCTTCCGAAATGCGTAGACGAGACTCTCCCAGGTATGGGTTATCCTTCGCAGCTTTCCAGACGAGGTCTCGGAATGACCGTATAGAAAATCTTATGATGATGTTTCGATGAACGCCAACCTGGTCCCGTCTCCCGACTCGGTGCATCACGTCAAGAGCGTTGTTAAGCTTACCAGCGATGTCAGGTGCCACATGTTCAACAATGTTCTTAACAACCGACCGTAGATCCTCACTCTTGGTTTCAGGAACCCCGTGCACCTTTAAACACCAACTATATCGCTCAAGTTGCTCAATCCGTGATTGGACATCCTTGTCTGAAGATTGAAGCTCCGTAATATCTCTGGCCATTTTACACATCTTCTCCGAGTGCTCATTAACATCAGAAGCAAGCTTCTGCACTACCACAGACAAGTTGTCAACGGCTTTCGACGTAGCATCAGTCGAGTTCTCATTGGAGATTAGCTTTTGGAAAGTAGCATCTTGTTTTGCAGACAATGCTTGAATGGTAGCGTCTTGTTTTGCAGACAGAGCTTGAATGGCATTCAAAATGTCGACGATATCTCCGCTTGTTTCCGACTTCTTTTTCGATTTTTTAGAAGGAGGACTTTTTGCAGGAGACACTGGAAAGGGTGCTGCTAAACAAAGATTAAAATCCTGTTTCGTATCATCCGACACTGGAGGGTCAGAGAGCACAGCGAACCTATTACTCAGGCAAGCATCAGAGACTAGGGGTGCTTCTCAATATCCCTCCTCGTCTCCTCTCTCCTCCGTCCTCCATCCTATGACCCGGAAACCGATCAAGTTCAGCCATCTTGAAGGACATCTCAATTCTCTAACTGCACCGCGAGGAGGCAAGGAACGAGGAGTGAGGAGGCTTCCAGAGGAGTCATGAGCGAGGATACACAGGTGTATCCTATGCGGAAGTGTTTTATCGACTAAACGTGACGCACGTATCAATTCTCCTCCCCCTTCACATCGATCACAATCGTTTTAATTTATACTTTACCTTTGCAGTTTATATAATCCACACATCTCACATATTTCAACAGGGTATCTTACTTTATTATTATTTATTATGAATTTCTTAAATAACCGAACTTCAACAACATAAGGGCAGATCCTTTGAGCGCTGCTGATGACGCAGTTAAGTGATGCTCGAGTGATCAAGTATTCCAATGTATGAAAAAAGCTGTCATTCGATTCCTCCGTCCTCATTTTCTTTCCTCGCAGCCTTCCCTCGTATCCTACAAGGGAGGAGCTGAGACGCGAGGAAAGGAAGTGAGGAAAGGAAACGAGGATGCACAAATAAGAAATGAGAAGCACCCTAGCTCAACTTCGGCACCAACCTCGACATCCATAGCTTTCGGGAAAACTCGTCTCTTTCTGCCCATTTAACAAATGTCAACACAAAAAAAGTTCACATAGAAAACCACAAAATATAATTGAAGAATTAAAATGACTGATCGATCACATTACTACCACAACTGCCAGAGCTCAACTTTACACGTCCACCAACCACGACGCCATCTTGGCGCCCCCCAGTATCAGACTCACGTCAGGTATGTGAGTATGACGACGTCAGTCTAGCGTGTACCGCCCTTGCAAACAAACTATGTTTATGCTGTATAATGTCTTTCTGGACATTGGTTATTCACTTGTGTAAATTTATGTCAATCCCTGAACATTTTTTTTTTCCCAGTTATCATTGTATGCTTGCTTAAATATTTTAGGATGAAGTACAGAAAGCTAAATTGTAATGTTGGTTTGCAGGGACACTGACATAAAAAAACTCCCTTTGTGAATGTTGGCTACCATATCTATAAATAAAGGTAGGGGGATTTTTTTAAAATCTCCTCACCAAAGTCAAAATCAAACCTAGACCATTGTGATACAGATATATAATTTGACAATGTTCAGATTTCTTATGATCTCATCTCATTAATGTTTTGTGCATAAAACAGATTGAGCTGTCTCCAAGTTAATAATGTGGTGATTCTCCCCAGCACTGCACATTTTGAGTGTCGGGTTTGTCTGACACTCCCATTTCAGGAGTTGGAGTCTCTAAAGAGCTGATAAACTGAATCAGGTGCATTTGATTATTTATCCCAACTGAGCTATAGTGACCTCTAGTGGACACACAATATATTGCATGTGATTTGTTCATGCCAAATACATTTGGACCTAATTCTGAGTTTCATGACATTTTCAAGCATGGTTATCAACTAAAACCTTTTAATAAATACTTTCAAATAAAATTAACTTTAACTGACATAAAGTTTAATGTTTAATATATAGTTTCAATTGAGTTAACCTACTTTAACCAAACTAAAACTTTAACTAAAATTAAAATGAAAACAAAAAATAAAATCTAATTTAAAATATGAACAAAGTATAATAGTATATGAATTATACAAAAATATGTTTTCAAGTTTCTTATATATTATTCCTTAGATCTTAGCTTCCCTGGATTTGCATGTCTTTACAAAAAATGTTTTGAAACCTTTTTTTATTGGTACAAAATGCCATTTTATTGTTTGAGTTCATCACACACGTCATACGACACTCATTCCATTTTAGCTGAGATATAACATGATATTACAGTAATGATAGCATCAACTATTAAAACAAAACAACTGAATCAAACAGAATTTGTCAGTGTCAGAATCACACTGTAGTTGACTCGAACCAAGAAATGAACTTTTCTTTGTATTTTCACTGCTTGCCCTGAGTGTAATCTATGGGGTTATACTTTGAGCTGGCTTTAATGAATCATATATAGTGAATTCCCTCCAATTTCAGTTTTGAGCTCAGCTTAACAGATCCTAGTAATTATCCATAATATTATAATATCCATATAAGTATTAAGTATTATACAAGTTTATAATAATAATATTACGCTCCGCCCACATTCAGATCTACATACACTAAGGTAAAGGGTAAAAGCACAATGGTGAAATCTCATCAACGCTTTTGATGACACTTTAAACAGAAATGTTTCCCTCCTTTATCTACTGTTATCTCTTGCATCTCTTCAAAGAAATGAAAAATGTATTTAGTTCTGGAACACTTGATAGATATGGAGCTCACAATAAACAAACAAAAAGATAAAAAGATAGATACAAACACCCCAAATCACTTCATTCCAACCAAAAGGATAATATAATTTCTAAATTACTCTCCCTTCATATGCAGATTCCGCCCCTTCAGTTTATAAAGTGACATCATTACATGATCACATAAGAGGTCCATTCATGTTTAACAGTCACCGACAAAAAAGCTCTCATTAGAAAAGAAGCCACTTTTCTATTCATTTAAAGTGGATGCCTTGATATGTCTGCAGGCAGCTATCTAATTTTATTTTGGAATAGCATTGAATTGTTCCACTTGGAAGAGTAATTTATTTCTCCCAAAAATGAGGCAGCTTCCTTTTAGCTTTAGGAACTGTGCTATTAAACTACAAAACATTAAGTTTATAGACATCCTGTCAAAAATAATCACTGCAACTGAAAAAAAAAAAAAAAAACTCACCTGCCCAAAGTTACACACACACACAAAAATCATCTATCATAGACACTAGAAGTAAATATAGTCACTTAGCTATTGACCACTCAGACCAGTCTTTTTTACTAGAGCAAAGGTGAAAATTGACTTTGACAGCTAAAAATAGATATTTCCCCCTCCAAATATTAGGTATATAATCCATCCCCTAGGATTTATATAGTAAGAAATTCCATAAGATCTACAAAATATAGCAATGCCATCTTTAAAAAATAGTTTTGCTTCTTTAAATATTTTGAATACATTCATGACTATTGGTAGTGCCTTTATGAACGGCTTCGCTTGTTCCATTGTCATGGTTGCTGTGTTCCCTCTGTCGTCACTGGTCAGTATCTAGTTTGGTATTCGTGGTGCCATCTGTTGAAATCATTGTAGAACAGAACAATGCTACCAGACGCCATACCAGTGATGATGCATCTGCAAATGGTGATGAAGTGAAAGAGATTCAGGAAGAAAGAGGAGAAAGAGACGTGTCAGTAAGTAACAGATAAATATTACTGCTGGCAGAGTTCATTTAGAGAAGTGCACAGATAATTGTAACACATTTTGCTATTTTTTTTCTCATTTAGAATAGATCTTTGGCATTTTGTCTCAAACATCTTATATATGGCAGCGATCATTACTAATCCCAATTATACAACATAATCAAGTCTGGTACAAAAACTAGAAACTAAAAGTTCACAAAGGCAGATGAAATAGTAAATGAAAAGGCTTCAAAATGTCAATATATGTATTTTATGTGTCATTCTATTCTCAATCAGTAGACACCATCCAAGCTAGACTACATTCCAGACATATGTTATTATTATAAGTATTATTTTTTAAAACTTTATTCAAGTTCCATTTTCTTTTTTACTGGAGCCTTTTTCTGGTGGAAACTGTTATATTTATAAAAATGGGAACATTGTTGATTCTTTGTAATGTATCTACTGTACCAAATGAAACCAGAAAAAAAAACACATACACTAATATTCAAAAGTGTGGGGCCAGTAAGGAGGAGGATATTAATGCTTTTATTCAGCAAGAATGCATTAAATTGGTCACAAGTGGCAGTAAAGACATTTATATTGTATATATATATATATATATATATATATATATATATATATATATATATATACACACACACAGTCAAACCAAAAATTATTCAAACACCAGATATAATTTTTTATATTTTTTTACTAGTGGGTGCAGGACACTATAGTTCATTTATGTAAGCGAGGATTGCAAAATAAAGTAAGCTGTGACACATCATACCCAAAAATTATTTTTTAAAGTGGACTACCAGTAAGATTTATAAAAATTTGGGACCAAAATTCATTCAGACACTTTGACCTGACCATGTTCCCTTTCGAAGGGAACTCAACAATACGTCAACGACGTTATGGGGGAACGCCTCAGGCGTGACAGGTGTCTGAAATCACTATCAAATCACGTCAATCATATTGACCGGCGACAGCCCGTGAATCATTAGCGTGAATGATTAACGTGCGACCTGGAAGTATAAAGGGGCGCCTTGCACACATGACAAATCAGCTCATCGTCTTCAGGGACTGTTTGTTTGAAACGCTATTCAAGTTACGAGGTAAGAGAAAGATGAAACGCACAGCTAAGGCAGATTGTTTTCGTAAGTGTGCCGACCCGTGTCCGAGGTTTCTGACTCCGGCCGACACACACGAGCTGTGCGTTTTTTGCTTGGGTGAAGAGCACGCACGGGAGGTTCTCGAGGGAACCCTCTGTGCGAACTGCGAGCGTTTTTCTCTTAAAACGCTCCGCTCTCGTCTGGCCCTCTTCTCGAGTGAAGGGGGTCCGGCGTCTGGACCTCGTGGTGCGGGTCCCGCTCGTGCTGAGGCCGATCGGCGACTTACATCATGGGGCTCCCAGATGGAGCTTGTCGATCGTCTCGAGAGGGCTGTTAACCTCTCAGATGATTCGACGGCTGACGAGGGCGAACTGCAGGTCGATGGGGAAGGTTACTCACCGATTGTACCTGCAGTTGATGCTCTTCAGGACGCGCAGGAGATGGCTGAGGAGGTTTATGATCAGGTAGATCCTGAACCTCCTCAGCCATCCTGCCCCGTGTATGCAGAGCTGGTGGATGTGATGGAGCGCGCTGCCAACAGGCTGCAGCTGCCTTGGCAGCGCGCTAGAGGAGAGGTCGCTCGCGGTAGGCTCGACGATCGGTTTCTCCCCGGCCATACACCACCAGCTCAGGTGAGACTTCCATTCCTTCCTGATCTTCATACGGAGATCGAGAAGGCATGGAAGAGCCCATACTCTGCCCGCATTCACCTACATCAGTGGGCCAGTTTCGCTGATGTGGAGGGGATCGGAGAGTATGGGTACGTGTCAATGCCGCCCATTGATGAGACGTTCGCGAACTATCTCGTGTCTGGGCGGGCAGCGACACTGAAAGCTCCAACCCTGCCATCCAAACCGCTGAAAACAACGGCTCGTTTGAATGGCAGAGCATACACGGCAGCAGGTCAGGCCGGTGCTGCACTGCATACCATGGCAGTGTTACAGGCGTACCAGGCCGACCTGCTGAGGGATCTCGACCAGGGGGCAGGGTTGTCCCCTGAGGCGGTCGCTGAGCTGCGCCGCACCACAGATCTGGCTCTCCGGGCTACCAAGCAAACCGCTGCCGCGATCGGACGGTCGATGGCGGCGATGGTGGCCACGGAGAGGCATCTGTGGTTAAATCTAGCCGACATCGGGGAGAAAGAAAAAGCCTTTCTCCTCGATTCGCCGGTTTCGCCTTCCGAACTCTTCGGCACCTCCGTAGAGGCGGTGGTGGAGAAGTTCAGGGAGGCGAAGGCGCGCTCAGCAGCATTTAAAACTTGTATACCGCTGAGATCCGCGTCCGTACCCCGGCAGGCGGGAGGGCCTGGCCCGTCACGGTCTGAGGATCGTAGGCAGGGCCAACGAGCCAGTGTCGCCTCTCGTGCGCCCCCTCCCGCAAGGAGCAGGTCGCAGAGAAGGCGTGACTCCCGCAACAGGAGAGATCTGAGGGAGGTTATCCAGCGCAAACGCACACAGCGTCGGTGATGGATAGCCTCCCCGGAGGGTCATGACATCTGCCCTCTCCTCTCTCCTGACCCCCAGGCGTTCATTACATCAGGCCTGGGGATGGGCCTATGATGAGAACTACGTTCTGACGGCCCACCTAGGCTTGGTTTGTGGAAACGCCCCTTTCAGGCTCGTGAAGTGGCGGATCCCAGGTTCTTAAAAGAACTATCTGGCTTTACTTCGCACGCCGCAGGTGAGCTGTCCGGTCTTCCAGACCGCGTTCCCTGTATAGAGTTATGGGGTCATGTCAAAGTACTAAGGTAAGAGAACTTTTTTGGATTATTAGGGCCCTGAAGTTCCCTGTTAGGTGGCGGTAACTGAGTTTGGCCTTCGGGCTGCTAGGCCACCTTAGGGTAGAGTAGTTGGTCTCTCTCTTTTAGAAGTTTTTACTTAGAGTGTTGACTGACGCTAGTGCTTCAGTTAGATCTTATGTCCGGCCCACGGGCCGTTTTGACTTCTCGGAGCGATTTTACAGCCCTTTTGTACGGAATAATACATACTATATTCTTTAGTGGCTGTGGCTCCTCCGAGCCCTCAGATAGATCTGTGCTTGCAGGCTGGCCCTCACCAGGGCCACCTCTGTAGCTGGCCTAGGCTGTACCTGGGATATTGAGGCACTCTGCTTGGTTTAGCATTTCTTCCTCTGACTCTTCACTTTGTGAATGTTTGTTTCTAACATCCCTGTATAACAGCCTCCTCCCACAGGAGTCGTTAGGCCAAGGCCCGCCCCCTTCTCTGCATTCTGGGGCGACTAGAGTAATGCAGCTTGGTGCAGAGGTGGTTTATAAGGACGTGGTAGGCCTCAAACTGGCCTCCATGTGTTTATGTCTTTATTGAGCAGGGTTAGGCCGTCTTTTCACTTCACGGAGAAGACTGGATTTGTCTGCCCGACCCTGCCGTGCAGAACTGGCATACGGATTAGGCCGCCAGTATAGGCTTTAGTTACCTCGCTGAGCTACTGCTCAAGCGCTGGGTCGTAGGTGGTGGCTTTCAAGTCAAGCCCCACTCCCCTAGGTTGGGCACAGATACATTTCTGTCACCCCTAGAGCCGCTGGCAGGCCCGCACCCTGGTAACCTCAGGGTGAGGTGTGAGTATTCCCCTGTGATTCAGGGTAGGTCTGAGCGCTTCACTCCCAGTTCTGTTTTATCCTACCTCGCACCACTGTGGCTCGGGTCGAGTATGAAGTAAGCTTCACTTCTTCTTTGGTCGAAGTACGCTCCCCTGAAGCCAGAGCATTGCCTGAGCTGACGCCCATGCATAGATGGTAGGCCCCTGACTGATTGGGGCCTCCGTTGAGGCAGAGTGGTGTATGTTGTACTCCCCTTGTTTTTAAGGGTGCTAGCTTTCTTGCGGAGTACACTGCCATGGGCAATGTGATTAGGCACCAGGATGCTGTAGGCGCTGTGTAAACAGCTTTTCTGCCAACGAAGGCTGCGCCATTAGGTAGTAGGCCTCAGCAGGCCTCCTTGATTGGACAGCCCCCTAGAGGGCACTGTAGGCCAGCTCACTTTACGTGGTTGGCCTTGGTGGTTCGGGCAGTTGACTCACTAATGGGTAGTAGGCCTTTAAACAGGCCTCCTCGGAGATGAGTCCCAACATTGTGGGACAGCTTGTGTAGTATGGTTCCCAACAGTGTACTGTATGGCAGAATATGATTTGCTATTAGCTAGTAGGCCCGACCAGGCCTCCCTGATAGGCAAGTCCCCAGCTGGCTGGCCTAGCAGGCCACCTTATACTATCACCCGGACTCAGGGCTCAAAGCTACCAGTGGTTATCAGGTAGTAGGCCACTCAGGCCTCCCTGAAGGTGAATTCCCACTTAAGATGGTTATCAGGTAGTAGGCCTCACCCGGCCGCCCTGAAGGCGAATTCCCACTTACGTTGGCTATCAGGTAGTAGGCCTCTCTGGGCCTCCCTGAATGTGAGCTCCCAAATATTGTGGCTGTCAGGTAGTAGGCCGCTCTGGGCCTCCCTGAATGTGAGCTCCCAAATATTTTGTCTGTCAGGTAGTAGGCCTCACCAGGCCTCCCTGGAGGTGAGTTCCCACATGCTGTGATTATCAGGTAGTAGGCTCCTCCAGGCCTCCTTGAATGAGAACGGTCAGGTAGTAGGCCTCACCAGGCCTCCCTGAAGGTGAGTTCCCACATGCTGTGATTATCAGGTAGTAGGCTCCTCCAGGCCTCCTTGGATGAGTACGGTTGGGTAGTAGGCCTCACCAGGCCTCCCTGAAGGTGAGCTCCCCACATACTGTGGTTGTAAGGTAGCAGGCCTCACCGGGCCTCCCTGAAGGTGAGTTCCCACGTACTGTGGTTATCAGGTAGTAGGCCTCTCTTGGCCTCTCTGAAGGTGAGCACCCCACATACTGTGGTTTTCAGGTAGTAGGCCTCTCTGGGCCTCCCTGAAGGTGAGCACCCCACTTACTGTGGTTATCAGGTAGTAGGCCTCACGGGCCTCCCTGAAGGTGAGTTCCCACATGCTGTGATTATCAGGTAGTAGGCTCCTCCAGGCCTCCTTGGATGAGTACGGTTGGGTAGTAGGCCTCACCAGGCCTCCCTGAAGGTGAGCTCCCCACATACTGTGGTTGTAAGGTAGCAGGCCTCACCGGGCCTCCCTGAAGGTGAGTTCCCACGTACTGTGGTTATCAGGTAGTAGGCCTCTCTTGGCCTCTCTGAAGGTGAGCACCCCACATACTGTGGTTTTCAGGTAGTAGGCCTCTCTGGGCCTCCCTGAAGGTGAGCACCCCACTTACTGTGGTTATCAGGTAGTAGGCCTCACGGGCCTCCCTGAAGGTGAATTCCCACTTACGTTGGCTATCAGGTAGTAGGCCTCTCCGGGCCTCCCTGTAACGTTCCCTAGTGGTGCTGGGTTTATGAAGCTAGTGGTCTCTTGCTATCAGTTTCAGCTAGCCTTAATAGGCAGCTTCTGAAGGCGAGCTTGCGCCCTGGCTCGCTAAAGTGTTCATTCTCTGCTATTGGTTCCCTCTCTGAACTTTTTCTGCCTACAGCCTGGTTCGCCTACCAGGCAGACCTGTGCTCCCCTCACCGAGGGTCTCTATGAGCATGCGGCTTCCTGAGTCTGGTCAGACGGTCGTAGGCCTCTCGTGAGGCCTCCCAGTTAGATCAGCCCATAGGCCTTCACAGGCCTCCTCAGTGGTTTGAAACACAGACACTGGGTTGATCCGTGGATCGAGTAGAGAAACTCCCCTCGCTAGCAAGGGTTGGAAAGCACTATGCTGAGTCATACTCTCCGGGATATCCCGTCTCTGAGATCCGGGCCGAGGGTTCACTGCCAGCTTCGCAGTCCCTCGGGTTGGATGCCTTACTTAAGGCTTTGTTGTCCAGAGGCTCTGTCTTCAGACAGACAGGATTTGGCCAGACTAAGTGTCTATGTACTGACGCCAGGTCAGGCCGTCCTGGTGGCATTTCGGGGTGAGTACGTTCCCCTGAATAGTGACTGGCTGGGGTTCCTTCGGGTTCCCTAGCCACATTCCCTAGAAGGGACCCCTTCTAATTGGAAGCTGTGGTTCCAGGCCCGGAGCCGGCCCAGGTAGACCTTTCATTTAACCATGTTTATGAAGGTTTTTCTGTGAGGCTGTAGCTTGGGCTATGACCGTAGGGAATGCTGTCACTGACAGCCCAGTGTGACCTGAGGGTGAGTGGTTCTAGCGTTTCATTTGAATTTGCTGGTTCTGACAGTTGTCACTGCCACTTGGCATGCACTCCCCTTAGCATGGCGGAGTTGGTATATCGTTCCCCATAACGTCGTTGACGTATTGTTGAGTTCCCTTCGAAAGGGAACGTCTCAGGTTACGACTGTAACCTATGTTCCCTGAGAACAGGGAACGAGACAATACGTCTCCCTGCCATGCCTCGGGGCTTGCCTACCGTACAGTCCCTTCAGACGATAAGGTGATTTGTCATGTGTGCAAGGCGCCCCTTTATACTTCCAGGTCGCACGTTAATCATTCACGCTAATGATTCACGGGCTGTCGCCGGTCAATATGATTGACGTGATTTGATCGTGATTTCAGACACCTGTCACGCCTGAGGCGTTCCCCCATAACGTCGTTGACATATTGTCTCGTTCCCTGTTCTCAGGGAACATAGGTTACAGTCGTAACCTGAGACGTTTTGCTTAAGTGTTTTTTCTGTAATTGTTAATGTGACCTTTTTACACCACAGACTAAACAAAATTAAGCATTGCTTGCTAATTTGGTGACTTATATTGGTATTATCTAATTGTGTACTTAAATTTAACAGCTGACAGCTATTCAACCTAATTCATTTATGAGACAGTCTAACAGAAGGATGGCCAAAACCAGTGAAATATCAACTGATCTGATAACTCTGAGTTCTTGTCATATTTTATTACCATTTACTATAGCTAAAGAAACTGTGATAATGTGAGAAATGTTGAAGGTGTCTGAATAAATTTTGGTTTGACTTTGTCTAAGATTGAATTGTGCATTTACAGACATAACACAGTATACAGTATATTGAGTGTTACAATTATACATATATAGTTCTGGTATAGGAACAGGAACCAAGTTGGTGTCTATGTACAGTACGCTACCTTTGGTCATGTGAGATAGCCATAGAGCGTATTCCAGCATCACATCCTGGGTAAGTGAAGAGCTGTTTGAGATCATGAATCTGCCACAAGCTGAGAACTCCTGAATCTCCTCCGGACAGCAGATACTGTCCGTCTTTACTTAGCAGCATCGCCTGGAGCAGAAAACATAGAGGACACTCAGTGTGTTATATAAAAACAGTCGGTCACAGTCACACACTGTGTGCAGTATTACTATTTTCTGCTTTTAATTTTCCAAGTCAAAGTGGTGGGTTCATGTATCCGAGTACGTTCTGCTTTGTTAAATTCCAGATGAAACAGAAGTCACGCAAATGTTTTTTCACAGATATGATAGCTTCACAGTAAATTAAAAAAAATCTATCAGGTCACAACAGCCTCATTTTAAAATATATTAAAGGCAATTAACCACTCAAAAGGACCCCTAACCTTTTAGCGGCCTTTTAAATTCCACGATGATAAATAACACTGATAAGCATTTGATGGGTGGTTTAAATATGCTTTTTTTTTGTTCTCGGTTCTGTGAATAAGCTCTTTGTAGCCGATGATGAATGTCTGGAGCATCCGGCTGGCCGGTGATTACAGGGGTTTACTAACACCCCTGTGGACCTTGGAGTGAGTGTGCCCTGCCTCATCCAATCAAAAGCCACACAACCCCCGATCTTTCCCAGCATGCACGGGGCCAACCTGGCGAACAGTTTGTTTCTTAAACCGCTGTAGCGGTGGTATCCTGCGGCGAAGGGCAGACAGAGTATGAGATTTATTCTGTTCATCTGGTTTTCCTGTGTGCACATGGGCTATGTAACACTTTAGAGGTCCCACGAGAAACACAGATAATACAGAACAGCAAACACACTGGGCTCTTTCATTCCCCACACGCGCACAGGCGCACACAGGCGCACGCACACGCACGCACGCGCACGCACACACACACACCCACACACACCCACACACACACACCTTAAGAGCAGTCTTAAATGAGTTAAATAAAATGGGAGGCGTGTGAGACGTGGAGCAGCGGCAGATCTTAAAGTGACAGCCGCCAATAATGCTGTCTGTCATTAATGTTGATCAAAAAACAAATGTAACAGAAAATTACTCACTGCTCTTGTCTAAATAACTTTTGTAGCTTTAAGGATTAGTCTATCTTTAATTTAATTTATGCAGGGCAAACTTTATTCAATTTCTGTATATTTCCTACCTGCTAGACAGGTAGGAAGGGCACAGGTAAACATGACATTTATTATGGGTTTATGTAAGGATTGTTTTAAGTCAATTTAAATTAAAAGTTGTTAAATTTTTGAAGCCTAATAAATGTTAAAAAATTGGTAGCTTGCCAATTAAAACAGCAACACACACACACACACACACACACACACACACACACACACACACACACACACACACACACACACACACACACACACACACACACACACACACACACACACACACACACACACACACACAATCCTAGGTGAAATACCCAGTATCAATCACAGAGACTGTTTTGCTAGATCGCTGTCCAGCAGACTTCAGACGTTACAGCAGCTGGGATCTGAGTGCATTTGCGTGCATGTGACCTCTCTTGATTTGTTTTGGATGTATCTGAGATGTGTGTAATTAGGTTTCAGGTTACACTGTGGCAAAAAATTAAGCATTTTATTTCAGTCGTGGTATGAAGCAGAGGCTCAGGACAGACATATGGGATCTGAATTGAACATAAGGGAAGAATCACCAGAGACTGTCTCGAATGTGTCTCAATTAATGACAGCCAGAGAATAAAGCGATTCTTCAAAGTTATGCACGCGTTTCGTTTTTCCTTTATTGTCCAAAAGTCCTTAATATGAATCATCCCAAAATCCAGCGATTTGAACAGATTCAGACTCCACCCTGTGACTCACTCTGAGATTGGATAATAATGTTGTTTGGTCACTGCTGCAACATGAATTAAGTCTTCTGTTCTAATGTGCCTTATTACTTCAAAGATGTCTGAGAAAATATATCAGTATATAATCCAGCATCCACGGTGGTCCCTCTGGACCATGTCTGGAAAAGGGTCTGTGAGAAGCAGAGATGTCCAGGTTGCAGAGCGGGCTGGGTCAGAATCATAAATCAGTGCTCTCTTCCAGGGCCGCCATTCCAGAATCCAAGATGGCTGCCGTGACTCAGATATCTGACTTAAAGTCAAGCTGTGATTTTAAACAACAGGGTTGTGTTGGATGATGCCCCACTGTTTTTTCTCTCTCCCCTGATCTGCTGATCTGTCTGTGTTAGGTCAGGCCATGTCTGGCACAAGTAAAGACTGGATTTATGAAGACTTTAATGCAGTCTATTGCGTACAGTATGTACAGACGGCTCGGGAAATGTCTGCTAAAATGGTTACAAACAGACATACGCTCAGTTGTGGGCTCCAGAGAGTCATTCATGTATTATTTCTACTTGTCCAAATTAATGTTCTGTCAGACCATCAGCATGAAGACTCACTTTAACCACAGCAACAAACTGTCCCAGCAACCCACTTACTCAAATACAAAACCACATACACCCTCTTCTCCGCAAACACACACTATCACAAAGATGACACTCCATCTGGCATGGGAGGAGCTTACTGTGTCACTCTGTGTGTGTGTGTGTGTGTTGAGGTCAGAGATGGGCAAGAGAAGTTGAGTACTGGAAAATGATGGTAATAATTGATCAGGGATAATATTTCTGTGACTTCATGTTTATTTTTTAATTCGCTAATTTTCATGTAGATCACGTATGTAAAAAGTAAAACTTGCCAAAAGCAGCCTCATTTTTGACTGGTGACATTTAGTAAGATTGGTTAGAAGGGGACAGTGTTTGAATTGAGTATCATTCTGTTTCAGTGAATGACCAAAAAAAATAAAATAAATAAATAAATAATTTTTAAAGCCGCAGTCAGACTAAGAATGCACTAGGGCTTATGATTTTATTGAATAGATCACCAATAAAATAATAATAAACACTCAAAATTGAGGAATATTTAATCTACTCCACTTTCCCATAATGCTGCAGACCTGCAGCTTTGAAGTTTGTGTACTTTAAATTCAGCCAAGAGGTCAATCTGTGATGTTTAGATCCTCTATTGGTCACATGTCTTCTCATTATACAAACAGCTGTAGGTCAGCGTTAAACAAATGTGAAGCCGAATGCAAAATTTGCATGACCTTTGGCTTTCCATTCTCCTGCTTGCGCGAATATGAATGGAAGTCAAAGGAGTTTAACGTGACTCTCTTTATTTCACACGAAAATTCAAAATGATCCTATTTTGAAATCTCTTATGCTGTAAAACATTTCAAAATTATTGATCAGTCTGATTTTAGATAAGTTATACCAAAATGTATGTTGGCTTTGAACAAGGACAATAATTAAAATTGTCTAGTAAATCTACACTACTGTTCAAAAGTTTAGTTTAAGTTCAAAGTTTTTGAAAGTCTTTTATGCTCACTAAGGCTGCATTTATATCATCAAACAGACAGTAAAACAGTAATATTAAGAAATATTACTTCAATTTAAAATAACTGGTTTCTATTTTAATATAAATGTATTATATTCTATTTTAATAATACAAATGTAATTTATTCCTGTGATGGCAAAGCCGATTTTTCTGTCTTCAGTGTCGCACGATCCTTCAGATTTGGTGCTCAAGAAACATTTCTTCTAACATTTCTTAACATTATTTTCAACAGCGTCTTAATATTCTTTGTGGAAACAATGATAGTTTTTTTTCAGGATTCTTTGACGAACAGAAAGTTCAAAAGAACAGCATTTATTTGAAATAGAAATCTGAAACATTACAAATGTACTTACTGTCACTTCTGATCAACTGAATGTGCCCATTGCTAAATAAACGCATTCATTTCTTTAAATAGCCCAAACCTTTGAACAGTACTGTACAATGATCACTGCAAATTTATCTTTAAAATATTAGTACACAAATGTACAAAATAAATCCAGGATCATTATTCTATAAGATGACAGACTAATCCTCCATTATGTCATATTGGTTGAATAATAAAGAAGTGTGTTAAAGAGCGAAGCCACCTCTTTTCTCCGTCACTGCAGACTCTGTTTATTGAAAACAAATGGAACCTGGACACAATGAGGAAACTAATCAAGCTCGGAGCAGCAGAGAGCAGAGGAGCACGTAACAGAGCCGGCATGTTAAATGGGATGCAGGTGTGGGTATGTGTTTGCAGGACAGAGAGAGAGAGAGAGAGAGAGAGAGAGAGAGAGAGAGAGAGAGAGAGAGAGAGAGAGAGAGAGAGAGAGAGAGAGAGAGAGAGAGAGAGGAGGAGGGGGGAGGGGGGGGAGGGACGCAGAGCTCTGTGAATTTTCCCAGGCCCCGAGGAAAGAGAAAGTGATGGAGCGGGAATGAGGGAAAGATTTTAGGAGCTCTGCCCGCCAATGACAAATGTGTCCTTTAATGCAGGAGGCCTCGCCATTGGCCCTTCCTCTCTCTTGCTCACTCTCATACACACATGCAAGTTGAGTGGCATTTCGTAGCCCTGCAGATCAAAGGACAGATTCGGACCCTTAGGGTTTAGAAGCCAAGAAAAAGAGAGATGGAGAGAGGAAAGAGCGAGGCCTGTAGGCAGATCATGGCAGCGTTTAATCACATCCCCAGACAGCTGACATGATAAAACACAGAGGCTGAGAACAGAAATGGAAAGAGAGAAAGAAAAAGGAGGGACAACTGGACATGCGAGAGCTGCCCAACTTGTTGGCCTTGTTTCCTATTGCACATAATTGTTCAGAGGGGAGTTAATGCTCATGCTTACCTTGATGTTGTCTTCCACCTCCATATGTCCAAGTAGTTTCCCATTGATGCTGAACACACAGAAGTGGCCCTTGTCATAATAAATGACACAGTGACCCTCAGTGGAGGACATAACCAAACGTGGCCGCACACAGCCGTCTGGACCCTCCAGAGTCCTCAACAGGTCACCGTTCATAGAGTGGACAAGACATGGACCCTCTGTTGTCACACACACATACAGAAACATGAGGGTCAAATCAGATACAATTACAGTGTGTTGCTGCACCAAATTGTATATGTTATTTGGGACCTAAAAGGTCTGTTGATTTGAACATTTTTAATATTTCTTCATCCCCTGACACATTTGTTATTTATATCTGGGAAGCCATGTTTAGGATAGATATCTCAAGAACTATGATTGATAGCCTCATAGGAATGATATAATAGACAGTCATGTTTCTGTCAGGTACAAAAGGTTAAGCGCCTACTCAGGGGACAAATATTTTAATAATTGGCCCCAAAAGTTGGAAGGAAGAAAAAATCTAGAGATTGTGGTACAGGGGCCTTAATTACACTCATAAAAACACTAAAGATAAATCCTTATAAATGCATTTTGATCTTAGTTAAAACACAGGCTTTAAATAACGCTCTCAATTTTGTAATTCTCTGTCATGATCAAAAATGTTAGACATTAACATTTTATTCAAGTATGGTATTATATTAAGCTAATTTTGAGGAACTCATTAGAAAATGTTGAATATCTAGGACAATTTTGTAAAGTATTTAAAATCAATACAATTTAAAATTGTATAGCAATTAAAAAAAAAATGAAAATGAATTACCAAATTAATTCTATAAGCAGCAGTGTATGTGCTCAGTGTTTGTGTTTGCTTTACCTCTGCAGCCACTGATGACCAGTCCCAGCTCTGCACACACACTTGCACACGTCACCTCACAATCATGACCGGTCAGGATCGCCCGAGGAGTCACAAACTCTGCTGGAGAGACATACACAGAGTTGATCAAAAATAGTTCATACAATCGCAAAAAGGGAGCACAAATAATAATTACAATCAGAAAACTGCACACTAAATTAAAGAACATGCAGTAATAACTTCACTTAGGAACATGGCCGTCAATTTCAATGTTTAAATTAGGTTTTTATTTGTTGTCTACTCTGTGATAATGTAATTAGAGTGTGTAATTACTGCAATCAGACACTTATACTGTACCTGTGTTACAGTGTGTACACATTCTTGCTCTCTTCAGCCATCCACGTGTCCTATTTCAATCAGTCTAATGAGCTCTGCTGGATTTAAGTGTGCACTTTCTGTCACTCACACAAACACCTGCCTTTCAATGTGGTTCAGGTAATGTCAAAAATAACAGTTAATGAACTAATGAATTGTCACTTTTTACCTGGACACAAAGAAGTCGTACATTTAATTTCTTTAACTCAGTCTCTCTCTCTCTCCCTCTCTCTCTCTCTCTCTCTCTCTCACACACACACACACACACACACACACACACACACACACACACAATGTAGATGTATAGGTTTCATTAGGTGGCAAACTTCCTAAATGTCTCAGCTTTGAGTTATACCCTACAACTCTGGGGATTAAAGCCTGATGTCAGATTGTGCCCTGAAAAGATCAATAAAACTGATATATTGGTGTATCGTTTAACCTTCCCGTCATCGGCCACCATTTGGTTCGCATTAGGACAACATCTGATTACAATCTAATACCTATATACTGTATACTATTTATCTGTACTGCAAATGTGCAATAGAGAGTATCATTTACTCATAGAAAGAAAGATAGAAAATGAATACATAAACAGAAGACAAATCTAGAATTTTTTTCTTTTTTTTGCAGTAATGTTTGCAAATGAAACAGCATCAAATTGGATTAGTTATAAAAACCAGGCTTCATGACAGTGCTATGCATGATTCTGTCATTAGATGGCAGTGTGGTCTACAGAATCAATTCAACAATTCTTCACAGTACACTGCCTGGGAAAGCCTGGGTATGGATATAAACAACTCTGTGTTTGAAATCATATTGTAACTTAATTCCTGTCTGAAACGAAGAACTGTGTCAGAATGAAAGAAATGAACAAATAGCAAAAAAATAAATAAAAATAATAATAATTATTGCTGACCAGCAATTGCTATTTAGCTCTAAATCACTAATTTAGCTTTAAAAATCGACTGCAGAATCTACAGCACCGCTGCAAAAGAAAATATATTTTTGTTGTGGGATTGCAGCATTGTCTTTGCTGGCTGCACACAAAAGCAGACATACAGACTTGTGAACAAATGACTCTTATGAGCTGATTCTTTGAATGAATTGCTCACAAACATTCACTCATGGTGGATGATTGTTTTGAATCATTCTAACAAATTATTGACAATTAACATGACTCACTTACAGAACCACAAATCATGTTTGACTCAAAAAGTAACAAGAACTTGTGAAACTTGAATCCATATTATTACTAATGGGCTGTTCATTTGATTAAAATGTAATATTTGAATTAAAAAAAAAGAAGTCATTAAACAAAATAATTAATAAAAAAATTAAATGACTTTGGACCAATTATGGAAGTTTGAACAAATTTCTGCAAAGTGACGTGACTGAAATTATTTTATTTTTTTTTGCTTTTTAACTTTTATCCCTTCACCCACATAATAACATTACTGGAAAATATGTCCTGAACCATTCTACATGTGATATCCCGAGATTCAGTTTGATTTCACTTTAGATGAAAGTCTGACTCGTAGGCTCTTTAAAGTCATTGATGGCAACCATCTACTACAGTCGTACTTATCTTTAGACGCTCATTACCTAAATCACAATTAGTAATAAATCCTGCCCCATTTGTAAGAGAGCACTTAACAGCATGTAGAGCATCCAAAAACTCCAAATTAGCAAAGGGGAAGTGTGTGTTTTTGCGAGGGTGTGCGCGTAGAGGGCTTTGATCAGCACCGCAGCCATATGGTTAGTGTGCGCAGGGGAAGCCCGTGGCATTTTTCACTTTTATTGAGTGTTCTCTTGCTCTCTCAGATAGATGGGACTGAACTCTCCTGAGCCGGAGACCTCTGAGTCACATTTACTGTCTCCCTCTGTGGCCCTCTGGCCTCCACTTTCACTCACACTCTCTCACACACACACACACACACACACACACACACACACACACACACACACACACACACACACACACACACACACACACACAGGCCGCTTCCATTTATGGTGTGATACTAGCCTGAAACTCAATCTTCTGAGAAGAGACCTGCTGTGGTCAGATTAAACTAGTTGTAGCTTCTGAGAGTGAGCCGTAAATCATTACACTGGCCTTGACAGAAACACACTGGAATGTGTGTGTATGAACAATGAGCTTTTAACACTGTTGCGTTGCATTGATATCATCACCTGCATGAAAGCTTTTCCTATGTGTTTGCTAAGCTCTAGTTGGGGATTTGGGTTCTGAATGTTACCCTGATCTTGACCTCTCTATGTGAGGAACATGAAGAACTCTAGAGACTCTTTTGAACTATTTGTTCAGACATATTATTGAGCCTTCATTAAAAGAACCGTTCATCCAAAAATGAAAATGACATGTGAAACACAAAAGGAGTTATCTAGCAGGAAGTCCAATTTGCTTGTTTCTAGACAAAACGGACACGAATGGTCAGTAAATTATGACATAATTTTCATTTTTGAATGAACAGACACACATCTGTACGTGACTAAACATTTACAACTTACTCCCAGGGTTCTCTCCAATGCTGCTGTGCTTGCCGTTCCAGTACCAGAGCAGTAGTGTGGCGTCTCTGGACCCGGAGAGAACGTAACAATCTCCACCAATGTAGGACTCTGAGCGAGCCAGACAGGTCACCACATCAAGATGCCCAAACACAATCTGTGTCAGTTTACCTGTAAACACACAACAACACAGCAAGGTAAACCACTTATTGCATGTGTGTGGTGTTGGGTATGTACAAAGCACTATCTATCTAACTATCTATATCTATCTATATCTATATATATATATATATACACACACACAGTGGTGGCCAAAATTATTAGAACGGTAAGATTTTTTAATGTTTTAAAAAAAGTCTCTTCTGCTCACCCAGGCTTGATTTATTTGATCCAAAATACAGAAAAAACTGTCATATTGTGAAATATGTTTACAATTTAAAATAACTTTTCTATTTGAATATCATTTAAAATGTAATTTATTCCTGTGATCAAAGCTGAATTTTCAGCATCATTACTCCAGTCTTCAGTGTCACATGATCCTTCAGAAATCAAACTAATATGATGATTTGATGCTCAAGAAACATTTATTATTATTATCAATGTTGAAAATTAGTTGTGTACAATTTTTTTTCAGGATTATTTTATGAATAGAAAGTTCAAAAGAACAGCATTAATCTGAAATACAAAAAATTTAATTAATAATTTTATTCAGCAAGGATGCATTCAATTGATCAAAAGTGACAGTATACACATTCATTATGTTGCAAAAGCTTTCTATTTCAGATAAATGCTGTTCTTTGAACTTTCACTTCATCAAAGAATCCTGAATTTTTTTTTTACACAACTGCTTTCAACATTGATAATAATAATAAATGTTTCTTGAGCATCAAATCATCATATTAGTTTGATTTCTGAAGGATCACGTGACACTGAAGACTGGAGTAATGATGCTGAAAATTCAGCTTTGATTACAGGAATACATTTTAAATGATATTCAAATAGAAAAGTTATTTTAAATTGTAAACATATTTCACAATATGACTGTTTTTTCTGTATTTTGGATCAAATAAATCAAGCCTGGGTGAGCAGAAGAGACTTCTTTTAAAACATTAAAAAATCTTACCGTTTTAATAATTTTGGCCTCCACTGTATATATGTATATATATATATATTATGACTTTGATCGTGGAGGATTTGTGTTTGTTTAGTTTGATCTTCATGAGGCCAGCAGTTTCCAGTGCAGTACTCCCTGCAGGGTGCGAGTGAATGACTCTACTACTGAGATGTTGCTGTCTGCAGAGCTGTTTACATACGCCAGATGAGCTCACACACTCCCCAATTCTTACTACACTTTAAATATTTGCTTTTGGAGAGCTGCATGTGAATGCTAACATCTGTGTGAATGCATAAGACAAACAAACATGAAGCATTTGAGGGACAAGGTGTGCATTTCTGTCTATCTATCTATCTATCTATCTATCTATCTATCTATCTATCTATCTATCTATCTATCTATCTATCTATCTATAAACCCATTTACTGTACGTGTTTGTGTGTGTAGAGCGTTTGAGTGTGGTGCGATTCAATTGAAATTCAAGTTCCGCTTGCGTGACTTGCGTTCTGAGCCTTATCTTCCCGTGAGATGGAGTCATGGTCCATCCGTGAGATGAGAAAGCTATCTGAGCCCCGGGGCAATGGAGTTGTAATGCAGTCTGCAGGCTCATTTGTGACTTTTGACCCTTTTCTTTTGTGAACTGCAGGGGAGGCAGTGTCTCCATAGACAACCGAGGTGGTGGGGGGTCATCACGGTTACCTGTATCAGTGGAGTAGACGCGGAAGCTCTTGTCCCAGAATCCACACAGCAGGATGAAGCGGTTGTCAGCTGTGATGACGAAACACTGAGCATTTACCTGGATGCTCTGATCTAACAGATCTGAGATCTGCCTCCTGTGAGTGCCCACATTATTGGCTGAAAAAAGATAAAGAGTCACTGGTTAAAGGGTCACTTTGGTATAAAAGTACTAACATAACTTTGCTAGTTAGAGAATTACAGGGTAAGAAAGAGAGAAATAAAAACTTAGAAAAATAAAGAGATTAACAAGGAAGTAAAGACAGCCACAGAATTGGTGCAAAAATAAAGAATCTTGACCCTAAAGGTCTATTTCAATGTTCAAAGTGAATTTTTGACAACCTCTTAAGAGATTATAAAGATGTAAAACCATTTGCATTAGAAAATATGACTAATATTATTAACTGTGCGGCACCGATTTGTGAATGTATACATAAAACAGCAGAAGACAGAACAGTAAAATACCTGTCACATTTTCCTCTGCCATAAACGTTTGAAAAACAGACCCTTTTGGCAAAAGAAAGACTAAAATAATCATAAAAAAATGTGACCAAACCGCTGTAAATTACCTGTATTTTCTTAAACACATAAGACAGAGAGTGAGAGAGAGAGAGATGGAAGAGGCCAGAGTCAGGTGTGTGAGGCCCAGACACACTCGTGAAACACACCAGCACGGCGTCTGTGCTGGAGCGAGCGGACAGATTATCAACAGCACAGTCATGCAGAATTTACTGTGTTTAAATGTGTGAGCTGTGTGGAATGCAGTCCGTCTAAATACATACATGATGATGGGAGAAGGAGTGAAAGAAAATGAGCTATGAAAGAGGTATCTCCCCACACAGAGAGACAGGAGGGAGAAGGGAGGATGATTTGTTGTCTTTGATAAATCTTTTAAAAGTAAAAAAAAGTAAACATCCTGCTTTAGTAAAACATTTCCTACAATAGCTGTGCTAATTTCATATCTCTTTTATGACTTTAATATAATTTCAACTTAAATCAATATTTAATTCCCATTTATTTATTTGGCAGGTAAAAATGCAAACAATACCCTAAAGCCATGTTCCAACACATATTGGAAAATATTACCAGAAGAGTAAAAGCTGCTAAAGCAGCAATGGGAAATTCCTATTTTGGCCATTAAATGATTCAATTAAATTAAACGTTTTGGTGTCCACATACTTTAGCTACGTATTGTATTGTACTGTATTATATATTCCTTACACACGTATTTATAGTATGTGTAATATTATAATATAGCTCTTATACATTTATAAAATTATTTACACTTATTTTACACAATATTTACTCAAAATATCTGTAAACAGATATTGTGCATTAGCACTATTGACTATTTAGCATCTGTTGACTGAAACGGCTCAAGTGGACACATTATCAGATTCAGATCATTTCAAAACACTTCCATAATGGAAGGTTAATTGCTCTGGTTGAAATTGAAATTCAGTTGTTTCATATGAATTTCAAAGAATTTCAAAATGATTTTGGATTGCTGAAGGCTTAAATTCAGATTTAAAACCAACAGAGGTGGAGGTGTAAGAGAAAGGTACAGGTGAGTGGAATGAGGACACACCATGAAGTGAAAAACAGATAAATTAGACAAGACATATGTTATTGTATAATAATAGGAGCAGCAGGGGAGCAGAGATATAAGATGAATAGGAGCAGGGAGAGAACCTTCAGAGAAGCTTCAGCCATATGTTATCACACATCTTCCCTTTCTCATCCCTCTCTCCTCTTTTTCTCCCTCATCAACAGGTCGGGGAGATGAGAGGAGGACATATTGTCCTGACAGCGTGTGCCACGCGGCTTCAATCAGCCATTATTACACCATTCATATTCATTCAGTCTGACAGGACAGAGAGACAGAGAAAGAAAGAGAGAGAGAGCTGATGATGTACAGGCTAAGCCACAGCTCATTGCTTTCCAATTTGCATGCAAATGCTGAACTGAAGCTGAATGGCGGCTGGGTGAAAAACAGCACTCATCTCCTCTCAAGGGCCGGGCCCTCGCAACTCACAACAGCCTATCACAAATCACTCAACTGACGATTGACACGCCACAGACCTATCAAAGGGTCAATCTCCACCGGTAACTGGTACTGCTGGTCCTGCACAGAAGAGCTTTGATGACCTGAGAGAAAGAGAGAGAACCGATGAAAAATGGGTTTAATACATCAGGATGGTATATGATACACATAGTAGCCAGGACTACACCGAGTTTATTCACATCTCTTTACATTGGGATGTGAAGAACAGAGGAAAATCTTTTCAAATTGTCAGTTTATTGATATTCATGTAAACTGTTTTTCTGATAGTTAATAGCATTTTTTTTTGTACATAAAAACACTCATTTAAAATGTATCCTTCCCATAATACAGATCCTAAACATAATTTAAAACCACCATCTGAAGAGATCAAGTTTAAATTAGAGAACCACCCTTTCTCTTAATATGGTGAAAGACTCTCAGCATTTCTTTCGGTTAGATTGATCTTTAATAAATAAAAAAAACAAGAAGAGGCTGATAAATGGAGGTGGACAGGAAGCTAAATGCAAGGCAGAGGAAGTGTCACATTTGATCCAATTCAGTCTGAGATATCAATAGCTACATTTACATGGACACCTTTTGGTTCAATCGGAATGAAATCAATCCGATTGATGATTCCGAACACGGTGTTTACATGAACAATAAATAAAGTAATCGGGTTGATGTGCACATATGTCACAAGCTTCAAATCGGAATTGATTTTTTTGACATGCGCACATTGCACGAATATACTGCCGCTGTTTGCGCATAACTATTCTGCTCTATTGGTTCTTTATTTGTTTAAAACAGCAGACTTGATATTTTTCCGTCTCTGGTCATGATTTGGAGACAATGAGCATATGAACCGTTTTGCCGTGCTGCTTATATTTATCACGCAGTAAAACCCCTCGTCCAAAACCAGTCGTCTGTGAATGAGAGTCTGAAACAAGGACTGGTGGGACATTGGCCTGCTCCACTAGAATAACGGGACACTCATTTAGATGACACTTTATTCAACAGGAAGAACAGCTCGTTCCGTGCGGCATACGTCATTACGCTATTTCAACGCCATTGCACATGCGCAATCCTTTCAGTTTCGGTTTTCAATCCGATCAGTGTTTCCATGTTCTCTCGATCAGATTACAAAAGGAATAAACCACCCCTTTCAATCGGATCGAGCTCAATCAGATCGATTAAGATTTTTACATGAATGTTTTTTAGTTCGATTGAGCCGTCAATCCGATTATAAGGGTCCATGTAAACGCAGCTAATGTCTAAGAAGCCGATGATTATATACAACCAGAGTTTAGAGGGATCAAGCTACTGAAGTTTGCATTATATAATGTGGCGAAATGAACGTCATCCTGCATCTGACATCAAACTTGACAGAACCCTAACACACTCTTAATGCTTTTTTTTTTCTTTCTAAAAATCATACAATTTCGGTTTGACAAATTGTATAATTACATACAAAAACACCACAATTACGTTTTATCATGCGATAGGGTTGCGTAACCTGGTTAACATAATAACTAACCAGTATCAGGGGTGTAAATGAAGAGACCGCATGATTCATAGACTGATTCATTACTGATCACCAAACACCTTGCTGTCTTGATTGTTCTTACTCACCGGTGAGACCGTGCCACTTGTTGACGGCAAAGAGGCGGTTGGCGGTGACGGTGATGACCGCTGGGTTGGTCAGGCCTGACTGTGTGTTGGCGGCCACGTGGGTGACAGGCGAGTTGGACGGGAACTTGAGGACCATGATGACATCCTGCTGCATCTGCTCTGTGAACATCAGTGGGGTCTGCAGAAGGAGATACTGTTGAGTCCATGACCGCCATCATCAGCAGGGAGTGAGGGAAGGTAGAGGAAAAGAGAGTGATGGTGGGAGAGAGGAAGAGAGAAGAGGAAGAGAAGCAGGAAGAAAGGAAATTAGGCAGCGAAAGACAGAACGGTGTAAAAGAGCACAAAAGCTGAGAGAGGACAGAGGCAATTAAGGTAATGCAACACAATATCATAACGGGATTGTTATTAGGGTTGGGAATTGAGAATCTTGGTCAGAACAGGTTTGGAAAAAAATATTTTCAAGATTCAGTTCAGGAATGTCTGTATTTTTGTGGATGGAACAAAGCAAAATGATTTGCGATATCAGCATCAATATTATTTATTTCAAACTTTTTTATTAGCGTTTTGTTGAAATCTAAAATTATCTCATGACTTAACAGTTTAGCAGGGTTATGAGGTTTTTGTATGTAATGAGAATTATTTTCCATAAATTTTTTCTTTTCCCCTTAAAAGAGTAGTATTTTGCCACCGTGGGTAAAATGCAGATTCTGCTGCAAATGCATTTGCAGCTTTTCACAACAAAACAAATCTTACCATATCTATATGATTGCAACGGCACAGACCTACAAGCTGAGTATTACTCATATTAGTCATGTACTGCTATATCATTCCCGGTAAGCCCTTTTTTTTGTACACCAATGAAGTGCATGAACAGTTCAAATATGATTCTGAAATAAGTAAAAGTCCCCCTGTGGTGAAAATCAAGTTTTTTTTTGTTGTTTATATGTCTATGTGGTATTTTAAAATTCTTTAAAGAGAAATCATGTGCAAATTCATAACACCATTGCTGAGGATTTTCTCTTTAAAACTGCTGTGATCTAAAGACAGTCTCAAAAACGCGGTTTGAAATCGCTAGTGTTTCTTACGTCATAAACTACCTTGTAACCAATCATGCCAACGTGCCGGCGGACTTTAGCATATCATTAACTATGACCGCTCTGAAGCAGGGGAATCTCAAGAGAAGCCAGGTTATCCCTGTATATTTTTCTGTTGATGTTAAGATGAACTATATCCCTTTCTCCACTGACGTTCTGAGTTATCAAAAGTGTTTCTAAGGATACTGATTGTTAGAAGGTAGCTGTTTGACTCTGATGTGGCAAATAGGAACATGGTTTGTGTAACATTAGCAACACATTATTAGCTGTTTGATAACGTAGTCAAGAAAAAGGCTAATCATATTAATTACCGTTATGTTTCCAACGTTATAAAGAGCGATACTATTATGCAGCTAAATGCATAAACTTCAGTAAAGTTGACCGAGCGAGTGGCTCTCTGAGCTGGTGTGAGTGAGTGGAGACGGGGCTAGTTAGCATATTCATGGTTCTGCATACACTAAATGAAGCAAGGGTGTAGAGTTACATTAGAATCGAGCTATTTAAAGGCATAAATATTTTTTTTCAGAGGAAAAAAACGTTTAAATGTGTCATTTTGGTGATCAAAGATGAGTTTTAAGGGATAAAATTATTGACAACAGGGGGACTTTAAAGCTGGAAAAAAGAGGGCAGACAGAGAGATCAAAGCAGATACACACTGGCGTTTCACAAAAAAATCAATGATAGATTTGACATTCTTGGACCTTAGAGTATTCCAAAAATGCTTCTGCCAGGCAACTTACATTTCCCGGGTAATGAGTACAAGATAAACAGAAGGAAAACAGTTTGTAAAGACAAAGTTGCAAAAGATCAGAGCAGATTTCAAATTAATCTGAACTTTCCTTTAGACTGCCACAATGTATTGCAACCTCCATTAGTAACATTATAATCAGCTTTATCTCGCGTTCCATTCTACAATACAGCAGATGAAGAGAAGCTAAAAAAGGTATATGCACATACACAGCTGTTTGATTACTTGGCAGCAAAGTCATCCAACCATCAAGTTGACTTCCTCAGTGAGGCAGGGCTGTGTTTGTAGAAGCAGGAGATAGTGTTCAGACTGGGCAGCTGCAATGTCACTCTCATTGAGCAATCTGATTGGCTGCTGCTTTATGATGATATTTATTTACAGCACAGTTAAATCACTTTAAAGAAGGTCTATTTTGAAATATTTTTGATATTTTAAATATTATTAAAAAAAAAACATTGTAGGAAGTATATTTATTTGCTTATAAATAATAAGCTCATATATTTTAGTATGTCTCTCACTAAATGTCACCATTAAATTGTGCCCTATTCCAGTCCAACTGTTGTCGTATGTCTGTGATGTCTAATCCTGACATGTGTGTGTGATTTTTAGACACAGTATGGAGACACGGGGCTAATTGGTGTGCCTGCAGTAAATTAGACAGACAGCTAGGGCCTTAAACAGTGTTCAGCCTGTGAGTGCCATTAAACAGGATCTACCCTCATTAACCTACTGGAGACTCAGAAAGGGGGAGAGAAAGAAGTGCAGGCAGAGAGTGAAAGAGATAGATGAAAGGATTATAGAGAGTACATACACAGGATCACATGAAAATGTAATGTTAATTTAAAAAAGAAGTGTCTTGTCATATCATCTCTCTTATTTCAGAATGCTGCTTTTGATGCCTGATTTCATCCAAGTGATTTTTTTTCTCCATTAAATTATTTCATTAGTAATTTTAAAGAACAAAAAAAGATAATAAGCCTGTGCAAAAAATACGGTGCAGTAAGCATTGGATAAGATCATGTACATGAAGGCACAGAAGCTTATAGAAACATTTACGATTTGAGCACTTCTGACATCAGATCATTTTACTGGGTTCCCACAACTTTTGACCAATGAATTTCCATTGATTGCATGATTGCACTCACAATCATAAACAAACAATTCTACCCTTTGTATCAGATCTCCAGTTCAGAATAATGTTTATTTAGCCTTTCACAGTCAGTTTTAGACTCTGTGCTTGGGGTTGTGGGATTATTATGAAGTTGCGTGTTCAAAGGCTGTTCAAATTAAGTGTCAGCGTTATGTAAAGTCAGCAGTTCTGAGCCTATAACTATATCTGCATGCGGACATTTAGAGGAGAGTGTGTGAGTTTGTTTCCACACAGGCAGGCAGGGGCTGTCATCGCCACAGAAACACACTGCTAATGGGGGCTTCAAGGCCGTCACCCACAGTCTCTCAGTTTCTAGACTAAAGACCCTATCACCTCAGAGCTCTCCGCTTAACTATAGGACTTTTCCCACTTCTGGGACCCTTTCTCACGCTGGGGGCTCACTAAAAGAGGACAGGAGTGAGGAGAGGGGAAGTAAAGAACAAAACAATTAATGGGTCGATTTAAACTTGAGAGTCAAATTGTCTATATTTCTTCCTACCCAAACCAAAACGTATTATTTTATTTTAGATCAACATAATAACAAAGTGGCTGGAGCTGCTAATGCAGGAGCATATATAAAGAATGGGATTTGTATCAACTGAAGAGATGTTATAGGGTGATTACAATGGGCACAATCTAGTTTTATAAAATCTAATTTTGCCTTGGCAGTTTTCCAAAATAAGTTGCTGTTTTAAACACTAAAATGACATTTTTTTTTTACAAACCAGAAAACCTTTCCACCCTTCTGTGGTGGAAATGCACATAATGGTTCCAGATTTGACTGGGTCCTCGGTATACAAGAATGCTAGTTTCCTGCGTATAGAGATAATGAGGAGGAAAGAGATTATGAAAATCTGTTTTGTTATAGGGTTTTAAAAACGAGAGAGAGAGAGAGAGAGAGAGAGAGAGAGAGAGAGAGAGAGAGAGAGAGCAACAAATGTTTTCATTGTTCCATGTAGCTTTTTTTTAAACTATTTTTAAATTAGTTTTTATTTTCATATTATCGATTTAGTCATTTTTATTATTTAATTAAAATTTCAAACTTTTTTATTTCAGTTTTAGTTTTAATTATTTTAGACTATGTAAATGTCTGCTGCATAAACTTTTGTAGACAGGTTAATACATTTGTAAAGGTCTGCATGTCAATTTAGACAGTGAGAGTGTTTTTGTGTGCGTGTTACTCACCACCTGCATGGCAGAGCTGCGTGGCATGTGGGGCTCAATTAGCAGCTGGCAGGGTGTCTGTCCAAAACTTCTGATTTGAGACTCCACAGCCTGAGAAAGACAGAGAGTGAGCATTATGGAGGTTTGGTGGCACTAATGAAGAGATATAGGACTATAAATCACCTTGAGAACGTGGCTAACTTGCCCTGGACAATATCAACTAATAGAGACCCAAAGTAATGTGTGTGTGTGTGTGTCTGTGAGTGTGTGTGGAAAAAAAAGTGAAAAAAAGAAAAGTGATGGAAATAATGATCATAATAATGGGAAAGGGCAATACAGGAGCTGGATATATGTACATTTTTCTTTGTGAGAGTGTGTTAAATCAGATAAAAGTGTGTATGGAAGAAGAGAGAGAGACTAGAGAGGGGATCTTGACCATGAAAAGAGAGTGTGAGCACGACACTGACAAATAAAAGGCAGAAATATATAGTTTCACATCTATCTTTTAGGGTTGCTTGCTGTAGCTAAAAATGTTACGGCATGTTTTAACGTCATTTTAACATTACTAAATGGACACATACAGTGCCTAGCATAAGTGAACACACCCATGCTAAAGTTGACTAAAAAGATGAATAAAAAAACATCTTTTGGAAATTGATCTTAATGCCTTAATTAAAAAAAAAACAGGAAAAATACAACCTTTAAGGACACCAGTTTTCTTTGTGAATGAATAATGTATCGTAAATAAATAAATTCTTCCTTAAAATACAGGTTGCATAAGTCAGGACAACCCTTATGTTAAATTCCCATAGAGGCAGGCGGATTTTTAATTTTTAAAGGCCAGTTGTTTCATGGATCCAGGATGCTATGCTTCCTGATAAAGTTCCCTTGGCCTTTGGAATTAAAATAGCCCCACATCATCACATTCCCTTCACCATACCTAGATATTGGCATGGGGCACTTTCCATAAGATCATCTCTCAATGCAAATTAAACCAGCTATTAGCCTAACTGAAATAACACCATGCCAAACCATCTCAGGGAAGCTCATCTGCATGCTTGTCGTCCTCATTGGGGTCTCGACCTGACTGCAGTTCGTCATCGTAACCGACTAGAGTGGGCAAATGCTCACATTTGATGGCGTCTGGCACTTTAGAGAGGTGTTCTCTTCACGGATGAATCCCGGTTTTCACTGTACAGGGCAGATGGCAGACAGCGTGTATGGCGACGTGTGGGTGAGTGGTTTGTTGAT
>JAPDVR010000002.1:45606528-45836528 GCA_026230005.1 Gila orcuttii | reverse complement strand
TTTCTTGGCATGATTTAGCACTACCTAATCGCTATTAGCATGTAGCTATTCACAGCTAGCATGTGTAGCATGTTGGAAGCCCTGTTTGCTAGCATGAGTCAAAAGAGCCAAACCACATCTCTATACGATGTTCTGATGCAGAGATATAGGTCTTGCAAAATGGTTGCTAGGGTACTCTGTTTGGTTGCTAGGGAATGGCTTGGCAGCTGCCAGTCATCAAAGTCCAAAGGTTGCTTGTCAGTATGAATGATATAAACCAACTCCCATGCCTCTGTGACATTCAGAATGGAAGATATCCCTCTATAGATTTTAGTTGCTAAGGTGCTCGACAATGGTTGCTAGGGAGGGGCTAGGAAGTGTTGAGGGGATTCATGATTGGCTGTGTGCTGCCCCGAATCAAACGAGACCACCCTTGTGTTTCTATGACACTTCTATCCGGAGATATTCTTTTGACCTCTTTCAATGGAAGTCTATGGGACTTGTTGCTAAGGTGCTCTAAATGGTTGCTAGGGCGTGGCTTAATAGCTTCACAATGATCCTGAGAGACTGATTGGTCATCTGAGAAAAATGAGCCCGTTCCCTTGTCTCTATGACACTGTGATCCAAAGCTATGTTCAATACAAAATCCCTATGCAATATCCCATAGTATCCCTATCCCATAGTAAGTCAATGGGGCAAATTTGAGCAGCTCCTGCCCCCCCAGGGGTGCAACTTTTACCCCATTGTGAGGTATGTTCTTACAGAGCCTGCCAGCCTCTTCAAATGTGGTAAATTACAAGTTTCTGAGAAATCATTGGTCAGTGCTACGAGTCATCAAAGTTTGTGGCAATGTTAAGTCTATGGGATTTTTTTTACCCAATGATTTGCCCCTGGGCCAAACACCGTACCCCCGATCGGTAAGAAAAGTCACAGCACACCTCTCCTCAATAATCCGCACAATTTGACGCCTCAATCAGGGGTCTATGATGTCGGCGTGTATTTTTTAACAGATGATTACTATGGAGTTTTTAAAAGGAGTTTTTATAGAGTTTTTATAGAGTTATTTAGTATGGCCCACGGTTGCTAGGGTGCTGTAACTGGTTGCTATGGTGTGGCTATGAAGATTTTAGGCCATTACTTATTGGCTGCTTGATAAAATAAATCCTCTGAGGGAGAGAGAGAGGGAGAGAAACGCAGGGGTGTCAGGCCGTTTGTGTCTGTGTGTTTGAAAAAGTCGGTTGGGATTTGAATTTCTGAACATTCCGCAATGTTAAGTCAATGGGACTTTTTTGGCCGCTTTTTCGTCCGCTGTGCGATCATCGTACACCCGATCGCTTAGAAAAGTCATAGCACACCTCTCCTCAATGAGCCGGTCGATTTGATGCCTCACTCAGGGGTCTGTGGCAAACTTTGCGGGAGGAGTTACGCGCCAAACTTTTGTGTGGAATAAGAATAATAATAACTAGAATGTACATTTCCAGAAGAAAATGTGAAGTGGTGCTTGCAGTGGCAAAACTCACCACTCGGTTGCTAGGGTGTGGTACATGATTGCATACGAGCCAACAAACATGTCTGTACGATGTTCTGGTGCTGAGATATGGCTTATTCATGTTGTTCAGGTGGTTGCTAGGGTGTTTTGGGTGGTTTCTAGGGTAATCTGGGTGGTTGCTAGGGCGTTGCTAGGCGGTTGCTAGGGTATTCTGGGTGGTTGCTAGGGCGTTGCTAGGGTGTTCTGGGTGGTTACTAGGTGGTTGCTAAGGTATTATGGGTGGTTGCTAGGGCGTTGCTAGGCGGTTGCTAGGGTATTCTGGGTGGTTGCTAGGGCATTGCTAGGGTATTCTGGGTGGTTGCTATGGTGTTGCTAGGCGGTTGCTAGGGTATTCTGGGTGGTTGCTAGGGCGTTGCTAGGCAGTTGCCAGGGTATTCTGGGTGGTTGCTAGGGCGTTGCTAGGCGGTTGCTAGGGTATTCTGGGTGGTTGCTATGGTGTTGCTAGGCGGTTGCTAGGGTATTCTGGGTGGTTGCTATGGTGTTGCTTGGCGGTTGCTAGGGTATTCTGGGTGGTTGCTAGGGCGTTGCTAGGAAGTTGCTAGGGTATTCTTGGTGGTTGCTAGGGCGTTGCTAGGCGGTTGCTAGGGTGTTCTGGGTGGTTGCTATGGTGTTGCTAGGTGGTTGCTAGGGTATTCTGGGTGGTTGCTATGGCGTTGCTAGGCGGTTGCTAGGGTGTTCTGGGTGGTTGCTAGGCGGTTGCTATGGTATTCTGGGGGGTTGCTATGGTGTTGCTAGGCGGTTGCTAGGGTATTCTGGGTGGTTGCTAGGACGTTGCTAGGTGGTTGCTAAGGTATTCTGGGTGGTTACTATGGTGTTACTAGGTGGTTGGTAGTTGTCACAGATGGTTACTATTGGAGTTCTTAACACTTTCTTGGCATGATTTAGCACTTACCTAATCGCTATTAGCATGTAGCTATTCACAGCTAGCATGTGTAGCATGTTGGAAGTCCTGTTTGCTAGCATGAGTCAAAAGAGCCAAACCACATCTCTATACGATGTTCTGATGCAGAGATATAGGTCTTGCAAAATGGTTGCTAGGGTACTCTGTTTGGTTGCTAGGGAATGGCTTGGCAGCTGCCAATCATCAAAGTACAAAGGTTGCTTATCAGTATGAATGATATAAACCAACTCCCATGCCTCTGTGACATTCAGAATGGAAGATATCCCTCTATAGATTTTAGTTGCTAAGGTGCTCGACAATGGTTGCTAGGGAGGGGCTAGGTAGTGTTGAGGGGATTCATGATTGGCTGTGTGCTGCCCCGAGTCAAACGAGACCACCCTTGTGTTTCTATGACACTTCTATCCGGAGATATTCTTTTGACCTCTTTCAATGGAAGTCTATGGGACTTGTTGCTAAGGTGCTCTAAATGGTTGCTAGGGCGTGGCTTAATAGCTTCACAATGAACCTGAGAGACTAATTGGTCATCTGAGAAAAATGAGCCCGTCCCCTTGTCTCTATGACACTGTGATCCAGAGCTATGTTCAATACAAAATCCCTATGCAATGTGTATAGGGATTCTGGGTGGTTGTAAGTCAATGGGGCAACTTTGAGCAGCTCCTGCCCCCCAGGGGTGCAACTTTTACCCCATTGTGAGGTATGTTCTTACAGACCCTGTCAGCCTGTCAATGTGGCAAATCACACGTTTCTGTGAAATCTGATTTCTGAGCTATGACTCGTCAAAGTTTGTTGCAATGTTAAGTCTATGGGATTTTTTTGGGGCGCTTTTTTGCCCCTGGGGCAATTACCGTACCCCCGATCTCTTAGAAAAGTTATAGCACACCTCTCCTCAATAAGCCGCACGATTTGACGCCTCACTCAGGGGTCTGTGATGTCAGCATGTATTTTTTATAACATAGTAAAAGATAGTTACTATAGAGTTATTATAGAGTTCTTAAAATCTTTATTAACGAGTGCCTTTGGTATGGCACGAGGCCTACGGTTGCTAGGGTGCTGTAATTGGTTGCTAGGGTGAGGCTATGAAGATTTTAGGCCATTAATTATTGGCTGCTTGATAATATAAATCCTCTGAGGGAGAGAAATGCAGGGGTGTCAGGCCCTTTGTGTCTGTGTGTGTGAAAAAGTCAGTTCGGATTTGAATTTCTGAACATTCCGCAATGTTAAGTCAATGGGATTTTTTTGGCCGCTTTTTCGTCCGCTGTGCGAACATCGTACACCCGATCGCTTAGAAAAGTCATAGCACACCTCTCCTCAATGAGCCGCACGATTTGACGCCTCACTCAGGGGTCTGTGATAAACGGTGCGGGACGAGTTACGCGCCAAACTTTGTGTGGAATAATTTTTGCAAGATAACACTAGTGTTGCCTTGCCTTTGGCAAGCACCACTAATAAGTATGGAGAAGAACAATAGTGTTGCTTTGCAAGCACCACTAATAATAAGTATACAGAAGAACACTAGTGTTGCTTTGCCTATGGCAAGCACCACTAATAAGTTTAAATAGGATTTCAGTAAGTTGGCTCTCACAAGCCAACTTAATAATAAGTTTAAATAGGATTTCAGTAAGTTGGCTTTCACAAGCCAACTTAATTATAACAATTGGTAAATCTGCTAAATGACAGAGCAATTCATCACATCAAATATACTCTTTAATGTCATATTTCAAAATTACAAAAAATTACAAAAATAGGCCTATAACAAATTGCTCCAAACAGTTTGGAAAAACAAATCTTTTTGCTTTTTCCCTGACATCTTTGAAAATTACAAATGCAAAGGCAATGATTAATGTATGTTTTGACAGGATATAAAATATTACCCAGAGCACTCTGCTTTAATACATGTAGCTTTAATGTAACTAGAAAGACTATTAATACTAGGGCTGCACGATTATGGCCAAAATGATAATCACAATTATTTTTATCAATATTGAGATCACGATTAATTATCACGATTATTTGTTGATTTTAACCAAAACTAATTGTATTGTCACATAGGATAATTAGGCCTATAACTGCTTTCACATCCATTTTGTGCTACATTATGTGCTCTTATTCACCAAAATTCAGTGCATCTCCTTAAAGAATAAATAAAAATAAAGAAAACAATAAAGAAAAAGTAGCAAAACTTCAACAGGGCACTATTTTACATTTCACATTGTGTAAATATATTTTAGGAAGCAAAATATACATTTGCATTGTACCTGCATAATGGATGTGAATAAAACTCAAAATATACAATCAATAAAAAACAAATATTCCATAACAGAATGTAACCAAATGAGAACATTATTTGACGCTTAAAGGGTAACTAAACACTAAAACAACTTTTTTTAGTTAATGATCTGTAAGAATGGAGCTTCATAAATGCTGTTCATTGATTCCAGTAATTTTTTTGACATTTGGGTTTAAAGTGTTTTAATTCTACAATATATGGTTTAAAAACGTCTGAGTGCTGCCCTCTTCAGGTTGAACGGTGGCTACTGCAGTTGAATTTTTCTATTGGATGTTTTGGTGGTTCGTGACGTAGCGGTTGTAGGTGACGTAGGCAGGTTCCATACAGAGAGATGCGTCTCAGTCGTGCCGCGCAGACACACTCGCGCACTGTCTCTTTCGTGCTCTGTCGCTCGCAGACACAAGCCCCGTTCACACTACAAGCGACTTTGTCGCTGCAAGTCGCCAGTCGCTGGCGATGAGGTCGCTAGTGGGCGTTCCCACTACTGGTTGCCTAGTATGACATCCAAAAGACAGCGAATCAGCTTTCTTGCCGCTAAAAAACATCAGATGCAATGAGTAAGTATAGTATGGGCCTATTTTATTCTGTGATATGTTGCAATACAATATTAATATCTGTATACAGATACAAGATATACTTAATATTTCATAGAATACATATAATATTAATATGTGTCCATCAGTATACAGTACTGATGTAATAGGTTGTACAGTACAGTAATAGGTTATTTATATCTAGTATACATTGATTTCAATAACATTATGGAGTACATTATATACACGTGTAAATGGAGAGGGTAAACAGCACTAAAATATTAGAAAGTCCACTATAGTACGTTAGGTTTTGTTTACTGTCTCTGTCAAAAAAAATATAGTTAATTGTACAGACTATTCAATCATTTAAACCTACTTGGAATCCCCACAATCGCCGAAACTCCTTTCCATGCATCATTCTATTTATTTATGTCCCTGTACGTGGGCAGAGACATATCAAATAAAACTGGAAAATTGCTAACCGCAAGGATCAATTTTTCATCCATCACTGCAGGCCCAGGGGCTGAGGAGAAGGATCACGTGCGCTCCACTCCTATTGGTTGTCGCTCGCGAAAATCGCTCTTCATTTGCATAAAGTTAAAAATTTCTCAACTTTGTCGCGTCGCCAGACACGCCCCATCTAGTCGCCAACGGTCGCTGTCGCGCGTGTCGCCGGAAGTCGCCCGCTCACCATTGAAATTAATGGTATCGCGTCGCTTGGTCGCGTGTAGTGTGAACGGGGCTACACTCGTGCACGGTCTCTCTCCTGCTCTGTCGCTCGCGCTGTGCAGACACACTCGGTCTCTCTCGCGCACTGTGGCTCGTGATCAGACAGTTGTTCAGGGAGCGCTAGATTGGCTTTGAAAAAAAAAAAATTTGATACGGAGCGTTCTGTGAATGACGCATTTTAAATATCGCTCGATCACGCGAATTTGATCGTGGGAAGCCAAAATCGTGATTGTGATTAAAATTCGATTAATCGTGCAGCCCTAATTAATACAGTATAATATATAATTTAAAATAAAATGAAGAAATACATCTTCATTCCTTGCCATACCACTAACATTTCCCTTAGCTTCAGATAACGTAAGCTAGCCAAACTGAGCCAAAGCTTCTGGCCTGGTTGCAAAGTAGTTGTAGAGTTTTTGACTGCATCAATAATGATACGATGGACTATATATTAAATGTTCAAGCCTAAAAATTTAGACGAGCTTTCTTCCAACTTACATTCTCCATCACGACGTGTGTTCGCGCGATGTTGTTGATTACCTAGTAACGAACGTACGGTGGCTGAGAATGTTCCGTCAACTTCCGTTTGTTCGCGCATCTATTTTGCCTAGTAACGAACGCAATCTGGCCGAGATACGTGCTGGCGGCAGGAAACTTCACTTTGTGTGCCTGCGCCTCGTATACAACGTTATATATAAAGCTTGCATGACAACTTGGTTGGCATTGCCTTTTCAGCGTGAGAAATACACAGTGTGGCGTGTGAGCGTGTGAACTGGTTGAATTGCGTGTGTCTCACGGCCAATGCGTGAGACTTGAGAACCCTGTAAAGTAATGCGCGCTGACCAAATGACAACTAACTGACGACGTCGTCACAACGTACTGTGTTAGCTGGGACGCATACATGCACATGTGCACAGCAAAAATCACAACTTGTGCTTGCTGCGCATGCAATATATTTTAGGGGGCTCAACACGACTCAACTGTACACTACCGGTAACTCACCAAAAAAGGTTTAAAATTTAAAACAAACATTTTCAAATGGTTTCACTTAAAATGTTAATTTATAGTTTGTTTGTTTTTTCGTCTGAATGGTTTTGCCTTTTTTCTGACTATCGGCCGGGTCGCTGTCACGGTGACAATTTTAACTTGTGGCTAAGTTAAGTTCACCTATATTAGCCGAAATATCCTTTAGTTAAAACGATAAACATAACGTTTGTGTGTTCCGCTGCCTATTTAACGTAAGTTTCTCAACAGGCGCAGACTGAGTCATCTGTAACGTTAACCACAGCGAACTAACGTGAAATACTGAGGTAAAGTGAGATTGACGAAACCCTTGTTTAAGTGAGGTTTTTAAAAAATATTTTGAAGTACATGCTTTGATTTATTTTCAGGTTTGTGATCTGGATAATGTCATCTGCAGTCTGCAACGTTGGAGTTGTTTGTTGAAGCCTTTTCATTGTCGTCATAACAGTGATAACATCAACTGGTAGGTTAACTTCACCTAAATTAGCCGAAGTAAACTTATTAAACAGAGAAGCATAATAAATTGTGTATGTTCCGTCCCCTCTTCATCACAACTTAGCTATTTAGGCAGAAGTAACAACGTTAACAGTGAGCTAACGTGAAATACTGAGGAAAACTAAGTTAAAGGGATAGGCTAGTACACCTTAAAAAGAAAATTCTGTCATCATTTACTCGCCCACAAGTTGTTCTAAACCTGCATGAAGTTCTATCTTCTGAACATAAAAGAAGGAATGTTGGTAATGAAACAGTTGCTGGTGTGGGTGGGAGTGAAGAGAATCTGTGCCATGACATTTGTTCGTTTTACTTTCACTTTCCTTTTTTTGCGTGAATGGGTGGAGTATTTCAATTAGCAACGGAAGAAAGTTGGATATAAGGAAGTGTGTCGTACCTGGAAAAGGCGCGTCATCCGTTTGTGTGCATTGTAGTGATGTGTTGTTCATGAACGATTCGTTCATTTTGAACGAATCTTTAATATGACTCGGGACTACCGAGTTGTCTCAGAGAGTGATTCGTTCATTTTGTGTTGACCGCGCATCCGCACAACAGCGCATAAGGTACATGAAGTCACGACAGAAATGATTAGTTAATTATTATTAGAGTCTTCGGGTTCGGGACGGGTCCGAGTCTTTTGTTCTTCCTGTCAGTCCCATAGAGACTATGCTGTCAGTACTGGAAAGAGAAATGATTAGTTCTTCTGGTTCGGGTTCGGCCGGGTCCGAGTCTTTCGTTCTTCCTGTCAGTCCCATAGAGACTATGCTGTCAGTACCGGAAAGAGAAATGATTCGTTCGTCTGGTTCGGGTTCGGCCGGGTCCGAGTCTTTCGTTCTTCCTGTCAGTCCCATAGAGACTATGCTGTCAGTACCGGAAAGAAAAATGATTAGTTCGTCTGGTTCGGGTTCCGAGTCTTTCGTTCTTCCTGTCAGTCCCATAGAGACTATGTTGTCAGTACCGGAAAGAGAAATGATTAGTTCATCTCTTCGGTTTCGAGTCATTCGTTCTTCAAGTCAGACTCACAAACCCATAGCACTATGCAGAAACAGAAATTGCTGAACTAATCATTTCTCTTTCCGGTACTGACAGCATAGTCTCTATGGGACTGACAGGAAGAACGAAAGACTCGGACCCGGCCGAACCCGAACCAGACGAACTAATCATTTCCCTTTCCGGTATTGACAGCATAGTCTCTATGGGACTGACAGGATGAACGAAAGACTCGGACCCGGCCGAACCCAAACCAGACAAACTAATAATTTCTCTTTCCGGTACTGACAGCATAGTCTCTTCTTTTGCTGCAGTCAGTGCATTTGTGTGTGGCTGCTGTGTCACACCACACGGCCCACAGACACTGACGAGTCGACATCGACAACTAAGTAACGTTTTGAAGTTCGAACCCGAAGACACAAGAGGCGGAGAATCACTGGAGGTGAGGTGAACTAACAGACTGCAATAGCTTGAACTTAAGACCCAACTAATCAATTAACATTTCGGTTTCTTATAATTTGGCTTTGGCTGCATTACCCTTTAGTTTATTTTTATTTATTTATTTCAAATGGAATCAACATTTTCGTAAGTAGGCTACTAGATGTTTTGGGCTATTTAACATGACATTTTAATTATATTCTGCTGAAATGAACGAAATGACTCGAAAAAAAGATTCGTTCATTTTGCTGAACGAGACTCAATGATCCGATTCAGTAAAATGATCCGAACTTCCCACCACTAGTGCATTGAGAAGTTTGCCAGTTGTGATCGTGATGGATTATTGGGGGAAAGACAACCGCTTGTCAGCTGATGCTTCCTTTGGTTGAGGTCTGGTGCGTTGCGAAGCGTTGCACATCCAGACTGACTGATTTTGAGCTGTTCTAAAAGACAAGTCAAAGCTGCTTATCCGCCTACCTTGGTGTCGAAGATGACACGTGATCCTCTCTTACTGCCTTATACCTGCAAACGTGGTCAGTACCTCTGCGCCGCCATTACACACATTACTACACACGCACGCACCCACTCGCATACCTTTTAACTTTCGCACATTCTGTGTGCTTAGTTTTTGTTTTTCATAATTGTTTCTGCCTGTTAAAATTATTGTTTGATGTTGTTGATTTACGACGAAATGAATGAGATGTTTATCAAATGTTTACTTTTTTCTCTTTTCCTTTTTTTATGGACAATTTGTGAATGAATGTGGACACGAATCTCAGGGTTCATACGGGTGCTTGAAATCCTTGAAATTGCTTGAATTTTGATGTGTTTTCAAGGTTTTAAAAGTGCTTAAATTTTGGATAAAATGCTTGAAAATGCTTGAAATTGTAACGTCCTGGTTGCGTATGCAACCCACAAGGACGTAGTCGACGCCGACTGAAATGGGATCACGCTAGGGAGCCTATTGTCTTCGAGTATTATTGAACGAGCCAATACACATTGGCGTGCGAGATCTGCATCTCACACTCCGCCCCGCGGTGCAGGTATATTACGGAAGTAGATGCACGCACCATTTGCTTTTCGCTGAGGAGCCGAGCGTAACTCAGAGTCAGCGGTGGTCCAGCGGTAGTGGCAAGGGGACTACGTCCTCCATCTCCTCCTTCAGGGAACGGTGGGTTGCAACCAGGACGTTCCCTTTCAGTCGATAACGTCGGACGTAGTCGACGCCGACTGAAATGGGATCAATGGGGGGGGGGGGGGGGGGGAAATACACATATGAACTGGGCGGATGACCGGGCAGTACAACATATGGAATGTCACTGGGGTGGCTCCAGCCTAGAGAGGGGGGAGACAACACCGATTTTAAAGTGACGGCAGAACTCTGCCAAGGGAAAGACACAGGCTCACCGTAGGGAGTCGGACCGTGGAAAAAACACATATGGGATCACCGAAGGGATCGCAACATATGGACCCAGCCTAGCACAGGTTCCACACTGCATACGAGTGGTAGGCCTAACACCGGACGTTCCGCCACGTCCGATGTCGGAGGGGTGCGGAGGAACTCAACAGGGTTCAGAAAAGGGAACTCAACTGGAGCAGAATGGCGCACGTATCCAGTCCATAGGAGGGGAATGGCGCAGCAAGCCGACACTGAACCGAGGAGAAATTGTACTTTTAAGAGTAGATTTAAATGTTGGTACTACTTTTACTTTAACTCGAGTACATTTCTAATGAAAAAACTTTACTTTTACTTCGTTACGATGGGCGACGTTCCTCACGTTACTTTATTTTTAATGCAATAGGCCTACATGTAGTTAAATGCATAGTTTATTCAAAGCGCGCTGTATCTTTTTTATGGGCATGAGTGATGCTCAATTCACAAATGAATCACTCTTTTGAGTCGATTCTGTTCAAAGACTTCATCAAACAAGTTGGCAGATTTGTCTAAATCGTTTCGCGAATCAGTTTGAATGATCTGTTCAGTTTCCTGCACGCACTGAATCATCTGAAGCGCTTTCAATTCACACTCGACTCGGAGTTGTAACAGGAAGATTTAAGAACATCAAGAGCGTTGGATAAAGTGGCCGTGGACCTACAGTCTAGTGAAAGCAAATCTGCAAATGCATCATATTTTTGCCAGCGATGAAGATCTTTATTAGTTGAACATCTTCGTATGCTGTCTGTGAATGAATGATTCCACAGGACGATACATTCGATTTAATTTCATTCAGGTAATACATTTTACAACCAAACAGATTATTACACCACGATAGCACTACTACAAAGTATGAAATTATCCGTTTTTTTGGACATATACAATATTTTTTATAGGCTACATTAAATAAGCTACCATTGTCCACAGTTTATGAAATGAACACCCGCCACCCCGCGGTAATGTGTGTGTATTGCGCAGTGGCGTGCGATCTCGACTTGAAAAATGCCTTTGCCTTCGTTAGGCACAGTTAACCAGTTTTAAACGTGCTTGCAAAAATATACATTTCATTACATTTTGGAGAACAGACAGAAGAAGATCCGTTAATGTGCATTTGATTGTTGTTTGTGTTCAGATGTTCAGTAGCGGTCATGAGCACGAAGAGTTTTAATTCTTTCTTCTCTTTGTCAATGGTTCCCTTTATGCCTTTGAATGCATAACTCTGCAGAGTCACTTTCTTTCGACATTGTCTAATAATCCAAATGTAGTTGTATAAGTTACTATTATACAAGCCAAAGGACAGGCAATGGTTTTCGGGCGACAGATTGCAGAAATAATGCTTGTCTCTTCTGTTTTTGTTGCAAAGATAGCCTATCTAATTATGATAATAATAGTCATTTAAATTAAAAAATATCTAAATAATATCATGTTATATATATCTATATACAGAGGTATGAAAAAGTTTGGGCACCCCTGTAAATTTTCATGATTTTCTTTTATAAATCATTGGTTGTCTGGATAAGAAATTTCAATTAAATATATCATATAGGAGACAAACACAGTGATATTTGAGAAGTGAAATAAAGTTTATATGATTTATGGAAAGTGTGCAAGAATTATTTAAACTAAATTAGGCATGTGCATAAATTTAGGCACCCTTGTCATTTTATTGATTTCAATACCTTTAGCACTAATTATTAGAACTCAAAATTGGTTTGGTAACCTCAGTGACCCTTGACCTCCATACACAGGTGAATCCAATCATGAGAAAGGGTATTTAATGAGGCCAATTGTAAGTATTTCTTCTCTTTGCATCTTCTCTGAAGAGTGGCAACATGGGTGCCTCAAAACAACTCTCAAATGACCTGAAAACAAAGATTGTTCAACATCTTGGTTTAGGGGAAGGATACAGAAAGCTGTCTCAGAGATTTAAGCTCTCAGTTTCAACTGTGAGGAACATTGTGAGGAATTGGAAGACCAGAGGCACAGTTATAGTTAAGGCCAGAAGTGGCAGACCAAGAAAGATCTCAGATAAGCAGAGGCGCTGAATAGTTGAACAATGCACAGTGACACCATCTGCAGCAAGATGATGCAGATGGTGTCACTGTGCATCGTTCAACTATTCAGCGCACTTTACACAAGGAGATGCTGTATGGACGAGTAATGCGGAAAAAGCCTTTTCTCAGCACACGCCACAAGCGGTGTTGCTTGAGGTATGCTCAAGAACATTTGGACAAGCCAGCTTCATTTTGGAATAAGGTGCTGTGGACTGATGAAACTAAAATAGAGTTATTTGGGCAAAACAAGGGGTGTTATGCATGGCGGAAAAAGAACACAGCATTCCAAGAAAAATACTTGCTACCTACAGTAAAATTTCGTGGCGGTTCCATCATGCTGTGGGGCTGTGTGGCCAGTGCAGGGACTGGGAATCTGGTTAAAGTTGAGGGTCGCATGGATTCCATTCAATATCAGCAGATTCTGGAGAACAATGTCCAGGAATCAGTGACAAAGTTGAAGTTGCGCCGGGGCTGGATCTTTCAACAAGACAACGACCCAAAACACTGCTCAAAATCTACTAAGGCATTCATACAGAGGAACAAGTACAACATTCTGGAATGGCCATCTCAGTCCCCAGACCTGAATATTATTGAAAATGTGTGGTAGGGATGGCTCGATACCACAATTTTGGCTTTGGTACGATACCAGAATTTAATACCTCGGTATCGATACTAAATCGATACCACAGGTTAAAAAAAAAAAGTCTCAATTTAAGTGATACTTAAAAAAAAACACTGCTTGAAACTCTCCACTACCAAATGTGCAAAGAAAAGGTATCAAAATGTACATTAAAAAAAAAAAAAAAAATCAATCATAACATGTATTAGTATATTTCATTTTTTAGGTCATTTAATTACTGATTGATATAGATGAATAAATGCTATAATACTGTTAGGTCAGGTTACCTAATGAATGTTGACAAATGTAGCTTAATTGTAACATTAGTAATATTCATATTACTACTATTTCTCTCTCTCTCTCTCTGCTTTGGTCGCCACAGCGGCACTAATATGCCATTCATTTTACTATCACTAATACTAAAATTAATATTATTCAAATTTTTATTCTTTATTCATTCAAATTCAATTAATTTTGTTTGAAAGTATAACAATGATGAGACCTAAACTGAATTGGTTCTAGCGTGTCATGCAAGGTGATTTGAGCTTTCGTGTTTACCGTATCATATAATTGATAAGCTCTTACGTATGTGCGCTGTTCAGTGTTCAATAAAAGTCTATATTAAATCAGTTGAATGATGGACTAACCTGTCGATCTCTGAACTCTTTGAACAAGTCAAGATGAGCAACTGACGAGTCAAGTGAGGCAGATTTGATGTGTTGCCTCCGCGTTTGCAGAGTGGTGCATTGAGATCCATTTCTTTACTTTTCTCATGACTTTTGTAGGCAAAGTAATGCCTTATTTCACTCATACTGCTCTCTCTATTTATTAATTTCGGGCGTGTAGAGATTCAAATGAGCTTCGTTTGATCCGGTTTGATCCATCGTGTTCCTCTGTCACCGTTTGCCGGTTTCGCATGACCCGCGTCAGTTTAGATAGCGCACTGCCGCCTAGCGGTGAACTTCGAAACAGCAGCGCATCAAATACCGAATTGAACAAAATTATGATATTGTACCGTTTGAAATATAATATATACCGGTATTTTTGCAGTACCGGTATACCGCGCATCCTTAATGTGTGGTATGATTTAAAGCGGGCTGTCCATGCTCGTAAACCATCAAACCTGACTGAACTGGAGATGTTTTGTAAAGAAGAATGGTCCAAAATACCTTCCGCCAGAATCCAGACTCTAATTGGAAGCTATAGAAAGCGTTTAGAGGCTGTTATTTATGCAAAAGGAGGATGCACAAAATATTGAGTTAATTATAGTTTAATTTAGTTTAAATAATTCTTGCACACTTTCCATAAATCATATAAACTTTATTTCACTTCTCAAATATCACTGTGTTTGTCTCCTATATGATATATTTAATTGAAATTTCTTATCCAGACAACCAATGATTTATAAAAGAAAACTTTTACTTTTTACTTTTACTTTGAGTAAATATTTCAATAAGTACTTGTACTTTTACTTGAGTAGTTTTTGGATCCTTTACCCACCTCTGCTGAAAGTACTTGGTGTGATAATGAAATGTAAGTATTGCATGTCCGTTATGGCACGTTCATTTGTGGAATATGCAGTGAACATAGCCAAAGTTACAGCACAGTTACTGTAACGTTAACTACCCGCAAACGTTAGCCCAGTGCATAACAACAATCGCTGATTGCTGAACAGAAATCGTGTCAGATGGAGTGTCATACAAGTAGCCTACTGTAAGGTTGAGGATGGCCTTATGCAATATTTACACTACTCTATTCCAGTAGATAAATGTATGTATGTCTTGGCAATGAAACACATTTGTTTTTTTTTGTTTTTAATTAATATAGGTTATTTATCAGGCAGGTGCCTGTGCACTGTCAGAGTCTTCTGGGTTAAAATTGAATTACAGGTTGTTGTTGCACTATCTCAGATTTTGTTTAAACCTTGTCAATATCAAGAATGTGTCCCAAAACCAAGGCCTGTGAAATATTTCTGTTCAAATCCTGTCTTCATATTTTAAGCCCTCGAAATTTCTTCAGTTCCCTTTCAAGGGAACTCGAGCTGCGTTGAGACGCGGTGGGAACGCTCTGCGTGATTGCGTCGTGAAGCACGTGTATAATCAGTCCAATGGAAGAGCGAGACGTCATAGGCGGGTGACGTCGTAGACCAGGAAGCTATAAAGCACACCAGAAAACAGACTGCGACAGCTTCTGTGCCTTCAGCAAGCGATCTGTGTATTCTGTCCTTGTCATATTTATTGTTGTCTGTCAAGTTGCAATATATATATATATTATGGCAAAAGAGAGCAAGCAGCTTTGTGTTGTTCCCTGCCCACGTTATATCATGGGTGGGGACACACACATCAGCTTTTTGTTACTATTTGGGAGTGGAGCATGCCACAGTCAGTTCTCGAGGGGGCTGACTGTGAGTATTGCGAGAAACTGTCCGTGAAGACGCTCCGCTCCCGCCGGGCATTCTTCGAGGAGGACGGTTCGGTTCGCGCTCCCCGCGCGGGTCCTGCTGTTGCCGAGGCACGGCGGCGACTTACATTTTGGGGTTCGCAAACGGATTTGACAGCGGGGGTTGGGACGGGCTCCGACCTATCTCAGCTTTCACCTGCCAGATCCAGTGCTGGCGATTTCCAGTTCCGAGGAATTGGTATCGTTAGTGTTTTGTTTAGAAAAAGAGAACAAAACAAATAAAGATATTAAGAAATAGGCAGATGTTTGAGTTTTCAATAAATAAATAAATAAGTCAGCTCATAACTGTTGAATAAAGAGGAGCTTTAAAAGGAGGTTTATCTAGTGCTGTTGCTAGTTAAATATTTACTGGCCAGCTGAACATTATGAGAGTGAAAATAAAAAGAGTTTATTAGATGAAATATATCTAAAAACAGAAAAACTCTGTATCTCAGCCTCCTCGTCGGGGACTGCCGTTTTTTCCCTATCTCCACACTGAGGTGTCGAGATCGTGGAATAAGGTTTCTATTTTATGTGTTTAATGCCCAAACGTCTAACTATAGTAATGCTATGGGTATTAAGTATCATGGTATGACAGTGCCTCGGGTTAAAGAGACGCTTGCGAGCTTTCTCTCTCCCGAGTCGGCGTCATCATTTTTAACCCCGACGTTACCCACCAGCCATCTTAAATAAATAAATTTTATTAGGCAGCGCTGGTGGGTAAAGTATAAGGACATGGATGAATGTGAGGATGTCAGCACTGACGCTATTCGAGAATTGCGTCGTGCAAAAACAGATAAACCATACTGGGGAGGGACGGTTTCGAGAAATCGTTTCTCCTCTGCGTCCTCTAGGGGGGGCGACTCTCTGAGGAGGGTCGCAGCACGGCCAGTTCGGTTGTTTTCCTGCTGGTGGCCACGGAGTGATATATTTATATATATATATATAAGTTTTTCTGATTTAGAAATAAAGAAAAATAAGATAAATTATGTCTGTTCTTCTGGACGCTCCGCTTTCAAAAAAACTAAGAAATAAACCATTCAGCGGCGTTCTAGAGGTTTCTTCCTCACCAATCTAATGTTCCTGAGACTGCTGGGCGGGAGCAGTCTCGGTCTACTAAGCTCCTCGCAGCACAGAGTGCAAAACGAGCATCGCCATTTGGGTTCCTCCACAATCGAGGGGGACCTGGGTGGCGGTAGCAGTCTAGCCAGTTAGAGATATGCAAGATATGAGGACTGTTTTATCTCTAAAATAGCTTGGACAAAGCGGAAGCCCTGACGCCGAGGCTATCAGGCTTCTAAGGGTGGTCCCCTCCGGGGTAGGGATGGTTTTGAGAAATTGTTTCTCCTCGGCGCCCTCTGGGGTGCGACTCTCTGAGGAGGGTCGCAGCGCTGCCAGTTCGGTTTTCCTGCCGGTTCGCCGTTCAGGGCACCAAGGTGTCAGTGGCCCCAAACGATCCTCCGAGGGGGGTCGTAGAGCAGTCAGTTCGGTTTCCCTGCCGGTTCGCCGTTTCAGGGTGCCGAGGTGCCTGCTTTTTCCAATGATCCTCCGAGGAGGGTCGTAGGAACTAAGCTATTTAGAGGTAGGCAAGATCTGAGGACTATCGTCATCTCTAATAAAGCTTAGACAGGAAGTCCTGTCGCAAAAAAACAAGGCTATCAGGCTTCTGAGGGCTCCTCCGGGGCAGGGACGGTTTTGAGAAATCGTTTCTCCTTGGCGCCCTCTGGGGTGTGACTCTCTGAGGAGGGTCTCAGCGCTGCCAGTTCGGTTGATCCCTGCCGGTTCGCCGTTCAGGCCACCGAGGTGTCAGCGTCCCCATACGATCCTCCGAGGAGGACGGTCAGTTCGGTTGTTCCCTGCCGGTTCGCCGCTTCAGGGCACCGTAGTGACTGTTCAACCCAATCCAGAGGCCAGTCTTGAGAGACTGATTCCCCTAGTAGAATTTCTGGCAGCGTGGAAACTACTGCCACATATTGCTCAGTGGGTCGTGCACAATATAGGAAAGGGTTCAGAATTCGGTTCTTGTCCGCCCAGATTTCTAGGGGTCCTCCCCACTGAGGTGGACCCCGAGCAGGCTTTGGTTATGGAGCAGGAAGTACTGACACTTCTGCAAAAGGAGCTGTAGAAGGGGTTCCTCCTCCCAGCAGACAGTCAGGGTTTTACAGCCATTACTTCATTGTTCCGAAAGACGATGAGGGGTTGCGTCCTACTCTAGACCTGCGTCATTTAAACAGCAGGTTTCAGAATCTTAAGTTCAAAGTATGCTTACGCTAAATATGATTGTGTTACAGACTCAGTCCGAGGACTGGTTTGTCACAATAGACTTAAAGGACGCTTACTTATCCATCCATCCTCATCACAGGAGGTTCCTGAGGTTTGCTTTCAGGGGCGAAGCATACCAGTATCGGGTTCTTCCATTCGGCCTAGGTTATCACCCCGCACCTTTACAATATGCGTGGATGCAGCTCTGGCTCCTCTAAGATTCCAGGGCATTCGCGTATTAAATTATATCGACGATTGGTTGATTTTAGCTCAGTCCGAGCTTTTGGCAGTTCAACATCGAGATGTCGTTCTGTCCCACATAAGGAGGTTGGGGTTGCGGCTCAACACCAAAAAGAGTGTACTCCTCCCAGCTCAGAGGACCACTTTTCTAGGTGTAATATGGGATTCGACAACATGCAAGCACGTCTGTCTCCTGCACGTATTTCTGCGATTCTCAGCCGTAAAGAATGTGAACTAGGTCAGTCACTCACTGCAAAACAGTCTCTGAGACTGTTGGGGCTCATGGTAGTTGCGTCCAACGTAGTTACTTTTGGCCTTCTGTACATGAGACCCCTGCAGTGGTGGCTTAGGACCAAGGGGTTTTCTCCGAGGGGAAATCCGTATCGCACGATCAAGGTCACGCGGCAATGCCAACGTGCCTTGGTCATGTGGAAGAAACCTTGGTTCCTCGCCCAGGGCCCAGTGCTGGGGGCTTCTTGTCGACGCGTCACGCTATCAACGGATGCTTCCCTCATAGGATGGGGGGCGGTCATGAGTGGCCTCTCGGTGAAAGGTCTTTGGTTGGGGCTCATGGCAGTTGCGTCCAACGTAGTTACTTTTGGCCTTCTGTACATGAGACCCCTGCAGTAGTGGCTCAGGACCAAGGGGTTTTCTCCGAGGGGAAATCCGTTTTCGCATGATCAAGGTCACGCGGCTATCCCTACGTGCCTCGGTCATGTGGAAGAACCTTGGTTCCTCGCCCAGGCCCAGTGTTGGGGGCTTCTTGTCGACGCATAATGCTTTCGACGGATGCTTCCCGGACAACACATTGATGGTCTCGTATATCAGAGCAGATATCTTGTTGAGGCAGGGGCTGTGGCCCGGGGAATTGAGACTTCACCCCGAGGTGGTGGAGCTTCTTAGGGAGAACTTCAGTCAACTCAAGTCGACCTTTCGCATCGTTTGTACAATGCATTGCCCTTTGTGGTTCTCCCTCACGCATCCAGCTCCGCTTGGACTGGATGTGATGTATTAGGTTTGGTTGACACTACACCTGTACGCATTTCCCGATATCTTTGCTCCTGGGAGCTCTGGAGTTATGGATACTGTGGGCTCGGCCTCTGAGGGGGCCCAGCTCATAGATTCAGGTCTCTCGACCGAGGTCGTGGAGACCATACTCCAGTCTAGAGCTCCCTCCACGAGAAGACTAAATATGCATTGACATGGAAACTGTTCTCTGCCTGGTGCAGAGAACGCCTTCTGAATCTTGTTTCTGCCCTGTTGGTACAGTACTTGATTTCTGTAATGAATGTTTCTTTGCTGGGTTATCTCTGAGGAGAGATCCTTAATTTCGTCTTCTCCGTGGTACATGAGGCTGAGGCCTGCACGTACTTGGATTTGCACCTAGTTTGGTGGTAGTATTTCTTCACCCCAGGTCGGGTTGTATTTCTAGGTCCCTACTAAATGTGCGGGTCATTTGTGCTCCAGGCCTTCTGTCCTCCACCTTTAATACCCCAGATCAGGAAAAACTTAATCTGTTATGCCCTGTCCGGGCTTTGGATGCGTATGTCCACAGAGCTGCTCATTGGCATATATCAGAACAATTATTTGTCTGCTTCGGGTAACTTAAGATAGGTTGCCCTGCATCTAAACAGATAATAAGCTAGTGGGTAGTTGAGGCTATCTCACTTGCTTATGAAATGGCCGGACAGCCTTCACCTATGGCTGTTCAGGCCCATTCTACAAGGAGTATGGCTGCCTCTAGGCTTTAATTTCGGGTGTTTCCCTTCAGGACATTTGTAATGCGGCAGGCTGGTCCTCACCACATACATTTGTCAGATTTTATGACCTAAGACCTCTCCATTTTCGGGGCTAGGCTGCTTGCTTCTTAGTGTGTGCAAGGACTTCACACAGAACGGGCATTTCTCATTATGGCGTAGTGGGTATAGGGTTCCCACCGCGTCTCAACGCAGCTCGAGTTCCCTTGAAAGGGAACGTCTCAGGTTACGTATGTAACCCTGGTTCCCTGATAGGGAACGAGACGCTGCATTTTCCTGCCATACTTCCTGCATGCACTGATCGACTTGCTTCAGGCTTTTTCAGAAGCTGTCGCGGGCTGTTTTCTGGTGTGCTTTATAGCTTCCTGGTCTACGACGTCACCCGCCTATGACGTCTCGCTTTTCCATTGGACTGATTATACACATGCTTCACGACGCAATCACGCAGAGCGTTCCCACCGCGTCTCAACGCAGCGTCTCGTTCCCTATCAGGGAACCAGGGTTACATACGTAACCTGAGACGTTTTACAGCCTGAATATCATATTATCTGGGAAGCAATATTTGGACATGAATATAATGAAAAGTATTATTCATAGGCATTATCTACTTAGACAGTGATACATTTTGAAAAAATTAAAAATAAAACTTGATTTGTTTAAATATCTGATCCGTCTGCTATTACGAAACACAATTTTGCCTGTTTATATAAAAACACTAAATAATAATTTTGACTATGTATTGGCATGTAATTTACAGTGGTGTAAGGTGCTGGAAAAAGCTTTAAAATGGAACTTGAAAGTGGTTGAATTTGACCGTGAAAAAGGTGTACAAACCCTGGAATCTGCAAACGTGGATTAGCATGACGCGGTTTTCTGCGCAGATTTCAAAGACCGAGTTGAGATCTACTAACGCTAGTGTTGAACTTTATTTTCTTATTGTTTTTTTTGTTTTGTTTTTTCATTTATCTTTTTTGTGTTACTATGAACAGTTTATAATTGGCGAATAAATATCCCTTGTGAACTGAACTTTTCTGGGATTATTACTATTTGTTGTGTAACAGGTGGTTACTTTTTGCTATCCTGGGTTAATTTAAGTTGACCGGTTTTATCCTGTCTGGCGCCCGAAGTTTTCTTTAAAAGAATTTATGTTAGGGCGGCCACCACTGTTACAGACATCCATAATAGAGAGAACAAAATACTATTGGATGTCAATGGGGCCCAGAAACTGTTTGGTTACTCATGTTCTTTAAAGGTTCTCTAAGCGATCCTGGGTGACGTCACTTCTTGTTGACGTTCGAACTATTGTCAAACAAAACGGAGGCTAGCTAGACCCTCCCTCCTCCGCATCTCGTCAGCAAAAACAGAGGAACCTGAATGTCGGACTGGAAGCCCTTCTGCCGGCGGAGTTCTCGCCATCTTTCGAATGCTTTACCGATGTAAATTCGGTACTTCGCACGTCCTTTATCCTTTTCCCTCTTCTTTGTAAGTTGATCATCGGAACGTCGTCTCTTTGGTCGTGTGTTGGCCATTATTCAAACTTCCCTCTTGATGCTTCTCTCTCCTTCACACACCCCCTTCAATGTGCACGCGCACTAACCCCCCAGACCCACCCTCAAATACTTCTTGCCAGTGATTGGCTGGAACACTGTTTGTTATGTTTCGTGGTGCGGGTAAGCCAAGTTTGTTTTTGTTGCCGTTTGTGGAGCCTGTGGTGTCTACAGAGACCACGTTTTTTTACAGTGTGTTCAGGGGACAGGCAGCTAGCGGATAGTGAGGAGATGTTTGCTGTATGTGACAAAAAATATTTTGGCCTGACATCACTTAGAGCACCTTTAAAATATCTTCTTTTGTTAACAGCACAATAAATAAATTAATACATGTTCTGAACAAGTTGAGGGTAAATAAATGGTGACAGAATTTATATTTTTGAATAAACTAACCCTTTAAGCAACACCATTGTTAATTACATTACATCTTTTGTTTAATTTTAGTTTGTGGCCTGAATCATGTCGTCTGCAATGTCGGAGGTGTATTTTGGAGTCTGATTGCCTTTGTAACGGTGATAACATCTACAGGTGAGTAAGATGACATCAACTAAATTAGCTGAAGTATGCGTTAGTTGAGCATACAAACATAATATAATTTAACTTTACCAGGCAGCATAATTTAAAGTGCTTTTAAACAATCATCCAGGGCCTGAATTTGGTTTTGGAAAATAAGGGGGAAATCCCCCTTTAGGTCATTCTTATGGGGGGATTTTTTAATTTGAGGGGGGAGTTTTTTTAGACAATTTTTAAAAAATATGTTTAGCTAAATGTTTGCTCACTCATTGTATTTGTGTTTTTACAATGGGGTCATTTTTTTTAGTTTACACAACAAAAGGAAGCTTTATTTCAATCTTTGAATTAAATTGAAAAACGTAGCCCAAATAAATACATGAAATAAAGAGAAAAGTTTAGGTCTAACACTAGTATTCAGAAATACTACAGAAACGGAAAAAAGTAATCAAATGTAAAATAACACGGAATAGTCTTTTAGTCCTGTATAATTTGAATACATAGGCTATTAATCCTGATTCCTTACAATTAATGCTATCTTTTGTTGTTTTATATACAATAATGACAGACACATTTTAGGCTACTCTCACTTTAAGAGCTAGTGCACGGATCCATTAAGGGGCCGTTCACAGGTTGCGTGTAAAGCGCAGTCCGCGCCACTTTCTCCTCTTTTAAAAAGGGCTCCCTGTTGCTAAGCAATCATGAGCCATGTTCTCCATGAAGACGAAGACGTTTCAGCAAAAGATGAGCGCGCAAAAGACGTAACGTGAACGGCCTATACTGTTTTCATTATAGTGTCACATGCATTTTCTTTTTGTATTATTGTTTTAAGACATAACCGATTGTTTGAGAGGATACTCCCCAAGACCGGAATTTAGACAATGTTTGTGCTTTTGACCGTTAAAGCGCTATAATTCGCGAAAAAGAACGTCTCGGTTACGTATGTAACCCTCGTTCCCTGAGTACAGGGAATGGAGACGTGTCGTCGGGGGAGTTCCCCTGACGAATTGGGATCACGCTAGGGAGACCAATTGCCTTCGAGTGAATTAAAACGAGCCAATGAAAATTGGCATGCAAGATTTGCATTCCGTGACCCGCCTACCAGCGCGGGTATAAAAGGCGGAAGTAAACATTGCGCAATGCTTTTCGCTGAGGAGCCGAACGGTGTCCAGTCCTCCGCGAAGGTACAGCAACATGGCGAAGGGACGACACGTCTCCGTTCCCTGTACTCAGGGAACGAGGGTTACATACGTAACCGAGACGTTCCCTTTCGTCCTGGGAACTCCGACGTGTCGTCGGGGGAGTTCCCCTGACGAATTGGGATCCCTAATAACACGCCATGGTGCTGGCCCCTTCCAGCGCCAAGCTAAGCTACCCTGCAGCAGTTTCCAGAAATTTTGCAGGAGCTAGCTAGGGAATCAAACTGCTGTTCCGCAAGACCCAATCAGTGGACATGGATAACACTGGGAAGCGTGCCCTAACCCGTAAAAAAGGGAAGGGAACGCTGCGGAAGCCCAGACTAACTGAGGAAGGCCTGGAATACACATATGTACTAGCCCAGTGGGATAGTGAACATATGGCAGTCCCTGAGGTAGTCCCAATATGAAGGAAGTGGGAGCGTACTCAACAGGGACGACAGAATGAGTCTATCAAGGGGAAGACACGGCTGAACTGCACGTGGTATCATGGGTCACCGTAGAGACCACTGGAAAACACCCAGTCTACTAGCAACTCCTAATAGAGGTAGCAGACCTGGCGCCGGGCGGTCCGCCACGCCTGGCACCGGAGGGGTGATGGAGGAACTCACGAGGCTCAGCGATGTAGGGCGCCAACGGAGCAAAAGACGCACGTATCCGGCCGAGGCACGGAGTGGCGTAGCAAGCCGACACAACCTATTCCCTCGCACCACTGGCCGTAGCGAGTACTCCGGAGAAAACAGGTTCTACACGTAGGCTATAGAACCTAGCGAACGTGTTCGATGTCGCCCAGCCCGCAGCTCTACAAATGCCTGTCAGCGAGGCGCCTTGAGCCAAAGCCCAGGAAGCGGCAACACCTCTAGTAGAGTGAGCACGCAACCTGGGAGGACAAGGCTCACCCAGAGACTCATACGCTCGGGTGATAGCACCCTTAAGGAATCTGATGACCAGGTCGTGCTTCCCCAAGGACTTACCTTCGACTGCATCGTGATGTGCGGCTATTGCGGTGACATACACTTTGAGGGTGGAGGGGGACAGCCTCCGGTACAACCCATCTTGCAGGAAGGAAAGCACGACTCCGATCGGGCAAGTTCGGGGGTCCTCCCGACGGGAGGAACACCAATCGACGAACAGGTTCCACTTCAACGCGTAGAGGCGCCTCGTAGAGGGGGCTCTAGCGGAAGTGATGGTGTCTACCACTGCCTGTGGTAGACCACCTAGAACCTCCGCGTCCCGTCCAGAGACCAGACATGGAGTTTCCAGAGGTCTGGACGCGGGTGCCATAGAGTGCCCCGTCTCTGAGAAAGAAGGTCCTTCCTCAGAGGGATCGTCCTCCCTGACCTTGCACAAAGTCTGTGCAAGAAGGCTCACTGGGGGAAACGCATACTTGCGCATGTCCCAGGGCCAGCTGTGAGCCAGGGCGTCCGTGCCGAGGGTTCCCTCGGTCAGGGAGTAAAACCACTGGCAATGGGTCGTGTCTGGAGAAGCAAACAGATATACCTGTGCGACTCCGAAGACACTCCAAATCAGCTGGACCACCTGGGGATGGAGTCGCCATTCTCCTGGCAGGGGAGGCAACCGTGAGAGCTCGTCTGCCACACGGTTGAGCTCCCCTGGAATGTGAACGGCACGAAGCGACCTCAGATGCTTCTGACTCCATAGGAGGAGGTGGGAGGCGAGTCGTGACATACGACAGGAGCGTAGACCACCTTGATGGTTGATGTACGCAACGGCCGCAGTGATGTCCGTACGGACCAGTACGTGCCTGTGTCTGAGAAACCCCTTGAGGCGACGCAGGGCTAGACGTACTGCTTGCAACTCTAGGCAGTTGATGTGCCAATGCAGTTGAGGCCCCGTCCACAGACCTGAACTGCATGCCCGTTGTACGTGGCCCCCCACCCAGTGGCAGAGGCATCTGTGAAAACCACAGTATGCCTGGAAACCTGGACTAGGGGCACTCCGGCCTGTAGAAACGCAGGATCTGACCACGGGGAGAAGGTTTGGCGACAGTGCAGGGTCACTTTGACCCGGAACGTGCCGCTGTGCCACGCCCACCTCGGGACTCGATCGTGGAGCCAGCGCTCAAGTGGTCTCATATGTAACAGGCCGAGCGGCGTTACTGCGGCTGCCATATGCCCCAGGAGCCTCTGAAATTGTTTCAGTGGAACCGCTGTCCTGCCTCGAAAAGACCTGAGGCAGGTGAGCACTGACTGGACGCGTTCCTCCGTGAGGCACGCAGTCTGGGCGACCGAGTCCAGCTCCATACCGAGATAAGAGATCCTCTGCATGGGGCAGAGTTTGCTCTGGTCCCAGTTGACCTGAAGCCCCAACTGGCTGAGGTGCCGAAGCACCATGTCCCTGTGATCGCACAACACATCTCGCGAGTGAGCTAGAATGAGCCAGTCGTCGAGATAGTTGAGAATGCGAACGCCTTGTTCTCTCATGGGAACAATGGCCGCCTCCGCGACTTCCGTGAAGACACAAGGCGACAGGGCCAGCCCGAAGGGTAAGACCTTGTACTGATACGCTCAACCCTCGAAAGCAAACCGAAGAAACGGTCTGTGTCAAGGGAGAATCGAGAAGTGAAAGTACGCGTCCTTCAGGTCGATCGCTGCAAACCAATCCTGGGGACGGATGCACTCGAAAATGCGCTTCTGCGTAAGCATTTTGAACGGGAGTTTGTGCAGGGCCCGATTTAAAACACGCAGGTCCAGGATTGGCCGTAACCCACCGCCTTTCTTGGGTACAATGAAGTAGAGGCTGTAAAACCCAGACCTCATCTCGGCAGGAGGGACCGGCTCGATCGCGTCCTTCACCAGCAGGACATCAATCTCTTTCCTCAAGACAGGGGCGTCCACCGACCGCACACGGGTGAAGTGGACGCCCCTGAACTTGGGAGGCCGGCGTGCAAACTGAATTGCATAGCCGAACTGGACGGTGCGGATGAGCCATCGGGACCGACCCGGAAGCGTTTTTTAGCCAGGCTTCCAGATACGGTCTCAACAAACCCACACGAACCACCGGCATACCCGCGGAGGGGCAGCGAGGTGGAAGGCAGGGACCTGGCCCTGGTGGCACTGTAGCGACCAAGAGCGGGGTCTGGGCGTTTTAACTTGACACCAACCTGCTTCCACCTGAGGGCAGACGACAGAGAAGGCCCGTGGGCATTCTGCTGCGGGCTGCCCGGTGGCGAAGGGAGGGGGAGAGACGAAGAACTAGGCCCTGACTCCTCGTGTCCTGGTCTCTGCGCCTCCGGGCCCAGCTGCAGACCGGAGCCGAGGCTGCGTCACTGCTATCTGCAAGCTGGGGAGAGGGGAACGGGAGTGGTGCAGCTCTGGGGCGGCACGCACTGCCATTCTGACCCTCTCGGACGGAGGAAACTGGTCTTATTATACTGCCAGTCTCGACCGTGAGGGGAAACGAGGCCCGGGGGCATCGAGTCCTGGTTTCCCCTCACCCAGCGAGAGACAAGAGTGACAAGGCCGTAGCCCTCACTGCCATCTGAGTGCTGGGGCCCCTGTGAACGACTCAGAGGAAATGGACTGCTCAAACTTTGGGTACCGCTGATTACTGGATAACCAGCGGCGGAACATAAGTGAAATTCTCCACCCGGCCCTCCCCCGGGGAAGGAGTGGTGATGGCACGCACTCCCAAAGAGCAGATCGTCACATACTCTGGGTCGCTCCTCTCAGGGTTGTTTCCCTTCCCTTTGCTGGGGGAAAACAAACTCCGAGCAGGCAGGTTTTGAGGTGCTTCTGGACCACCAGTGTGGACATCGTCTAACCGAGGGCCAGCGCTGTGACTAATCACGGTCAGTCACTAAGCACAGCTCAACCCCGAGTTAGAACTACGCACGTGCAGTGGTAGCGAGAGAGGAAAAACTTCTGCAGATTTAGGCATGTTTGGCTTGCCATATTGGCACCAAAATGCTTCCATACTGCCAAAATTCTTCACACACATCCAGGCACTTTAGAACAGCCCAGGAAAGTGTGGCTGTTAAGTCTGAGTATAACAGCCCTCTCTCCGATGTAGCGATAGACATCTGTCCTCCCTGGGGCCCCGAATGAAATGCTTGGTCCCTCATGAGAAGGACCAGAATCCCATCCGAAAGCCTCGACGGCACATGGCACGCTGAGCGGCTCAAGCCTTTACGAGAAAGGGGAGACGAACAACGTGCCGACGTGGTCATGCACTCCTGAAAGAACATGAACCACCCACGAACGCAGTCTCAACACACTGATTAGGCATGTGAAACAGTGATCGTGGCCGTCAACCAGACATGCAAGATAGTGAACGTGGCCATAGCTTCGATGACACACGGCACGCTGGGCGCTCAAGCCTTCAGGCAAGGCGGACAACGTGCCGACGTGGTCATGCTCTCAAGAAAGCATAAACCACCCACGAACACAGTCTCAGCATGTTTGCGATGCGCTAGAGGAGTGAGTGGTTCGTGCTCTCTGAAACCCTCAGATCACCAATGTTATTCGCCAAAGTAGCCCTCTTCTGGTGCACCAGAAGAGAAACTAGATCGGGAAATAAGCAAAGGGACTCACCTCATAGAGGCACGCGAGTCTTGATCTTGACCGTGCATCTTGAGCGCCGAATGACGCGCGCTGGGTTGCCGTGACAACCCGCGCTGTCAGCCGGCGCTCGACGGCACAAGGCACGCTGAGCGGCTCAAGCCTTTACGAGAAAGGGGAGACGAACAACGTGCCGACGTGGTCATGCACTCCTGGGAGAACATGAACCACCCACGACAAGGTCTCACACACTGATTAGGCATGTGAAACAATGAACGTGGCCGTCAAATAAGGACAGGAAACGATCGCATCCAGAAACACACGAGTTAGGCTCAAAACAAATACAAACAGTGGGCACAGCGCAATTGCGCATTAGGCTCCAAAAAAAAAAAAAATCCAATAAATAATACTAGAAATAAATGGTCACAATAATAAAAGTGAACCATAAAATGTTTCCAGCATGGTATGGGTGTGTCTGGGGGATGCTACCGTCGTTGCGTGCGAGTGCGCCTGCAGTTAACTTATAAAACTATTATTTCTAATTGGCATATTTCAATGTTTTATGCCAATTCTGATATGTTCATTCATATAGCAACTCAAAACAGACGGGGCAACTAAACGCAGACAAGTAAGCTTACCGTTTTTAGGTGATATGCCATGTTTGATGTCGAGCTGTGATATGCAAACTTTGCATAGTGACGTGTGACAGTGTTGGGGGGCAGGGGATGGGAAATCTGTTGATTGTCCAGTGCCAAATAAACAGAGATGGACAGGAAAAGGTCAAAGCCATCAGGTGCACAATTTAGAAAAAAAAGAAAAGAAGAGGAGAAACGAGCATAAGATAAAGGTATGCAATTATGTTCTCTCTGTGGTATGATTACGGTCCTCCATGTTGTCATGAATGAAGGGCTAATGTTAATTGTAATGTTAATGTTAACTCGTCTCTTACGTTTGTTAGCCTTTTTGCTATGATGCTTGTTATGCTTCTACAACAATAATTAGGTTTTAAGTCAACAAACACAAGATCTAATTTCACCAGAATATTGTGCTTTGCAACAAAACTGTTACAAGTTCAGTTATTATTTATTTCCATCAGTTGGGTTAACGTTAGGCCCTGTAATTAGTCAACGGAATTTTCAAATCTGTAGGTAGTTTCAAGTCATGTATACTTTTCTTGACCTCAACTACAGTGGTACAATGACATTTTAATGACAAATTCAATTTGTACCTCTGTTGAGGTCAAGAAAAATATTCATGACACAGTTATAATGGCCTCATGATGACAGCCAATGTTCTGTTCTCAGTGCAATAGTGTAATAATTAGATTCTCTTTAGTGTGTTTTCACATTTGTGTGATAAAGTATTTGTGCTATAGAATATTTATTCTATATTTTATTTGTATATTATTCTTAATGTTTTATATTATTGTTGCTCTCTGCTCTTGTTAAATTTTTTTATATATCTGATTCTATTTATTTTTTGCACATTTATGTATATAGTGTATATTTAAGTTCTGATAACTTACACTGTCATAGTTTGTGCAGAATTGTGTTCATTGTCTTATGGCAATGTTGGATGTAATGAAGGATTTGTGCAATTGAGAAATATAATTTTCTCTTTAACTTATGTTGTTATAATAAAAAATGACTGTTTGTGGATAATTGTGTGTGTGTTTTATTTATTTATTTATTTATTTTTGGGGGGAGGCTCGAAGGTGGTCTCGCCCAGGGTGTAATTCAATGTAGAACCGCCACTGGCCCTAAGAGTGTGTATGTGAAGCCTTAGCTCAAAATACCCCACAGATAATTTTTTATAGCATTTTAAAATTGCCAAATTTGGGCTTGTGCAAAAACGCACCGTTTTAGTGCGTTTCCCTTTAAATGCTAATGAGCTGCGCTGCTCCCGTCCCACTTTTCAGACGAGGGAGGAGCTTCTAGGATTGCATGACAGCAATAACAAATGCATCACACTTTCATACTATGAAAATGTCTGAAACTTAGTGATGCACGATATATCGGCCGCCGATATAATATCAGCCGATATGGTAAATTTTTTACACATCGGTATCCTTCCGATGTCAAAATAGGGCCGATGTGAACAGTCCGATAATCATTCTTGTGTATTTGACGTGTGTGTAGGCTTAGATGTAAGTGTGGGGGCGGGGATGTTTGTTTTTGCACGAGCGCATACATTACAGGTCACATAATGTGCTGAAGCCTTGTTCTGACCGACCATCAATACAAGTATTACCGCGCTGGAGTTACGGGGTTATGATGTAGCAATTAAATCACCTCAGACATACACGTAAGTTACATGTTTCATAGTGATTGCTTTTGTTAGATTATTGAATAATGGCATACTCTCGGGGGAAAATGGTGGTGGAAATGGCTTTTAGGGCTGTCACTTTACGTTCAAAAATCGATTGCACAATCGATCGGACCAACCAACACAAGTTTCGAAAACGGAAATAGGGAATCGATTTTAACTGCCTTTTTTTTAACCAAAAATGTGTTTTAGGTAGACAGATCAATACAGTACACAGAACATGTAGGATGTTGGAAAATAATAATGTCTTTTCTGTTAACCAAATGCTTATTCGCTATTACTTCAGTGCAAGTGAACAAGCGCGCCGTTATTTGTTGCTTAGTGACGTGTGTGTTCAAGCAAGCCAGAAATGCGCAGATTCTGCGCAATACGCTGTATTTAATATATAATTAGGACTCACGAGTTGCGTATCTGCGCTAAATCCACGCAGATTTGGCTTACACGAACTTCCCCAGCAAAGTGAGTAAACATAAGGCTTGTTTGAGATGAGCAAAATCTGCGCAGAACCGATCACCGGTGATCAGCGCGTAATGCATGCCGGTTAGAAATGTGTCCGAGTGCGGTCCGCCTTGCTCTGATGTCATGCTGACGTGTGTCAAAAAGCTCTCGCGAGCGCAAGGCGCACGTGTCGGATTCTGCAGTCACGCGCAGTTGCTCTCCACCGACTGCGCTGATCAAAAGCATGATGGGAAACGACTTGCTGACGACACAGCTTAATGTTGATTGGTTTAAACAACCGTGATGTATTGTTCTCTTTTAAAATGTTTGATTTTAAAACTCGGATATCATGTTTTATGTGTATATGTTATGTGTGAATATTTCCAAACTATCAGACAGTGCGATCTCTATGGGTTATGCAATGTCATTTTATTATAAAAACAAAAAAAACACATAGCCTATGTCTGTATTAAAGAAAAAATGATTGATAAACACTTATTTGGAATGGAATTAAATAATAAGTACTTTGGGTGTCTTGTTCATTATATTTATTTTCATATAAAAGCAACAGAACTTAAATTACATCCAGTTTATTAGCAACACTGTGGAAGAGCGTGAATCCCGTGAATCCCGTGAATCCCGTGATATCCATCATTGATCTCGCAGGTGTCTGATCCACTGCGAGAAGAGAGAACTGTCCGGCCTGCCTGCGCTTTTTTCACTCCTCCTCTCACTGCAGCCGCCTACTCTCGACTACATTTCAGGCGAGGCAAGGCGCATCTCAAACAAGCCTAACATAGAAAAACGCCAAATTGGCTCATGATATGACAGCGTTACCCGCCAAAGTTCACTTTTATCCGAATTTGGCGGGTGTTAATTTCAATCCTTGAATGTTGCACTCCTGTTTGTCATTGTGCACAAAACTTCACGCCAATAAATCATCAGAAATATTGCTGACTTGTGCGCGTCACAAGCGCCCTCTTTACGTTCGTCCTAATGCCTGTTAGTTGTCCGTGGATTTGCCAATATTTGGTGTTGAAAATGGAAACGTCTTTAGACATGGAAAAATCTATTTTACAATCGATTCAATGAACACATATGTCTCAAAAATCACAAAAGTTTTTTCACAAAAGTGACAGCCCTAATGGCTTTGAAACGTAAACACCAAGATCAAGGTAAGAATGACACACGACACGGGTGCATAAAAAAGATAATCTTTAAAATGCAGTAATACCTAGCGATGCTACTTCACAAACTAGACAAACACTTTCGAGCCATAATCAACAACTTATCCAGCAACAAGCGCTGCATTAGAGCAGGCTTGTAGGATATCTTAATTCACAGCCCGTAATACAAGGCTACATGTAGGCTACAACTGAAATAAAATGCTAGCTCTCGCCTTCCAATGACAGTCCACTGACTGAAAACTACGCGAGTTGGTTGGTTTGAGCCGCAACGACACACCCATTGATACACCAGCAGCACGAATGTAGTAATTTAGAGCCTACCTTTTGTTGAACCCTGGTTAAAATCCATGTCAAACAACCAACGAAAAAGACTTTGTCACGCCCCCAAAGCATTCCGGGAAGGCAGCGCTTCATTTTGAAAATTGTCATGTGTCAAAAAGCTGGCCGATGCCCATCTTTATGCAAATGAAGTCTGTTGAACGCGACGCGTCTACCGAATAGAAGTAGAGCATATTGAAGAAATACAAATTTGTCAAATGTTTAATTTAGGTTCCAATACAATAGTATATAAACTGAGAAATATTCTGTACATTGAAGTTAGCATTTCAGGTTAGGATGGTAAATGATATCAGCTGTGAAACAGTTTCCAGCAAGAGAATCTGGCAAATCCTGTTTTCTCCATTGTAAGTTAAATGAGTCAAATCACTGATACTCTCTGCAAATGGCCTTCGGAGCCCCTGGCCCATATGTTGAATTGTTAGGCTAATTGGATTAGCAATGCAAGCCAGATAACGTGCCTAACCTGTTTTCGTATGCTCCTACCTTTGTATGCTTTGTTTGAATTTGTCTCCACCTCCAGAAGTCCCTCCTCTTAAAAAGCCTATAATATACTATGTAAAGTTACTTTAATTTAGACGATGTTGGAATGACTGCAGCTACCGACAAGCAATAAAGAACTTCTGCTTGGAAAACTTTCACCGTCTCCTGGTCTGAGCTTCTAACTTTTCTACAAAGAAAAAGATCACTACAGATGGTGCCCTGTGACCCGGATAGAATTAACTTCACCTGAATCCAGATTGGAATTCAAGCTCAAAGATCTGACTGCATTCCAGAGAGAATCTTACCTGAATCCTGAAACTTCAAAGCTCAACAAAGATCTCAACAAAGAATGAACTTTCTGACTGAGTTCCAGAACTGAATCTCAACTGGACCTCAACAAAGCTGACTGAGTTTTCCAGACTGAATCTTTTCATTCAAACAACGATTCGGTGAGTTTCACTCTATTTAAAGAACCACTGAAGACCAGTACAAATCTCTGCGCCGTCAGAGAACAGTTATCAGACAGCTGCAGTGTTTGGCTAACAAAGTTACCCTTTAAAAGTTTATTTTAAAGATGAAAGTATAGCCTCTACGTTGCTAGAGAAGGTATCCTCTAGAATTAGGGAAGGTTAACATTACGTGTTAATATTGGTGAACCTCTGTTCAAACAGGGATGTGTTTATCCTCTAAAAGTTAGGAAGGTGAAAGATCCTTTGCATTTTCCTTTTATAGAAGATTAGCGTAACGTGCTGCGATGGATTTTCACGATTAATACCGTTCCAAATTATACAATATCCCGTCCTTGATATTAATATAATCCCGCGGTAACTAAAGAGCCTATCCTTTAGTCGTGTCCTCAAGAGTTAGGTGATCAGTCTATATAAATTCGTATTCTATTATTAAATAATAGATTTCCCCTTTATATTATAAGTCTACCTTTTGTGGTACTCTTCAACCTTGTTCGCACAATAACAAGTTGTCATACATATACTCTTATACATATACACATGTTATATGCTGCCTCTTTGGCGAGGCTGTTTGATCAATCAAATATCATAGTGATTATTCTTATCTCAAAAGAATGCTCACCCTCTGATGTAGTTCTCTTCAGGAAGGGTCCTTCTGGCCCGGTTAGAAGAATGTGACTCGCACTCAATGATCCAAGGTCCAGTCAGATGATTATAATAAATGTTACAAAATTTATTAAAATAATCAAATGAAAAAGGAATACTTGTTACAGATCATAAATGAGTACTAACTAACAGATATATACTAGCTAGGCTTGAAGCTTCTTGCCCCTAACAACTGCTGGTGTGTCAGGTTGGTGGTTGCAAGGAAGAGCGAGCAATTTCTCTTTTCCTTCTCTTATATAGTCTTTTGATGCAGCTGGCTTTTGTTTCCCCGAGGCGCTGTAAGCATCTAGTTTCACAAGACCGCTGTTGCAGAAAGGAGCTATGTTTCTAGCAACTGCTTAGAGGATATGAGTCCCTCATGTATAGAGAGGTGAAAGGTTTAAGACACAGTAATAAATCTTAAATGTTCATAAACACAGTTATACACTTTAAATGTTCATAGATTTCATTAGTTCAGACACTTCTTTTAAACAGGTGGCTTTATGTGGCAGCCCATGTTTTCTATTGTGTCCTTTTCGACCTCTGCATTTGGATGAAGACAGATTTCCTGCTGAAGATTTTAATAAAGTGAGGCCAATGCCATTCTCAGATTAGCCTGTTTCCACAACCCCTCTTGGCATTGACTGAGCTTTAGGGTTTCTCTTTTTATTGGGTTTGGCTTTTGGTTTGCTCAATTTCTGACTACCGTCATCTTGGAAATTTCTATCAAGTTTATCCATTGTGTCAACAAAATCAGTACAGTATACACTAGGTGTGATGCAGTCAAATTCTACTTCATACAGGCGATGGCCAATTTCATTTGGTTTACACGTCATAATTTTAAGGGATTTAAATTGACCATGAGTCATCCCCGATAGGAAACACCATCTCATCAATCCCTGTGTTACCTCTTGCCGGTACCATTGACTGTCTACTGGCCACCATCGGAACTCGTGTTTGGATCTCCAGATCTTCCTTAGTTTCTCCAAATTGTGCTGGTTGATTGCAAAAGGTGTGCCAAAGTCCGCAATTTCCTTGGATAGCGGTGCCACTGCCCATTGTACAGGAGCCTCTTGTATGAGGACTTTCTGCGGGAACATAAACACACCTATATTCGTACTGGAAATCATCCATCTTGTGATTCCAGAACGTTCTTCTAAAAATTATCCCTATGATCCACTCGAGAGTTCCAGTGCCCGTTTTCTTTAGGTACACTCTCGGCTCGAGGTGATATGTTTTGGCTGTGTAACTATTTTTAGAGCCCGCCTGTATGGGTATAATTTCACTGGCTTCACATTCCCTCAAATCCATACGTTGACACCACTTGAGGAAGCTATTGGACACACAGGGTCCATTAATGTCCATTCTTCCCTTTCGATGGGTCATAACTAATTCCCCAATTTCTTCCATGGTTACCCTATATACTAAAGCACAATCCAAACACAAATCTTCCCATTGATCCCTAAAATAGCATCTTATCTTTAAACCTCTGCTGTAACTAACACACATAACACAACCCCTATAATCTTCACTTCTAGTCTTCGGGTTTCCATTTCCATCTATTTGTCTTCTCTTCAGTCGTCCAGTTGTGGAATCCTAATTGGATGTTACAGAAGGAATTGTAAATTCTATGCTGAGGCAACATTGCTTAATAGCTTTTATCAGTTTCGTCAGGTAGAACCAGTCATTAATAACAATCATCATGTCTATGCCAAACATTCTTGGATCATCATAATATTCGGCTGTCACCATAGTTGCCAATGCAACTGTCATTACTCCTATTATGTAGATAACCATTGTTCTTCCTCCTGCTTCTACTCTTCTGGTAGCCAATATCATCAGATAAAGAATTACCAGCAGAGTAGAGCAGAATCCTACATGTTTCATATAATGGATCCCAAGATAATACTGTACCATAACACATATGGTGAGTATTATATTGAGGATTTCCAGAATTATCAAGCCTCGAGTTCCAAAAATGGATTTCATTCTCGGGCTTTTTACCACTTGCCCAATTAATATTCCTGCCAGATTTAGCCCTTTACGTAGATTGTACATGGCTATGTGACAGATTGCAATTGGAATTGGCCATTTTCCCCTTAATCCCATTATCATCACTATCCAATATAGGCCTAGAATAATATCATAAATTATAATTTGAGATTTATTTACCGGCGGATTGGAGCAAGTGGGTTCAGTCAGATTGGAATCATTTCCCCAGGAGTTTGGTTCAAGCGATGATGCCATTGATCTGGTTTTCCGAGATCTATTGCTTGTCGTATCAGTTCAGTCAACTGTGGCCAGCAGATGAGTGAAGCAATACTTCAAGCTTGCCTTTTTTAGATTCTCGGATCAGCTATAAGCTCCTCCCCCTCACTGTCGTTTTCAGATTCTGAATAATCAACCGTCAGGGGGATTTTCCTGTACCTAGCCTGATTGGCTAGTCGGCTTAGCTTTCTGCAACGTACACCTACGTTCAACACTTTTATCAGTATACCTAATATCACAATGGTTAGTATTACTCCCCCGACACAGTATAACACTATTTCTAATATAGACCATATGTCTAGCAGTACGTTCCAAACACTTTGGGCTATTTCCTTGATTTTCTTTCCCATGTCTTCAAAAGCTTTTTTCACTACTTTTGTAACCAATTGTGTTAAAGTTATGTCTGAGGGACCTCTGGTTTTTGTCCAGAGGTCAATCCTATGTATCCAATGTCCTCCCATGCTTTCGCCTTCTAGGAAGTCATCTACAGGATGCAATACATCTTTCCAGTCACTTAGATAATTAAGGTATGGAACCAAAGCTCATATTTTTCTAATTTGAGTTTCTCCTACCATTTGTTTCAGAATTAAGGGGGTTACCCTCAAATTCTTGTGTTTCCATTGATTGCCCTCTATAGCCTCATAGCTGCAGGACATATGGTTTCTGACAGTGCTTTTGTTCATGGTTACAGCTGCATATGATTGCAGTATAGGCGCACTAAATGTTGCATGTCTCCATTCATTAAACATTCCTGCAGTGCAGGGATATGTGGTTTGGACCTGATCGATCCAGAATTCAACATTCTGGTTGTCTTGTCTAACTCCTACTATAAGAGTCTCTGTTCCTAAATCAAATTCTTTGGTACAATTCAATTTGTAGGCTAGTCTTTTCCCTTTGGAACTTCTGACTATCTCTATAATCGTGCTCTGCCGTGTGCATGGTCCCCCGTACCAGTCAGTTACATTCCATTTTTTAGCAAAACTTCCTTGGGTAGGCCGGATGTATAGTCTACTACGAGTTCCCCACGAGTAGCTATCAGGATCAGATACTTTCAAATAATATCCGCTTTCCCATTGACCTATGGATTGTTGCTTATACGAGTTAGGAATTTTGTATGAGCCCAGATATTTCAAATGCACTGGCCACACAAGATTATTTTCTTTTTCTCCTGTGCCGTTATATTTTACGCCTTGGAACCTACCGTGATATCTCACATACCCATTTTTCCTTTTACTAATAGTATTATACTTGAGAGCTTCCCCTCCTTGCGGCATATATAGTAAAAGAGCACTTCTGTATTGTTGGTCCTTGACTTTTGTTCTAACATAGTGCGTCAGCCCCGAGATGTCTAGTATTAGAGTGTATGGGTGTCTGTAATTGCCATTAGCTCTTTTCTTTTCTTCAAGCGTGGCTTTCACGGTCCATGTAGTCCTATCTATTTCACTACTGGTTCCGTCTGTAAAATTATAATTACTTGTAATCCATTGGTGCCACATGCTAATGGTTTCATTTTTCCATGAGCGTCTGATCCCAGGGGGCATCAGCTTTTATGACACAGTACCAGACCTTCTTTTTCTGGTCTAACTTATGGTCACACTGCTTTTTGTGATCAATTGTGGATCTACCTTTGTTGCTAGGCCAAATCATCTTACCTATCCATGAGCATCTTTGGATATCCTCACACATAGGTGTGGCCCTAGGCTTGTTGTAGCACTTTATCCAATTTGCGTTCTCTGCAGGGATTACAGGTTTCTTTTTGTGTATTGAAAGGATGAGGACTTTATCTTGAAACTCACTCATACGAATCCAACGGTCAACGGGTTTAGGCCCTGCACGTTGAGCTGCATAATTCATCAGCCCTGGCTTAGGTGGTTTCATTTCCTTGGTCTCCAGGGTATTGTCTGTTATCTCTAATTCATTTTGACTTCTTTCTATTAATACTTTTAGTCTTTTTATTTCTGCTGTTCCTGTTTCACAGTTCCATTCTAATGTGGAGATTGTCTTTCCATATACATAGTTCCACCACACTAAGTCAAAATTCCTCAGGCTAATGTTTCTGGCCCCAGTACCATTTATTCTTTGTCCCTTTAGCAACACATGGGTTTGATTTAGCACTTCTAATTTGCTCCACTTCATTATGGTCTTCCCTTTCTCTGCTGTGGGGCCATAATCTATAACCGAATTTAGGAAGCTTCCATTAATGGTACAATTCCAATATTTGGGGTCTATATCAGTTATCCAGTTTCTCATCAAATTAGCATTATTCTCAGGGTTATAAAGTACTCCTGCTAAAATCAGAGCCGAATCTTTATTCATTATTGTTTGGTTATAGCACTGCCGTGCAAAGGCAAAAGACCGTAACATCGTTTTTGGTCGAAAATGAGTTATTTATATTTTTGGCACATTCAAGACCTCCTTTATCATGTGGATAAGTAACTTGAGTCAAATCCGTTGTTTTTTCGAGAAAATAATGGGTTGTCTTAACCGTAACATCCAAAAGCCCATGAGAAACCAAGGCAGAACACCGTAACACAAGTTACGGCTCTTTGGCTTTGTTTTGGAACGCTCACGCTTGAGTTACGGTACTCTGCCTTTGTTTAGACGCGCGTCAATATGAAGTTACGGTGCCGGTGTTCTATCAAATAATGCTACTTACCAGATTATACGGTGGTCTGCCTTTGTTTTACTCTCCATTAAAATTTAAATTACGATGTAGCCTGTGTAGAGCTGTATACAGCTGCCATCAATCCCTGTCTTCTGATGTCCTCAGAGCTTTGTCCTGCACTAATGCGGTCAGAACATTTAGTATGGTCTGAAACCGCTCCATCGACAAACGTGCGATAACGATCGCGAAGCATGCAGAGATGACAGAAAAATGTTACACATGCCATATCAGGTAAATAGCCTACAACAAAGAACTAAAGCCCCGCCTCACCCAGTTCGGATACCGGACCTGGTTGAAACAATCATGCACCTAGCTGGCAGAGTGCCAAAACTTCGCGGGCGCCTTCAGTATCGCCCTGAACACGGTCGAGCCGACGCGGGACTAATATATCACAGGGAGTGATAATAATGAAGCAACAAGGGTATATTGGTGCATAGCCTACAACATAAGGAAGCAAGAAGTGCTGGTGCATTCAACATCAGACCAGCTTTTACAAGCAGGTTACAAATACAATCACAGCGTCCGGAATAAATCCGCGGGACGAGCGAAGTGCACAAGCACAATAATAGGGCAGACAGCTGAAACCACCGCATACTGAAAAGACGCGGAACACAGAAGGTTGTGCTATAAATGCATTAGTCGTCAAGGTAGTCCAGAACGCGCTCCCTAGTCTCAAGGGGGAAAGCACTGCGTAGGCTACTTTTCGTGAACGGACGAGGAGCGTGACACCTTCGAACACGAATCTCGGTAAGCGCCTGTGAAAGTAAGCGCCTTTTGAACGCATGTTTAGCAAGTTTTATGCCACGCGGTACCACTTAAAAATACTCTTTATCCCATGGAGGTATTTTGTCATGTTTAATGTAGGCTATTAATATAGGGCCACCAGAATGCAACCAAAGCACAGGATAGCAAAAAGTAGATGGCTATAATTGTAAATCATACAAAATAAATGACATGATCACTAGATTTTATACAGGTGTTGCTATAATGATTTTGTTAATGGTGATCAGCGACCAAATATTGATAACGTGGAAGTTACTGCCTTTTGCCTTGGCATGACTTCTCACTTTTTGCTGACAATACAAAGGCAGAGTACAGTAACTTTAAAATAGTGGTCAAAAGTCAAGTTTGAGCTCAAGATTTTTTTATGTAGATAATTTTCATTACTTAAACATCTAATTGCCCGATTTTCAGTGTCCTACCTATAATTAATTTGGCGGGACAACTAAAAATCTTTAAAGTCATTTTTCTCAGTTCCACACTCTAGCGAGTTAAGGTATTTTGCCTTTGTAGGGCAGAGCCGTGTAATTTAGTTATCTTTTCAATTTTGATACAAGGATATACCGTACAGACGTTTTCTGTTTCTGTTGTTCCGAATCCAGCCAAAATGACTATTACGAGGATGAAAGTCATACTTATCCACGCCATGACCTCCTGGCATTTTTTCCTGTTGTCCCAATGGAGTTGTCTGTACTTCTCTTTCAGCTTTCGTCCTCTCCTTCCCCCTCTAGCCATTTTTGCTGTGGGAAAGAAAGCAGAGTGTTGCCTATCTTTCCCTATGTGTTATTTTGAGCAGCCAGTCCCGAACTCTTTCCATTTTTGGTTTATTTTCCATTTTCCAGGCAATTTTCATGCCTTGTATGCCAAATCCTATGCCCATAAAACCTCTGGTGCAACAGAGATTCACCGTCATTTTCATCAGCACGGACACACTCTTGTCATCGAACTTGATTTTGTACCAAGCTTCTTTAGTCATAATAATCTGACTTCTAGACATCATGGTAAGTTCGGTTTCACGGACCCCTTGTTCCCATGTTCTAGTTTCCCAGTTATGTCGCTCTATGTTGAAGTTCATGCCTTTAATCTCATTGATTATGAACTGTTCGGCTGTGCTGCTCTCATACTGGCCCTCTCTTTTCACCAAAATAGATTTGTCTGGTTCATTTAGATTATGTGAGATGATTTTCTCCCACGCATCCAAGCAAGTAATTTGTCCCAGAATCTGGCCCAAAACAGATCCTTCTTCCAGAGGGTCTGTATGGGATGGACTATACAGTCCTGACAAGTTACAATATCGATATAGCCAAGTTCTCTCTTCCTCTTCCATTAGAGGAATTGGATTGCTAACCCACGAGTTCATAACCCTACCTTGGGAAACACAACCCATAGCCAACTTCGATTTTTGGGTCAGCCAGACTTCTTTCTTACTGACCGTCTGTACCCACTTCCGCTCTTCTAGCTTATCACATCTGTTACACAGTTCCAGTTTAGACTCTCTAAACGTGCAGGAACACTTCGAACCTAGTAAAATAAGTTTCTCTTTACATAGATTACAGGTTCGGCAGACACAACTGGTTGTTCCCAGTTGTATCTTCTGGATGACCCACATCTGTTTGCTTAGTCTGCAGTTTCCACACACTGTGACTTCCCCAAGTGCACAGTGCCCTATTTTCCCTTCTGGATTATACCAGGAAAAAAGGTTTTGGCCCTCTTTCATGAGGGACTGTCTCAAACTTTCTTTGCTTGGCCGATCCTCATTCGGGCCTTCCCAAAGCAACTGGGTCACGTCACTCATTTCACAAATGCAACAACTCGTGAAGGGTATCAATTTGCTATTGGTACCGTCAGGGCAAACCTCATGCCATTTCTTCACCCTTAGAAGTGCATATGCTTCATTTTGACATTGTACCCATCCTGTCTTAGACTCGATAATGGACTCAAATACCACCTGCTTCAGTATGCTTTTATTATGTCCCGACATGACCAAATGCCGTTATTTTCCAACTCCACACTGGTATTCGATGTGATTTTGGTTACTGTATCAACAGTTCCCGTTTTATGTTTAAATCGTTTTCCTCTGACCTTATGTAATATATTTACTTGATCGCCTACCTTAAATGGATTGGAGCTAAAATTCCCTTGTTCGGGCTGATCCTCAATTTTGAGTTCACTTGGTCTGATTCTGTAATTTAGAAAATGAGTGCAGCGGTCAATCAATTCGTCCCAAAAACCTAGTTTTTCGTTCTTTATAAAAAATTCCTTGCATCTCTTAACCGCGGCCTCCGCAATTCCATTGCTCGCGGGCTGGTATTTCACACTTTTTATCAGTTTAACTCCAACCTTTTTACAGTAATTCTCGACTTCCTGTCCTGTCAGGTTTGATGCATTGTCTCCCCTGACTCTCATCGGTGGTCCACGATATTTTATCCATTAATTTAAACCTTGCACTACTACCGAGCTTGTAGCCTGTTTGCATGGATATATTTGCAGGAAATTGGAGCAATTATCCACAATTACTAAAAAGTAACAGTTCTTTTGTCTGGTCGCGGGCCGAATCGGTCCGGCGAAATCGATAGATATTTCTTCATTTTCTTGCTCTGTTTTTATTGACCCATAGTCATTATTTCTGCTGGTCATTACTTTCCTGCACTCTGGACATGCCTTTCTGACCTTCAGATAGATTGTCTTCAAATTTTGTATGTTGAGCCCTGTAGCTTTACAGTACTTTGCCATGTAGCTTAAACTTGGATGCATTAAATCTTCATGTAGAGTTTCGATGAGATTCTTTTCACTGTCTTTAGTGATCGCCCTAATTATTTTAGTCACCTGAACTGCCTTATCTCTGAGGTATCTGTCGACCTCCGCATTACCTGATGCAGCAGGCGTTGTTTGTACCGTGTGGCTGCTTTGATGCAGCACCTGTGGTTTCACATCCTCAAACAACACGGCAATTTCTTTCCATAGAACATCTTGTTTCAATGCTTTGCCTTTTGCAGTGCAAAAGCCGTTAAGTTTCCATGTCTCAATATGTTCCGTTAGTGCTTTATACACATAGTCGCTATCTGTGACCAAAACCGCAGCTGTTGTTTGTGTCACCTTCATGTGCCTCAAGGCCTCTATGACTGCAGTCACTTCAGCTTGCTGCGCTGACTCCTCACCTGCCAACTGTCCTTTCTGTCGAAAGACAGTCTTACCTCTTTCTTTTCTAATAAAACCCCAAAAAGTTACATCGTTTTCTTTAGAACCGTCCGTAAAATAACAAACAACGGTCCCCTTAGGGATTTCCGTTATCTTGTCCTTTTTGTGGGTCTTAGTCTGTCCGAAGACAATCTGCGTATCTTGTAGCAGCTTGCTCCACTTAGCCCATGTGAACTGATGAACTTTCGGTGCTTCACTCACTAAGTTTTTAGCCTCTCTTGCCAGTTGAGTTATCCCTTCACCTTTTGATTCAACGATTATCTGTTGATCCAAGGCTAAGGTTTTTATTGGTATCAAGCATTTAGCGATACTGGCCAAAATATCAGTTGCCGATTTCAGTTCCTGTTTTGCCTGATTAGCGGGTTTTGGGTATGACATAAACTGGATCGGGTTCTTTCTATCTTTCTCATTGTAGAGTACTAGTTCCATCTCTTCTTTAGTGTTTTCTACACTCACAATCAATTTTTGATCTGGCTCTCTTCTTGCTATTTTTCCTGAGGCCAGAGCTAAATCGATTAGTTCTACCCTAACTTTTTCTAGCTTGCCATCCCAGTTTAGTTCATTTCCCTTTGTGGCCCCATAAAGTGGCTTAGCTAATTTAGCATAACCTGGTATCAGATCCCTGATAAAATTCATGTGACCCATGAAACTTTGCAAACCTTTCAAGCTTGTTGGGCTTCTCTGTCTTAAATCCTCAAATTTTTCTCGTGTAGTTTTTGAGAGCCCTCTGTCCGCTCCTGTGGTAGCAAAGCCCCAAAAGTCTACCTCCTTTTTCCCGATTTCAATCTTCTTGTAACTAGGCTTAAAACCCGCTTTTATCAGCCTAGTCAAAACTTCGTCTATTATCCTCAGGTGTTCTTCGAGATCATCATTGATGATGATTAGGTCATCGATATACACAGTTACTGGTAGACCTGCCATCAGTCCGACTACAATAGCCTGAAACGCATTCGAACTATTCATGAATCCTTGTGGAAGTCTGGTATAACAATAGTGCTTAGTTTGGAAAGTGAACGCAGTTTTAGCCATACTTTCCTCAGTTAATGGAACTGTCCAAAAACCATTTGCTAAGTCTATTTTTGTCAGTATCTGGCCCTTAGGCAAACCATTGGTTACGTCTTTTGCATTAATCAGATATCTTGTGTCTGGTTCGGTCACCCGATTTAATGCTTTAAAATTGCTAACTAATCTCCAGCTCTGGTCCGGCTTCGGTACGGCTTGTAGCGGGGAATTTGTGACAGCATTGTCTATCTCTTTGATCACCCCTAACTGTTTTAATTCTTTGATTGTTTCTTCAATTTCTGCTAACGCCTTTTTGTGTATGGGGTATTGTCTCTGCGGTTTGTGCACACCACCTTTTATCTCGTACTCGAATTCTTTTCCTAGCAGGCCAACATCATTTTTAAATTTGGCAGCTCCTTTTTTGTGTTTTTCTAGAATCGCTCTTACTTTGTCTTTGTCTAGAATAGTGTCTTTTACCATTCTGTCAATTTCTCCCCTAAGGTCAACCATTTTCATCCATCTGACTGAAACGTCTTTATTACTCTCGCCGACAATGGTACAGGCATCCTGTAATGTAATCAAATTTTCTGATTGATTAGGGATGATGGCTAGACCTTTCCACATGTGCCAATCTGAAGAGATTGGTGTTTGCAATTTGTTAAAGCCATACACTCTCATTTTTCCCTCTTGTTTTTCCGCATCCCTAGGTAAATCGTTCAGACAAGTTATCTCCACCCCTGAATCCAATAGGAACGTTCTTCCACTGTAGTCGAGGTAGAAAAAGCCGTCTATTTCTTTAATTAAGTCAGACTGGATGGTTGCTTTTCCTTTGGGGATTCCCTATTTCTGTTGTCACTGAAATTCATTAGACCTCACGGATCTTGTCTTGGTTTTGTCATTACTGTATGAATTTTTCCCTGCTGGTTTTTGTCTAGCTCTTTGTTCTCTGACTCTGCTTTGCTGCTCTGGAGTCATCTTGTCGCATTCATCTATTGACACATAAGTTGAGCTATTTGGCCTGGTGCCAATTTTTGAGCCTGCAGGCTTTTGTAACTGCCCTCCACTGGGCTTTCCCGGCCTTCCTCGGCTTCGCGATCTATTTCCTCTCTGATAGCCACTTGGCTTGACTAATTCCCTTTGTTCTCTGGGAGCTGTTGACTTTTCAAAGTATTTAGTCCCTTGTGTGGCATTACGGCCCTGCGCTCCTCTGAGCCTTTCTGATTTTCTTTGACCTTGTGGCCTGTTGCCGGTCGCGTTCTGGGACTCTGGTTTTCCCTTTTTCTCAGCTTCCTGTTTGATCGCCTGTCATATCTTACTGCAAAAGTTTGTAAGTCGTCCCAGTGAGTTTCTTTACCCCATGTTTTTAACGGGGTCAGGCCTGGAAGATCCTTGTCAAACTTCAGGAGTTCTTTCACTGTTTGAATTGGTTTTCTACCTCTCTCGGCTCTACTCTTACAGAAGATTAAGACCCCGGTGCTTTTGATCTCCCTCAGCCCTTTCTCATATTTCTCTTTGGCCGTCACTCCTGAAATATTCTTCTTGTGAAGGGAAATGTCGTCAAGTTTTTGGTAATTTTTTTAAAACTAGAGCTAGTTTTACTTGCTCTAGTAAAACTAGAGCAAGACATCAATTTTATGCTTATGTCTTGCTCTAGTTTTTCTTACTGGCCTGGGGTCAATTTCTTCTTCCGAGGAATAGGACTCACTTGATTCAGACTCTTCCTGTGAGCTCTCTGGTTCTCTATAGGGCTCTTTGATCCTGCGAGTGTTCCCTGCCAGTGCCTTTTTTCTCATTGAAGAGGCTGCTACTCTGGCTAAGTTTATGCCTAATCCTTCCCGGGGCCCTGGCACTTCGCTTTCTTCCCCTGCGCTAAAATCATATTCATAATTTTGTTCATTTTGGGGTAGCATTTCTGGTGCTGCTCTCCTGTTATATATTGGGTTATTTGCTTCCATTAGAACTTCCTTTCTTAGTTCAAAGATATCACCCATAACAAGGTCCCTTCCACTTCGACCTGTCGCTGCTAAGAAAAATTTCTGCATGTATTCGGGCTCGGCTCTTCTGATATTTCCTTTTAGGATATGCCCCGGTTGGGTTAAAGTTTTTCTCCCTGCTAGGTCAATATGTTCCCTAGCGTGGCTACTACTCCTTCTTTCTTTAGACAACGGTCATGCTTTCTTATGATTAACCCTATTTCTTTGTGGGATGGGTTCATCCCATTGGTTTCCTTCGCTTTCTTCACCTTCCCAGTCAGTCCCTTCTGGGTGAGATGCCCAATCTGCATTAATAGCCTGAGCTAATTCATTTGCAACTGCTGAGTATGCAGGCCCAGGGCTTGCCTCCTGGAAGTCTCTGGATACTAGGACCTGGTCGTTCTGTATCAGAATAATTGATTTCAGTATTCTGAGAATCCCTGCGCCTTCTCTGCGGGGGAAGAACTGTACCATCATACATCACTCTTGTACTACCACTATAGACTTCTACACTAGAATCCGTGGTTGGCTTGTATGATACCTCCATCCCTTGATCGAAATGGATTTTAATTTGTCTCCTGGTGTCCTATTTGTGTCAATCCGTCCAACTATGGCCCTCACATCTGCTGCTGAGGTGCAAATAAACTCCCTTCCATTGTTTATTTCGCAATCTCCTATATAACATTCCGAAGTGCCTTCCTTGGTACTTTTTTCTCGGAAAAATTTATCACGCGTTGTTACAGTGATTTGGTATACAGATGCAGGTGGAGAGGTTGGAAGCACATTTAAGTCTGGTGGCCTTTGAGCCATTTGAGTCATTTCAGCTGGAAATGCAGACTAAGACAAACACTTATTTCCTTTTCTTAAGGAATTTACAAGACCCTTTCTCTTAAGGGATTCTTGTTTCGCTTTTCCTTTCAATAGGGCGTCCCCTATTTATAGCGAAGCTTTTCGGGTCATCCAGCTTTGATTGATCAAAATCACTTTTTGCTCCGGGTCTTTATTATCTAACGATAATCCCGGACGAGCCCCCATGCGATGGATTTTCACGATTAATACCGTTCCAAATTATACAATATCCCGTCCTTGATATTAATATAATCCCGCAGTAACTAAAGAGCCTATCCTTTAGTCGTGTCCTCAAGAGTTAGGTGATCAGTCTATATAAATTCGTATTCTATTATTAAATAATAGATTTCCCCTTTATATTATAAGTCTACCTTTTGTGGTACTCTTCAACCTTGTTCGCACAATAACAAGTTGTCATACATATACTCTTATACATATACACATGTTATATGCTGCCTCTTTGGCTAGGCTGTTTGATCAATCAAATATCATAGTGATTATTCTTATCTCAAAAGAATGCTCACCCTCTGATGTAGTTCTCTTCAGGAAGGGTCCTTCTGGCCCGGTTAGAAGAATGTGACTCGCACTCAATGATCCAAGGTCCAGTCAGATGATTATAATAAATGTTACAAAATTTATTAAAATAATCAAATGAAAAAGGAATACTTGTTACAGATCATAAATGAGTACTAACTAACAGATATATACTAGCTAGGCTTGAAGCTTCTTGCCCCTGACAACTGCTGGTGTGTCAGGTTGGTGGTTGCAAGGAAGAGCGAGCAATTTCTCTTTTCCTTCTCTTATATAGTCTTTTGATGCAGCTGGCTTTTGTTTCCCCGAGGCACTGTAAGCATCTAGTTTCACAAGACCGCTGTTGCAGAAAGGAGCTATGTTTCTAGCAACTGCTTAGAAGATATGAGTCCCTCATGTATAGAGAGGTGAAAGGTTTAAGACACAGTAATAAATCTTAAATGTTCATAAACACAGTAATACACTTTAAATGTTCATAGCTTTCATTAGTTCAGACACTTCTTTTAAACAGGTGGCTTTATGTGGCAGCCCATGTTTTCTATTGTGTCCTTTTCGACCTCTGCATTTGGATGAAGACAGATTTCCTGCTGAAGATTTTAATAAAGTGAGGCCAATGCCATTCTCAGATGAGCCTATTTCCACAGTGCTAATATTTTGTGTGTTACCCTTTGCTCTGGGCAAGGAAGGTTAACTGTGTTATCGAGTGTAGCCTCTTTTGATCAGAGAAGATTTAGTGTTTTTGTTCATTTTATCCTCTAAAAGTTAAGAAGGTGAAAGATCCTTTGCATTTTTCTTTTAGGGAAAATTAGCGTAACATGCTAATAGTTTGTGATGTGTTGGTAACAAGGAAGTTTAAAAAGATTTAATCTGTGTTAACAAGTATACCCTCTGTTGATAAGAAAAGTTTATTTTTTGATTGTGTGGTAACAAAAGAAATCCACAAAATGGTTAGAAGAAATGCTAGGCTAGTTCCATCAACTGAGAGAAATGGACTAGCTAGCCCTTTATGGACAGACAGTGAGTTCAAGTCATTGTTAGGAGAGAAAATTGATTCCATAGTGACTGAGTCAGTTAGATTGGATTTGACAAAGAAATTTGGTATTGATCCAGACAAAGTTTGGTCTATTGAAGAATGCAAGAAGGTGTTAGGTGCATGTATCAGAAAGAAAAACATGAAAGGCATAATTTGTTGCCATAGAGAATATAGCTTATCCATTGCACAATAACAAACTAGGTGTATTGATAAGTTAAATGAACAAAACAAACAATTGCAGACTCAAATGTCCTGTTTCAAGACAAAGGTGAGCCATAATCAGGCCTCAACCAAATGTGACTCTGAAGACCAACAGTCAGATGAAAGCTATCCTGATTTACAGTCTTTCTGTAGACTAGAAAACACTAGAAATTCTGGTTTGATAGATAAAGATGTAAATGCATTTGAAGTGTGTTAGAGGATGAAGGAGAAATAACTCAGATGAAGATTACACACGTCACAGGACAGGTAGCCAAAGAAATCTCTAGAATGTTGCAAGCCATTAGAGCCTAAGTGGTACATCAAGTGATGTTAATTAAAGTAGTTGCAGTATTGTGTCAGGATAAACATGGACTCATTGTGTCACACTGTACAAGTTGTTCCCCCTCCCACAGGGAAATGACAGGACACGGAACAGTGAGGAGCCCAGGGAAGAACTGATTGCAACAGGCGTCGGGGGCCAACCCTTGCGGTGAAGACTCCCTCATAGCCCTCCCCATCCACTAGCCCATCCTTACCTCACTGGTTCTATTTAGGTGTCAAAATAATTCAGAAAATAGGGAAAGAAGTAACAAAAATAGCAGACGCGAAAAAAAAACCCTAGTGTTTGAACAAATACTGCTCCTGTCTTTTGTTTTCTCTCTTCCTCTGTGCAGGTACCACTTGCTGACCCGAGACCCATACGCCCCGACCTCCTCGTCTGCGTATGAAGACATAACCTCAAGAAACAACTAGACGACTTCCGAGCCAACTATCACAAAAGGATAAAGAAAAGAAAAAAAATACACAACGCAGAGACGACGAAACCTTCAGTCATCCATCGACATGATCAAGATTGTCCTACTACTACACATCATGAAGATCGCACAAAGTACGGACTCCAGAAACAACATATTCTTAGAGCAGATGAATATGTCAAAAACGCCTGGTTTGCTGGAAAGAACGTTTGCACGTCACATCCGAAGATGACTGCATTCCAGGACTCACTTGTGCCCAAACATGGTGGTCCAACAAGACATTCTTGATCTTTCAGCATAATTACACCAAGATGACTGAAGATAATTCTTCATGGTTCAGAAACTTGAGTGATCACGAGAAAATCACAGTTCCAACCAGAAAAGACTCACGGAATTGCATGTTTTGTTTCTGTGTCAACATGCAATTGCAGAAACATCAACACAGAGCAAGCTATGTGCTTGTAACTTACGCAAGTTACAAGAATGAACTTTTAAGTGTTTAAATTTTTATATTATGTGGGAGTTATTTAGAACTCCCAAAGAGGGGATTGAAGAAATACAAATTTGTCAAATGTTTAATTTAGGTTCCAATACAATAGTATATAAACTGAGAAATATTCTTTACATTGAAGTTAGCATTTCAGGTTAGGATGGTAAATGATATCAGCTGTAAAACAGTTTCCAGCAAGAGAATCTGGCAAATCCTGTTTTCTCCATTGTAAGTTAAATGAGTCAAATCACTGATCCTCTCTGCAAATGGCCTTCGAAACCCCAGGCCCAGACGTTGAATTGTTAGGCTAATTGGATTAGCAATGCAAGCCAGATAACGTGCCTAACCTGTTTTCGTATGCTCCTACCTTTGTATGCTTTGTTTGAATTTGTCTCCACCTCCAGAAGTCCCTCCTCTTAAAATGCCTATAATATACTATGTAAAGTTACTTTAATTTAGACGATGTTGGAATGACTGCAGCTACCGACAAGCAATAAAGAACTTCTGCTTGGAAAACTTCCACCGTCTCCTGGTCTGAGCTTCTAACTTTTCTACAAAGAAAAAGATCACTACAATATGGAGACGGAGGGATGTCTCTCGCAGGTCCTCTGTTCTGATACGCAACATTTCCCGCTCGGTCAAAACCACGCCCATAGCGGTAAACAGAGGAACGCCCATCAACGTACAAATGTGGGGGAGGCGTCGCGACACCACGCGACAGTCGTGTCGGACAAGTGGATCAGCACCGTCAGAGAGAGAGGCGCAGGCGCGATCAAACAGTGGAAACATAAAGACATACTCCGTCATTTTGTTCAGGACATTCCAACTATACTCACTACTATGTTCACAGAATACAGTGACTTGGTCTCAAGTGAGTTAGATGTTTATTGAGAATACTTAGGGTTGGGTTATTCATAGTGTGAATTCAGGACACATTTGTATCCATTATAAAAAAAAATATTTTTTCTTCTGAATTCTGATTACATATTTTGCACACAGGTAAAGGTGCCCAATATCAGTCATTTCTGAAAATAAATTACAAAAGTAAAAAAAAAAAAGTCTTTTGGAAAATAGCTCTTAATTTGATTATCATAAAAATGTGTTTTCTATACAGAGATATCGACATCTGTAAATATCGGTATCGGCCATAACAGCAATATTAATAACGGTTATCGGTATCGGCCACAATTTTCACATCGGTGCATCACTACTGAAACTGCAAGTAATGTTGTTCAGCTGTATATGTATGAACCAGAATTGGACAGTGAAGGAGAGGCTGTAGAAGAAATTACAACATATAGACTGCAACAGGAAGTTTCAGAATGGTTAGTTGATGTTTTAATGTAGTTAATATGGAGATATTGATTAATCGATTATCATGTTCCGTCATGATAACTCAATAAGTTGCTGTAGGTGTTTGTGTGGGAATTGCTGTAAGATGCCTACAGAGCCAGAGAACATATGCTGCATGGAAGTAGAACAGGTATAACTGAATTAACTTACGGTTATAATTAATCTCGTTGTCATAACACGCATTCATGTTACGAAATTTGTGGCAATAAAGGTGAAAAGACAGATGCGTCTTAATAAATATTAAACCAGCTGCTGGTGACAAACTGTCAATGTCTGAAAATGCATCTGTCGAACATCTGTAATATACAAAGTAGTTGTGTGTTACTGTTATGTGACAATTAATGTGTAAAGACTAGTTATATGTCCTCTGTAAGCAGTATCATGTAATGCATAAACCTGAACTCCTGTAGGGAACATGTTGTGTGTTACTGTTATGTGACAATTATTGTGTAACAAGACTAGTTATATGTCCTCTGTATAAGCAGTATCATGTAATACATAAACATACCTGAACTCCTGTAGGGAACATGAAACGTCTTCATTGATAACTAAGTAACAGACTTGGTCAGCGGTTTTGCGTCTGTCTGGCAAGCAATAGGCCTATCTCTTGTTTGGCTGCTCTGTTCTGATATGCTGTCCTTTACAAAGATTCCACTATCAGCGCGATAAAAAAAATAACAACATAGCTGGACTCATGGTGCTCTCACATGCTATCACAAACTGTATAAGTCTAACATGTTATTATGAGCTTGACAAATTCAAAGGCAATTTGGAAAACAAAAGCGTAATACTTCTATATGTGTAGCTGGATCACGAACAGTTGGCACTGCTACATCCTTCAAAAGCAACGTTTTTGCAAAACCTGCTTTATACTGAGCCTCGTTCAAAAAGCTGTAAAATGATTCGAACAGACATAAACGAATTTTGGTAGAGTTGAGAGAGGATTTTCTTCAAAAACAAATTTAATCCATCTCGTCTTCAGCGGCTCAGATTTCGTGAGTAAATTTACACAACACCGACAATGCTTGGGAGACAGTGCAGCAATGGCGGATGTGTACAACGCTCAACTCGCTATGAACTCGATCAGGGCGGTTCTATGTTAAAACGGCAGTGTCTGTCAGCACTCGTGGGCGGGGCCTGTGGCTGTAGTGATGTAACTAAAGCCGCATTTTGAAAACAGGTCGTTGGGAGACACTGCTTATGATTTATGGGGATTTAAAGGGGTGGTAAAAGGCATTTTTCCGAAGGCTTGATTGTGTTTGTGGAGTGCACTGTAACATGTGTTCATGCTTTTTTTTAAAAAATTGCATTATTTTTCATATATTTTACCTTTATTCTACACTGCCCTGCCCCTCCTTGTAAAAACGGTCTGATGGTTTCCTGGTTCTATGAAGCCAGTCCCTCAAAACTACGCAATGGGCTCAGATTGGTTAGCTGGCCCAGTGTGTTGTGATTCGCTAACCATCTAGTGCACGTTTTCCGGAAACGTCACGTTTTTTTTTTTTGAGTAAAGACTGCGGATCTATAGTGATCGTTTCTCACTGTATGCCACCGTTACTTTTGTATTTTTAGAACGATTGTAGCCAAATATCTGTCGACAGAACTATTAACCCAAAACGAACACTAAACATCGGCTGCCAAATCAAACACAGAACCATGTTTAGCATGCCTGTAGATAAACAAGCATGTAGATAAACATAAAAGCTCTAATCAAAGAATAATTTACACTAATTCCAAGTTCGCTGTTGAGATAAAAAAAAAGTTTGTTACGTTAGGTGTTTGTCGGATAACGTTAAGTATGAATGAGCATTTAACAAGCTGGTTTGCAGAGCCAAACAGCGTTGTCATTTGTTTACTTCCTTGCTACAACGTACAATTAACAATACGAACTATTACAGGAAAACACATCGACGAAAAATAAATCATACTTACAGGTTGTGGCTCGTAAACAAAAGCTTCTGTTTTTAAAGTTGGAACTGCTCCATCTTTCAGAACAAGCCGATGTGCGAATCCTGCATTGAGCTCGCGAAGATTGTGAAAGCTTTCCTCCGTAACGTGCAGCACAGAGAGCGAGATTTGGGTCATAAATACATTTTAACCATTGATCCCTAACTCCCTCGTCCCTAGGAAGGCTGAACAAAGTGGACCTGCAACCGGGATGAAAATAACAGCAGCGTTTCGACGGCATTGCGACAACTCATCTCCAAAACAGCAATATAAAATGGCCTCGCCCCGCTTATTAAGTATTCTCGGAGGAGGGGTTTATGTAAATAATGGGATTTGCTGACATCAGCAAACCCGGAGGAATGTCGTGTCGTGTCGGCTGTTTGCTGTAGTCCTTAGAAATTGAATTTTTTAAAAGCAAATATCTCCTTTTGCTTTGAACTTTGAGCGCTGTAACTTTGCAGATTTTGTTTATGCTCAAACAGCAACATTACACACTAGCTAAAATTAGAAAAGTGAAATCGTGTTTTACCACCCCTTTAAAAAAAAAAAGCAGTGGGTAGATTTTTATCACTGCAGGGTGGTTGTGTACACACACTGCCATCACACATTTATGTCCAAACACCATGCAAAAGTGAATTTTGCATAATAGGTCCCCTTTTAAGTTATTTTATTCATTTTTATGAAGTTATCCATTCTCTGGAAATCAAACTCATTATTTCAGCATTCTTGCATCTTGCTCTACTGTTTAAGCTACAGGAATGTATTGTAAAATAATGAAGCTTTAATGATTTAAATGTAATGGATTATGAGGTAGTTATGTACCATCCTTGTAGGTACATTCAGAATCAGATGTAGTGCTTTTATTAACGTTAAAGTACATGCAGCATCAAGTTTGAGAGTTAGGGCAAATTCTGAAAACACTGGTCTGAAAATTAATGTATTCCCCCCCCCCCCCCCCCCCCCCCCCCCCTTGTGCTTGCAGGTACATTCCGAGAATCAACTCTGATGGTACCAAACACCAAAGGCACAGATCAGATGGAAATCTGGAAAGGTCCAAAGAAAAGCATCAGCCTGAACCCCTCAGTGTTTCTCATCAGAGAGCTTGTCAACTTTGACTGGCAAAATTACTGAAATGTAACAACACAAACTGACTTTTTCTGTATTTTATCATTTTAAGTTTTCAGTGTGTGTAGGTTTATGCCATGCTACAGATACAAATGGTCCTCAGTAGAATAATTAAGAACTTTGGTGATGTTGCCTTTTTATTCTTCAGCTGTGGCTCCTAGAGATCAAGATTTGCAATTTGTTTAAAATAGTTTAAGTATGAAAGTATATTTTAAATGAACTACAGAAATAAACTTAAATTGCACTAAATGTACTTGAAATGGTTCCATTTTAGCACAATTTAATATATTTAAATATATTGCGAAAAACTTAAAATGTATCTTAAGCATAACTTGAAATACACTTAATATACTTGAAGTTGTTTCAAACTAATACATTTAATATGCACTAAATATAGTATAATTTAAAGATATTAAGTATGCCCAAAAAGCACAATTTAAATATATTTCCTTTTTACCTGGGATGCTTTGTGTTTTTTCTGTGTTCTCTTTGCTAAAACATGCACCTTTTTTGAATGGAGGGATGATGAGGCGTGCACCAACATTTGACAGCATCTGGTCAATGACAAACTTTATCAGCCATGCATACATCCCCAGGCTCTAGTAACCTTAGAATTCCTGACTGCCTTGTTATCTCTTGCTCTGATATTGACCCTGTAAAGAGCTTTGAGACAAAAGTGATTACAACATATGGGGCAATACCTATCAGGGCTTTGAAAGTAGTGTGATTCTTGTAGGTGGAAAAGGTTTCGGACTGGAGTGTAAGTGATGATGGAGATTCACATCTAATTTCTGTACACTCCATAATCACTCTCAGATCTGAACAGTATTCCACAAATTTAACTGGCATTGTTGCTCGGACTTGTTCCCTTGACATCCAGATTGGCAGAGACCCCAAAGACAAGGTATAAATAGTTGGCCCATATCACTCTGCTCACAATTGTGGTGCTGATGCCAAAGATGTCTGCTATGACCTTCTCTTTCAGGCCAACTGCAACATGACAACAGTACAGGAATAGTTCATCCACAAGAGCCAGTTTCCGGTTTGGACTCGGTTTTTCAATATCCATTGTCCCACTCATCCTCTGTGCTTTACTCCAGTAGACCAACTTTGATGCTGAGAGGGCAACTGACTCCCAAAATGTCCAAAATACTTTCTATGATGGGAAACGAGTGTAGAACCTAAACTCCTCATCTGTTGCACAGTATCTGTTGTGTAATTTTGAGGCAAATAGATCACTGAGCTGAGCTTCTAATTCTCCAACCTTGGTCTCCAGTTCTCTGATTCTTTCAGCAGCAGCATCCAGTTTACCTCAAGTATATACAATTATATGTAAGTGTTTAAGTATATGTGTGTGTGTGTGTGTGTGTGTGTGTGTGTGTGTGTGTGTGTGTGTGTGTGTGTGTGTGTGTGTGTGTGTATATATACTATCACTAGCATTACTTTCTCTGGCAAGGATATTACACTTTTAACATCAGTCAACAACCTGAGTGTTAAACTGGATTCTCATCTGAATTTTGATGCTCATATCAAACAACTGTGTAAGACCTCCTTCTTCCACCTTAAGAACATTGCCAAACTCCGTCCTATGCTTACTTTTGCAGATGCGGAAAAGCTTTTCCACGCCTTTGTCTCCTCCAGACTGGACTACTGCAATGCGCTCCTAATTGGGATCCCCAGAAAAAACCTTCAGAAGCTGCAGTACATTCAGAACAGCGCTGCTAGGATCCTGATGAGGGTTCGCAAATACGACCATATCACACCCATCATCAAATCACTCCACTGGCTTCCTGTCTCACTCAGGATTGAGTACAATGTCTCGCCCTCTTCTCACACCAGTGCATTTATGGTGATGCCCCCCCTTACCTCAAGGAACTCCTCATCCCACAAACTTCCACACGTTCCCTACGTTCTACTCCATCTTATCTCCTGAAACCTACCAGAACTAAGCTACGTACTATGGGAGATGGGGTGGTGGAGAGATGCTGAAAAACTGTCGAGGAACATTGGTGAGTCAAATGAGTATATATATAGGTCTCCAACTCAAGCTGATTGGATAGACATGTTGGTTACTGATTGTCGACAGCTGGTTGGAATGATGTGATAATTGTATCAACTATTTGAACGTGCTCCTCCCGAACTTTGTTAATAAAACATAATTTCACTAGTTCACACTTAAATATAAGTTAGATAAAATAAATGGTATGCATATTTGGCGTGCTGTCCGGGGAGAGGGCTCTGAGCTCGGATATTTGGCCCGAACCCAGAGTACTCCCCCAAAAGTTGCAATAAATGTGGGACAGCCGCCAGAAATGATGTTGATGACCCCCCAACAACTTGCGGAGTGTAAGCTTATGGTGCCAATCGTAGGGAGGGAATTTTAGTCGCTGGATGTGGAGGGCTTCTTGCATCATGAAAAGGGAGTTGGCATCAGATGGGTGGCCTCGCAAGTGGTTGGCTGGGGATGGTCGTACGGGGTGAGCTTCTGCGGAAACGGAAGAGGATAGCATAACTGCTGCAGTGGAAGCAAGTTGATGGAGAAACTAGCTCCAGCTGAAGGAGATGACACTGCTGCGGAAGTGGACCAAGGTGGGTTTTTTTTTTGTTTTTTTTTCAACTTGCTTTCCAACTATCCGATGGCAAATTGGATGAAGAATTGAATAGTCGTGGGGACGGAAGAGGAAACACTGCTGCGCCAGTGAAGGCGGTTGGATGAAGAAACGGAGCTCCTGCGGGAGCGGAGTAGATGACACTGCTGCGGCAGTGGACCAAACTTGCTTTCGATTTGCTTTCCAACTATCCTTTGGACAGAGAACTGAGCTCCTGCGGGAGTGGAAGAGAATGCTGCTGCGGCAGTGGAGAAAGTTTGGACGGAGAAATGGAGCTCCTGCAGGAGTGGAGTACATGACGCTGCTGCGGCAGTGGACCAAACTTGTTTCCTGAACTCAACTGTTCAAAGTAAGTTGGACTAAGAACTGGGCTCCTGCGGGAGCAGAAGAGATAACGCTGCTGCGGCAGTGGTGCAAGTTTGGACGGAGTAACGGAGCTCCTGCGGGAGCGGAGTAGATGACACTGCTGCGACAGTGGACAACTTGCTTCCGACTTGCTTCCAAGTATCCTATGGTGAGTTGAATGGAGAATTGAGCACCTGCTGGAGCGGAAGAGATAATGGTTCCGCGCGAATGGAGCGAGTTGGAGGAAGAAACGGAACTCCTGCGGGAGTGGAGATGACGACACTGCTGCGGCAGTGGGTCAAACTTGCTTTCTGAACTCAACTGTCCAAAAGGTAAGTTGGACATAGAACTGGGCTCCTGCGGGAGCAGAAAAGATAATGCTGCTGCGGCGGAGGATCAAGTTTGCATGGAGAAATGGAGCTTCTGCGGGAGCGGAGTAGGTTATGCTGTAGTGGAAAGACTTGGTTCTGACTTTCTTTCGAATTATCCGATGAGCCATTTGGCTGGAGAGCGAGATCCTGATGGGAAGGAAGAGATGATGCTGCTGCGGTGGTGGAACCAAACTTGCTTTCGACTTGCTTTCCAAGCTATCTGAAAGGCGAGTTGGACAGAGAGCTGAGCTCCTGCGGGAGCGAAAGAGATGGTACTGCTGTGGCAGTGGAGCAAGTTGGAATTGGGAAATGTAGCTCCTGGGGGAGCGGAGTAGATGACATTGCAACGGAAGTGGAACCCAAACTTGCTTTCCAGCGACCTAAGAGCGGATTGGAGGAAAATCTGAGCTCCTGCGGGAGCGTGAGAGAACATCACTGTTGTGGCAGTGGGGGAAATTTCCAGAGAAATTTAATAGCCTCTACTTTAGTGTTTTGAATATTTTGTGATCTCTGGGCATATAGTGCGGGAGTGGGCGCCGCCGCAGTAGTTGCAGACGTGCAGGTAACGGCAACGTTGTCTTGAGTATCCCCAGGAGTTAAAATTATGGCAGACTTGGTCACGAGATTTGGAGGTGGGTTTAAAATCTTTGGATGGTGAGTCGAAATGTACTGGTCGTGGGACATAACTGGTAGATTTTCCCTGGGATGCAACTAGGCAAGGAGATGAAGGGATAACCAGAGGACAGCTTATGGTGGAGTGTGCGAGTGATCTGCATACTGCACAAGAGATGTTGCGGCAGCCCAGGAACACTCTGTTGTGGAGGTCTGTGTCCAGTGCACCCCAGTAAGGGCACTGGTTCCATTGAGCAACGCGGATGGCGCATTTAGCTGAGAATAGTTTATGGTACATATAGAAATGAGACCCTCCGTAAGCAAGTACGGTGTAAGGCAACTGAAAAATCGCCTACTTCTATTTGACGTTCTGAAGCGGATTGAGGAAGTAAAGATAACAGGGAAGATAAATCAATGTCTGCACCTGAGAGGATCTGTGTTCTGATGTTGTTGGCTACTGGGGTTGGTTCCAAGGCTGTAGCGTTTGGAGGGAGACCCGCTGGGAGACCCATGCTCACTGGACGGGAGAGAGTTAGAGATAAGTACATAGTACGTCCGCTGGGAGACCCATGCTCGCTGGACGGGAGAGAGTAGAGATAAGTACACAGTACGTCCGATGGGAGACCCATGCTCGTTGGACGAAAGAGAAAACGTAAGTGCTCTACCGGAAAAGTTCTTGCTGCGTTCGCTGTGAGACCAAATGCTCGCTGGACAAAAAGAGAAAACAGGAAAGAGGAACATGATTACTCGACCTGGAGATTTTCACTGCGTCCGCTGTGAGACCAAATGCTCGCTGGACGGAAGGAGAGAGACCCCCGGTGGATGAACCAGGGGGTTTTAATCAATGAGGGTTTGGTGGGCTTTTTTAAGGTTGGTCCTGATATAGCTTTGGAAAGCATCTGAGGACCATCTCCCAAGAGCTTGGATCTGCTGTTGGGAGAGGCCTTTTTGGGCTGCTGAAGTTGCTGCCCCGATACGGAAGGAGTGACTTGAGATATTCTTTGCTGGAATTCCTGACTGTTGTAGAACAGATTTGAGGTGTTTCTGGAACCAAAAGCGTGTCACAGGTTTATTGAAGAATAATTTTATTTTGTTATTTTCACAGGTTTATTGGATGGTCATGTTCCCACTGCGGGAATATGACCATCGCGGTGTTGAGATCAAGACTCGCCTTCGTCCGCGAAGGTTGGGTCCCCATTCCTATGCCCCGCTCTAGTGTTTCTTCTGGGGCAACTTCCCAGAATAAAGCTAAAGTGCCGTGTGGGTTGGGTAATCTGAGGATTACAGCGAGGGGTTGCCCACCCGGTAAATCCCATGGGTCCCTCACTCCTCTTTCGCACCGCAGCCGGTGGAGCTCCCCGCTGACCGCGCTGGTCCCTCTGTAGTGGACCGACCAGCCGTTTCATTCGAGGCCGCCACAAGAGGACAGGATGTCTGTCACAGCATCGGAGGGTGAGCTGGGCTCTGGAGATGATGACTCGGCTGTGCTGCCTCTCTCTGTGACCTGTAAAGGCTAATGGGATATTGTGGCTGACCAGGGTCACTGCCACTTTGACCTCTGCCCTTCTAGCCTGTAAAAAAAATTATGAGTTTACATCTGAGGTAGAATATGTGCAAATGCATAGCCAAAGCACACGTATGAGGAGATTGCAATCAAATTATCACCTGAGTGTCCAGATTCATCTCTTCAGCCTTCGAACAAACAAATCTATCTATTTTTTTGGTACTGTCAAGGATTTTTTGTTTTTTGATGTGACTCTCTCTGGTGATATGCCACTGAACATCTGCCCTGATGCTTGCATTCCAACTCATGCCGGCAGACTTCACACCAAAAGTAAAATTCAGTTGTGCCTGGTTTAATGAAAGGCCACTCTTTAGTCCAGGCACTGATAAATTTGGAATTGTAAGCAGCAGCCCCTGATTTTGCCTTTTTATTCTGCTTGACTGTTGGCTCTATAGTTGTATCTTCCTTCTCCTGCTCCTCCTCCTCTACCAGCACCTCATCATTCAACACCACCACTTCTTCATTGTCTTTCTCCACTCTTACCTCTATCTAAAAAGGTAGGCTAGGTTAAAAACCTGCAGCCTTATAATGACATGGTAGCCTAATCATAACCCAGGACATCTCCATTAAAATGTCTAGATTTTCCTGTGCTAACATTGGTAAGACAGGTTAATATTTTGAGTTGTGGTGAGGTATCAGGTGGAGGGCACACTGTCCATCTTTTAATGAATAGGTAGCCTAGTGTAACATTTTTATTTTTGCTAACAAACAACTAAACATAATTAATTATGTGACTAGCTTACCTGCTGAAGCTCTTCTTGATTATTCTCCTCTCCATGTCCATCCTCCGTCTTTCTTTTGAAATATTTCAGCAAGCTCATCTAACAAAACGTAATTAGTAATTTGAGCAATTAGCTAGCCCACATAACGCACGTCAGACAACGTTTGCAACTATAGTTGAAGTCTGTACTCTCGGCACACAGACTGATTAGGCAATGCTACGTCTGTAGTGACAAGGCACACCATTTTAGATCTGCTTACCTTGATTGTCATCCAAACGCGCATCAGTGGGCTCCGACTCCAAACCTATGCTCTGAACTTTTCACACACAACTGACGTATCAGGTGCAAGGTTTTCTGCGAATCAACGATCAGAGAATACTGCAGTGAGAACGTTGTAGGCAGATGTTACAGCTGTGGGCCTTAAACTCCTCTCCTGTCATTAATATGCTGTGGTCTAATCCAGGGCCGGCGATTGCTATAGGCGAACTAGGCGATTGCCTAAGGCGACAAATGTGTTGGGGGCGCAGGCGCCCTCTAGTGTCGCCCTTGGCCTACTTCCCATTAATCACAGAATTAAGGCCATTGCACACTGAGTCCGAAATTCGCATCCGAAATTTTCTCACGTTCAAAAAAAATTCGACCTCACGTTATGTCAATCACGCTTGCACACTGTCTACGAAATTTTCGTCCGTCATAAAAAAAATCGGATCGGGTTCGATTTTCTGCATTTTTCGCATCCGTAGCAAGCAGTTTGAATGGTGTTTGAATAGTGTTTTGACAATTCAGAGCCACCAAATCACAAATACGAAAAAACGCATGCGAAAATTTTGGACTCAGTGTGCAAGGACCTTTAGAATGACAAGTGAAACAAAAACATATTTATTAAACATGATCATCCTAAGGCGCCCCCTCAGCCACACGTTTAATTACTTGTCAACCTGATTATTAGATTGAATTGATGATTGTTGTCGATCATTTCCTAAACCCTCTGGTGCACAGGGACGAAAACAGCGAAAGCAACAAGATAAAAAGAATATAGAGGTAAGTCTTCTCATCTCAGCCATTAAGGTGTCAAACGAAATAAATTTACTTAGTATTGTGCACAGGCATGCTGGCCATCGGGACAACCGGGAGATTCCCGGTGGGCCGACGTGCTTTTTGGGCCGATACATCTCAAACTTTTTTCTTTTTTTTTTGTCTTAGTGGCCCATAAAACTCGTTCATCGGCCCATTCATTTTGTTTTGTTTTGTTTTGTTTAATTGGCGGCGCTGGGTTACTTCCAAGTAACAAAAATAATTATGAAAGTTTCCTTTATTTTACAGTGCATTTGTTTTACAAAATAGCCTGGCTATTACTGTAATAGGATTAATATTATAACTATTATTATGTAGTAGTGTAATGTAGACAGACACTGTAACTAAAAGAGGTTTGAATTTTTCTTTGTTCAATTTGCACACTGAATATGGGTTGGAGCTTATAATTTTGAACTCTCAAAGTGCACCAGATTGATGAATTTAACATTAAAATGCACAAAATTTTCTTACGGGCGCATACCCCCGAAACCCCCTTAGCCTTGTAGCAGCCTAATAGATTAGTAATAATAGTAGTGGTGGTATAGTAATATATAAATATACCACAAATCACATGGTCAGACAAAATGTATTTGTACAATGCAACTATGAAGGATGATAGAAATATCATTGAACGTTCTTTGTAGCATTTGTATGAACAATTGATTGGGGGGGGGGGAATGAGAGGGGAGAAAAAATGGATTTTGGCATGACGTTTCTTGCGTGTGCGTGAGAGCGTGAGATTAATGCTGAAAGCGTGAGTGTCACGCCAGATGCATGAGAGTTGGCAACCCTGATTTTAATGTATTAACATTTGTCAACTATTACTAAGCATCGCAATAAGCATATTAAAATGAATATGTTGTTCACTTTTGTCCATTATACGTTTGTACTACTGAAATTCCCACAGGAATTTCAACATCATATTATTCAAAATGCATCATAGATCCATTTTCCAAAGATGTTTAAAAAAGTTTTTACTAGTTTAAATTCAAACAACACTTGTAAAACACGTGACTAAACCTGATTGGTTCTTATGATAATGAGATCGCCTCGCACCTCAGAGCTTCCGTTTATCGATGCTGTGCGTGCGTCATCTCTGCGTATGTTACTTGAATGTGATTAGATTTAGAAGTATAAATTTAAGCCTGGTTCACACGGGACGATTTTAAAATTGTCGGCCGACTCCATGGAGTCTTTAGGGCATCCTCATACCCGTCCATTGACTACTAAAGCAGACGGTTCAACATCGACGTGTTGTTCTGTGTCTCGTGAGGTACTTGGGAATATGGCTCAGAGTCTAGGAAAAATCACTAGATCCCCTTCAGAGAAACCTTTTCCTGGGGGCAGTGTAGGTTATAGTCACGATGCAGGCACAATTGTTTCCAGCTCGGACATTCACATTCCTGACCATAATCATGAATATCAAGCTAGGCCAGGCCACCACTATATGACCTTATCAAAGAGTGGGCTCGCTGGCAGCAGCGTTCAACATATTATCCTTTGGCCTGCTGTACGTGGGGGCCCTGTAGCAGTGGCTCAGGACCAGTGGGTTTTTCCCGAGAGGGAACCCACTCCGCATGACCAGAGTTACGCGCATATGCCCTCGTTTTCTGATCATGGGGAGGAAGTTATGGTTCCTGCTCCTAGAACCTGTGTTGGAAACGCAGGATCTGAGGAGATTTCAGAGAGGCCATTAGGTTCTATTTTTCACAGACAATACGTCGGTGGTCTCTCTGATCAAAGAGGGGGCAGTCATCCTGTCGAGGCAGGGGTTGCGGCCCGGGGATTTCAAACTCTACCCCAAGTTGGCTTTAGCCGGGATGGAGGTCGGTGTGTCGGAGGTGTTCCCGTCTCCCCTTCATGCAGACGGCCAACTTCCGCGCCACCTCTCCCGTGCTCTTCCAGCTCCGCTGCACTGTAAAAAAACAAACCGTAAAAAAACGCTAATTTTCTGGCAGCAGGGGCGCCAGAAAATGTCTGTTAAAAAACAGGAAAAAAACATAGATGCACTGTAAAAAAAACAGTAATTTCTTATCCTATAATTACGGTTTATTACTGTTATTCTATACAAAAATCTCCTTATAATACTATGAAATCTTTTAATTTTAACATACATGAATTGTTAAAATACAGTCATACACCTCTAAAACACAGAAAAATTATCTTTAAAGAATGATAAAAAAAGTTTAAGTACAGATAATATATATATATATATATATATATATATATATATATATATATACACACAATGTTTTTATAACAGTACTTAACTAAGATTTGCTTTACTAAAAATAAAAAAACAACAACAGTAATCTTAATTTTGTTTTGTTTTATTTGTTATCTGCAAATACATCCTGTGATCAACATTTAACAAAGCACTTCATAGCATCATTAGCAGCATTATTATAATTGTATTTTTTTAAATGTAACTGGTTCTCCCCACTGGTTAAAACTAACCAACTTTTCCATAAACAGTCTTTACTGTTAGAATGACAGCTTTTTTTTAACCCTGTACTTTGAAATGTACACAATTTGCATTAAAGCATACATTAAAACGCTGCACTCACTCAAGATAACAGCCAGCCACAAAATACAAGCAGAATGAACCCTTTAAACATTACAGAATAGTATACAAATTGGATATGTATGAAACAGAAAGAAGCTGGCAAAGTTTGCAATGTTTTTAATCAATGAAAGAACCTTAGGATTTATGGACTTTTTTAGATGGCTTCTTCTCATAGACTGTAAAAGAAATGGACACAGCGACCCACTTGATTTCAATGGAGAAAACTGAAGCCCGATTATAGCCCCCTTGCTTCTTCTCTACTTTGGTCCCCCTATCTGGATTTATCCTGAAAAGCATCTGTGAAGACAGAAATACACTTGAATATAGTGCTACAAACATTTTTCATAATCAGCAATTCTGATGAGCCATATAAATGTTTAGCCATATAAAAATTATTTAAACTGAACAAGAGATGTGACACAGACATATCTAAAGGTATAGTTCACCCCAAAATAAAGTTGTCATCATTTACTCAACCTTAAGTTGTTACAAACCTGTATACATTTATTTCTTCTGTTGAACACAAAAGAAGATACTTTGAAGAATTTTTTGTAACCAAACAGTTGATGGACACCATTGACTTCAATAGTATGGAAAACGTCTCGGGTTATGACTATAACCCTTGTTCCCTGAGAAGGGAACGAGACACTGCGTCGAGAATCGACACTTTGGGGACGCTCCCTTAGCGTGCGCCTCTGAAGTAAGAATGAAACTAATCCAATCCTGATTGGTGTTGCGTCGTGACGTAACATGTGACGGCATAACCGGATGCATAAAAGTGACGCTGACACACACACACATCAGCTCCGCGATGAAGCAAGACGCTCTAAGGCCTCGAGGGGCAGTGTCTCGTTCCCTTCTCAGGGAACAAGGGTTATAGTCATAACCCGAGACGTTCCCTTTCGAGGGAACTCAACACTGCGTCGAGAATCGACACTTTGGGGAACGAATGCCCACTAGGCCACGCACCGAAAAACAGGCCTGCCCCGGAGTGAAACTGATTCAGGCACTCAACTAGTACGAGAGCACGTGTGCGCCAAGCGTACTAGGGAGGTGCAGACTATAGAACCTAACAAAAGTGTGTGGGGTAGCCCAACCGGCTGCCTCACAGATCTCCTTGATGGGAACTCCCGAAAGGAGGGCCCTAGAGGACGCCATGCCTCTAGTAGAATGAGCCCTAACGGCCAAAGGTGAAGGGAAATTCCGCACCTTGTAGCCCTACTTAAGGTTTGTATAACCGGGAGCCCCTAATAGGTGATCCAAAACACACTACAATAGGTCCGACCTCCTCCAAGAAGAGGACCTCTCAAGGTAATACTCGGAACTCTGACTGGCAGAGCAAGGAACCTCTCCTTTTCTGCCGACACATGAGGTGGAGGATGAATACTTGCAGGACCATGGACCTAGCCATGATACATTGCACTTAAGGCACATAGCTGGGTCTCGGATGCAGGATGGCCTTAACTCCGCCGGGGGCACACCCCAAGCAAGCTGGCGATAATGCCAGGGCTTGGAGATCTCCCAGTCTCTTTAAAGAAATAGCTAAGAGAAAGGCTATCTTGAACGTGAGGTCCTAGGTGAAGCCGACTGGAGGTATTCGAAGGGAGCCAGGGATAGCCCTTCGAGAACCACCGCCAGGTCCCAGGAAGGAACCCTGGACCTGACTGTCGATCTCATCCTCCAATACCATGGAGAAATAGTATGACCAGTTGGTGCCTCCCTAAAGGCCCAACATTTAGTGGTTCATGGAACGCCGCAATGGCAGCTATGTACACCCTACGTGTGGATGGGGAGAGATTTGCAGAGAAACGATCTTGAAGAAAATCCAGAACTGAAGCCATTGGGCAGTTAACTGGGTCTAACTCAAGTTCTCTACACCAAGTAGACAAATATTCCACTTGAGGCCATATAATCTCCTAGTAGACGGAGCCCCAGAGATAAGTATGGTTTCGACCACCCCAGATGATAGACCAGCATCTAGGTACTGAGCCCCCTCAGAGGCCAGACCCACAATCTCCACAGCTCTGGATGAGGATGGAATATAGTGCCCTCTGCCTGAGACAACAGACCCCTCCTCAGAGGAATCTGCAATGGCGGAGCTATCAGGAGTGAAATTAAGTCTGAAAACCATACTCGGGCTGGCCAAAACAGGGCTATCAGAAGAAGAGTGATGCCCTCCTGACGGACCCTCTCCAGGACTCCCGGGAGCAGAGCGATCGGGGGAAAAGCGTACAGGCGAAGCCTCGGCCAGGCCTGTACCACGGGATCCAGCCCCGTGAGGGAGAACCAAAGTGGACAGTGGGATGGACGTCCCTCGAGACGCAAACAGATCCACTTCCACTGGTCCAAACCTCTGCCATATGAACTCCACCACCTCTGGATGGAGTCTCCATTCCCCGGGCCTTAGCCCCTGCCTCGACAGGATGTCTGCTCCCTGATTCAGAACCCCCGGGACATATATTGCTCTTATAGATAATATTTCCCCTTGGGGCCATAAAATGCTCTGATACGCCAATCTGGATAGAGGGCGCGATCTGAGTGTCCTTTGTCGGTTTAGATAAGCTACCACTGAGACGTGGTAACCTTTGATGTCTGTGAGGAAGCTCCTCAGAGCCCTGAACACAGCCAACATCTCTAGGCAATTTATATGCCAAGAATGATGATGGTCCTGCCACAGACCCCTGGCAAAGAGGCCGTCCGAGACCGCGCCCCAGCCAGCGAGGGAAGCGTCTGTCGAAACAGTTTCCCGGCGACATGACGCCCCTACCACTAGCCCTTGGGACAAGAACCAAGGTTTCTTCCATATTAATAGGGAACGAAGGCATCTGCGCGTAACCTTTATTATACGGAACGGATTCCCCTTGGGGAAAAAACCCTTGGCTTTGAGCCACCACTGAAGGGGCCTCATGTGAAACAGGCCCAAAGGAATTATGTTGGATGCCGCTGTTATGAGGCCCAGCAGTCATTGAAATTGCTTTACAGTGATGGGCTGGCCTAGCTTTATCCCGGACACCATGGCCAGGATGGATTCGATATGAGCGGGAGACATACGTGCCCGCATCGTAACCGAATTCTATACCACGCCCAGAAGAGTAGTCTTCTGAGCTGGGTCCAACACATTTTTCTTAGTGTTGAGCCTCAACCCCCGGTTCTGAATGTGGCCAAGGACGACATCTCGATGCCGAACTGGCATTTCTCGAGACTGGGCCAATATGAGCCAGTCGTCGAAGTAATTCAGTATACGGATGCCCTGAAGCCTCAGTGGAGCCAGAGCCGCATCCATACACTTTGTGAACGTGCGGGGAGAGAGTGCTAGGCCGAACGGAAGAACCCGATATTGGTATGCTTCGCCCCCGAAAGCAACCTCAGGAACCTCCTGTGACATGGAAGGATGGAGACATGAAATAAGCGTCTTTTAGATCTATCGTGACAAACCAGTCCTCGGATCTGATATGGCTCACGATAAAGGGAATAGTAAGCATTTTGAACCTGAATCTCCTCAAAGAACGATTCAAAAGCCCTAGATCTAAAATTGGCCATAGTCCGCCATCCTTCTTTGGAACTATAAAGTACCGGCTGTAAAACCCGGACTCCCTGTCTGGTAGGGGAACACATTCTATGGCCCCTTAATTCCAGTAGAGTCTGTACCTCTTGTTCCATAACCCGAGCCTGTTCTGGAATCACTGCAGTCGGTACCACCCCAGCAAACTAGGGAGGTCGGTGACCGAACTGCAATCTGTACCCATATTTTATAATATTTTATAATATACAGGAGCCATATAGATATATACGGAAGGCGTTGCCATTCTTCTACAAAATCTACTAAGGGAACCAGCCCCTCGAGACTGGCCTCGGGTGTTTTCCGAGCACTATTCTCGACTTCCTGAAGCGGAGGACCGGCAGGAAAAAAGTCGATACAGATTTTGTGACCATAGTCGGTGCCCTGTTGCAAGCTTTTGGGGCGAACGCCACGGAGTGCGTCATAAGGGGGGCATATTGGTAAGGGGGGGGGCAGCCCTCAGAGGTCCTACAATTAGGACCTCTTCGCCTGAAGGACGGCCCTCAGGTCACCCTTCTGGCTGGAGGACTTCGGTAGAGAGTGCTTCCTCTGTTTGCCAAACTCCCGCAGGAGGGGCTCTAGAGGCAACGCTCTCTTTTTCTTTTCTTTTTTTTTCGCTTCCTGAAACCTGTCAACGACTGTAGTGACAGCGTTGGAAAACAGGCCAGAAGGAGATAGCGGAGCGGCCAACAGGAAATATTTGCCTCACTTAGATCTTTAAGAAGATCGGCCTGGTACGCCTGCAAAATCGTCATAGAGTGCGTTCGCTGGAAACCGATGTGTCCCGAAATGTTTTTAACGGCGGAAGAGCAACATCGATTTCCTGCACCATATAAGCCCAGCCAACCAGTGCAGAGGTGTCCCTGCACGGTTTGTTGGGCAGCGCCGGGGCTTAAAGTGAAGATGCCGGAACAGGAGAAAGATAGCTCGCTAAAGCGTCCTCCATCTGCGGCATCTTGCCATAACCCGACTCTCTCGCACCCACCACATTCGAATAAATATATAATGAATGTGGTGAGATACGTAAAAAGTGGGGTTTTTCCCAGGATCTACACATATATATTTATATTTTTATAAAGATCTGGGAAAAACAGTAAGCCCCGGCTCTGAGGTTGTGAACGGTGCTACAGGAATCTCTCGTCTAGTTCATTTTGACGGGGATCATCCTGCTTATTTTGTGGCCAGCTCATATATTTTATATATATATATATATATATATATTTATTTATATATTTATCTAGTCTGGCCACAGCACGCATCACAACCTCCACGAGCTCTACCTAAGCAGAAACATAAGCCGGCGAGTGTGACTCATGTTGCTCGTTCCCGATGCTGGGCACATCTACTTCCTTATAAACAGATAGCTCGAGCACTGGGCACTCGTCACGGGCAGAAGAAGCCGCATCGCGGGCTTCTGCGTCGTGAACGAGTGTCATAGAATCTGCGGATGATGAGAGAAAAGGTGCCTCAGCAGTCTCGTTCTCATCCGCGAGATCCTTCTGCGATCTCCACGATCTAAGCCGTCGCGCCGCCTCAATGGACGCGGGACCCGAACCGCGGGGATCGCGAGCCTGGCCATCATCAGGAAATAATATAGCCAAGCGGGAGCGCAGCACTCTAATAGGAAATCCTTCACAGTGTGCACAGGCAGCCCTCTTGAGAGCCTTCAGTGCGTGCTGCGCCCCTAAACAATACACACACACATAGCTGATGCGTGTCCCCACCCGTGGCATATATATTATCTTGGGCAGGGGTGCACACACTTAGTGTATTGTTCACTCGCCATAATACAGAGCTTTGCACAGACAAACAACACCAAATAAGACAGACAGTTTCACAGAGAGTGCTTGCTGAAGAGCTAAAGCTGATGTGTGTGTGTGTCAGCGTCACTTTTATGCATCCGGTTATGCCGTCACATGTTACGTCACGACGCAACACCAATCAGGATTGGATTAGTTTCATTCTTACTTCAGAGGCGCACGCTAAGGGAGCGTCCCCAAAGTGCAGGGTCGGACTTAACCATTAGGCAAAGGTCGGCAATTGCCTTGGGCCCCGAGCTACCTAGGGGCCCCCAAAATGCCCCATTAAATTATGCTTAAGTTTTTATTTATTTTTTACTTTTCGCAAATTATATATTTCTAAAAAACATTTGCGAAAAAAGACATCAAATCATTAGTGTCGCAGACAGGAGGGGACCCCCCACCTCACTACATTGGACTATTCCATTATCTCACTTTCTGCGTGCGAAAGTGACAAGGCTAATGCGCCAAAAACCTGACGGAGAAAAATAAGTTATTGACAGACAGTGTAGGCTACAGAGTGACAGACAGAGAAGCTACCCAAGCGGTGCTGAAAAAGCAGGAAGCGGGAGGAAAGCAAAACGTTTTTAGCAAAATTGCAGAAGGTAACAAACTTTTTTGTGATGCCCGTAGGGTTGCCACCCGTCCCTTAAAATACGGAATCGTCCCGTATTTGTGAAATAAACAGCGCGTCCCGTTTTGAATCAATACGGGACGCGGTTTGTCCCGTATTTCTGGTAGTGTTACCACCCATCCCGTTTTTCCCGGGATTGTTCTTCTTTTTAACAACCTGTCCCGGGAAATTTATACACTCTCTCGGTTTTCGAAAGGCTAAGAGGAATATGAATGTTCAAACAGCGCGCACGGTAGAGAGGTAGAGAGCGCGAGAGCTTGCGTGCGTGCGTGTGCCTCAAGGGCGCGCGTGCAGCCTCCGTGTTGCCAGATCCACCTAATGGAAAGGTGGCAGTAGTCTTCTGGACTTGTTTTTTCTGATTTAATGTGACACTTTAGGAAATTATTAAAGTGGAAAGTTGCATGTGAGGGTTAGTGATATATTAATCTTATTTCCAAAACACAAGCTTTGAACTTATTTCGGATTATTATTATTTTGTTTTCTTGTTTTTCGTAGCAATATCTGGCAACATTTTACTGTCGGCATTAATAAAAAGCTTAGACAAACTGTAATTGCATAAAGCTACCACATTCGGTAAGACAAACGCAATGATCATCGTGATTATCTGTAAGAAATGTATAACACTATCAAAAACTATAGCATAATACAGATCTGTATGAATGAAATTTGCCAAATAACTTACTGGCCAGCAGGAAGACGGCTCATGCTGTTTAGCTAACCTTTCACAAAGTCATCATAAAAACATTAATTACAGCAGTGTTTCTCAACTAGCAATCTATTCAGTCAGCATATTTGTGTTTGATCTCTGTGAATTACAGAAATATAAGACTTGCTAGACCTACTTTTTTTCCTATATTTCTTTGCACAAAACTCTCCAGAAAGTGCCATGTAATAGTTTATTTAAAAAAAAAAAATCAGATTTTTTTTTTTTCGTTCTCTTTTAAAGATCGGATGGGGGGCCCCATACTACCTTCGCCTTGGGCCCCCAATTTGCTAAATCCGCCACTGCCAAAGTGTCGATTCTCGACGCAGTGTTGAGTTCCCTCGAAAGGGAAAAAATACTTAGGAAGTCAATGGGGTCCATCAACTGTTTGGTTACAAACATTCTTCAAAATATATTTTTTTGTGTTCAACAGAAGAAATTCATACAGGTTTAGAACAACATGAGTGCAAGTAAACGATGACAATTTTATTTTGGGGTGAACTATCTCTTTAAGTATCTCCCATTAAGCAAGTGTGCCGTTCCAACAACCAGTGTTAAAATCTGCTGCCAGTGTCAACATCTCCATAGATCATAAAGGTAGTGTTACACCATGTCCTAACCAGCCGCGACGGCGACACGCGGTGATTCTATTTTAGAAACTGTTTCTATTTTTCCGCGATGTTGTGGCTGGAACAACAACACAAAGTATGGCAGTGATAATCTCAGGTACTGTTTATGTGCTTCGAATAATGGACTTCAATGGCAACCAGCATTTTGAAGTCCAAATTAATGCAGTTTCAAAGGTCTTTGAAGTGCTTCAACAGTCTGTGCTAGATCGCAGCTGAGGAGGAGGGGCTTATCTAGCGAAACGATAGGTCAATTTAAAAAAAGAAAAATATATATATACTTTTTAACTACAATTGTTCGGATTGAGCTGATCTGCAACGCGCCTGGAACTACGTCATCACGTTGAAAGGTCAGGCTCGATGTCAGCGGCGTCGACGGAAGTACCACCCCACTCGACCATGCAAAGGAGGATAGTTCAAAATGTATTGGTCGCTTTGTAAACAGTGGGGCGGTACTTCCGCCGACGCCGGCGACATCGAGCCTGACCTTTCAACGTGATGACGTAGTTCCCGGCGCATTGCAGATCAGCTCAATCCGAACAATTGTAGTTAAAAAGTATATTTATATATATATATATATATATTTTTTTTTTTAATTGACCTATCGTTTCGCTAGATAAGCCCCTCCTCCTCAGCTGCGATCGTGCACAGACTGTTGAAGCATGTGCAAAGACCTTTGAAACTGCATTGATTTGGACTTCAAAATGCTGGTTGCCATTGAAGTCCATTATTAGAAGAAAAATCCAGAAATGTTTTCCTCAAAAAACTTAATTTCTCTTCCATTGAGGAAAGAAAGACATGGATATCTTGGATGGCTTTGGGGTGAGTAAATTATTAGGAAAATTTCATTTCATTTGTGTGTAATTTTTGATGATTTACATACCCTTTCACTGTTTTCGTAGAAATGCCACATATAGGATATGTGAAAGCATTTAGAACACTTGCCATATTGCAAACTTACTTTAATATAATGTTTGAGCTTGAAGACTTCTGACTGATCTCAATTCCAGAAGTTCCAGATGTTCCAAATCCTGGTATTGCATCAAAAAGCTGAGGGGGGAAAAAAGAAAGAAGTTTATGTAATGTTTGTGCAAAATTACATTACATTAAACTGCTGATCTAAGTTACCTTGCTAATAAATAGTGTTTTCACTAGTTTGGATATTTATATCCGCTGCACAGCTGATAGTTACGGCCCGTTCAAATGAATGCTGGATGAGTCATTTGCTCGGCCGTAATAAGTGATTATTTAGAATTCCCTATAAATTAATTAATAATTCCCTTTGAGCTAAATTGACCTGTCTGACCCTTACAAGTATCACTGATACTTTCGTTTCTCCAAGAGCTGCTGGATGCAGGCCGTACTCCACTCCTACATCCATGCTCAAGGTCTACGTGGCAGCCATTGCAGCCTTCCATGCAACGGTGGCTGGCCAGTCAATAGGGCAAAGCGACATGATTATCCGCATCCTAAAGGGAGCAAGGAGGCTTAACCCTCCACGCCCTCCTACGGTGCCCTCCTTGGACTTATCAACCATCCTTCGGGCCCTCAAGGGACCCCCATTCGAGCCGTTACAAACGGCCGAAATTAAAACCGCTCTCGCTCGAAACTGCACTACTGCTAGCCCTAGCATCAGTTAGGCGAGTGGGGGACCTACAAGCGCTCTCTATCAGCGCTTCCTGTCTGGAGTTTGGCCCGGGCGACTCTAAAGTCATCCTCAAACCAAGGCACGGCTATGTGCCCAAAGTGCTTTCAACCCCGTTTAAAGCACAAGTAATCACACTCTCTGCTCTTCCCATATTGGAAGACCAGTGGTGGACAGTAACGAAGTAAATGTAATTCGTTACTGTACTTAAGTAGCTTTTTTGCGTATCTGTACTTTACTGAAGTATTTCAATTTGGGGAGACTTTTACTTTAACTCTACTACATTTCAAAGTCAAATATCTTACTTTTTACTCTACTACATTTTCAAAATCAGTCGTTCCTTTTTATTTATGAGTGGATAAAAACATAACTGGTCAAACGACCCACCAATCACAGTACAGCGCGCGCGCTTTGTTTTGAACTTGAATTGGCGGTATCTACCAAGTGCAAACCAGGTAGGTTTTCAATTCAAATATATATATATATATATATATATATATATATATATATATATATATATATATATATATATATATATATGACTAATTAATGTAATTTTGTTAATAGATTGGTGTGCCAAGAGTGACATTAGTCTTCACGTAGACTAAGTTAAGCAAGAGTCTTGTGACAAATTATAATAGGACATTATAGCCATAAAAAAATCATAGTACTTGGATACTTAAGTACATTTGAAGGCAAATACTTTTGTACTTTTACTCAAGTGAATGTTTAAAGGCAGCACTTCTACTTTTACTTTAGTAATATTTTAACTTGAGTATCTTTACTTTAACTCAAGTACATGGTATGTGTACTTCGTCCACCACTGTGGAAGACGAGCAGCAATTACACCTACTCTGCCCGGTCCGGGCTCTTAAGATATATGTTGAGTTGTCCGCCCAGTACAGTACTGGTCCTCGCCATCTACCTTCGCCAGGTTTTATAACTTGGAAGTCCCTGCGCTGCAGGCACATATCCTTTCTATGTGATTGAAACCGGCCTCGGTGAGCCCGGCCCATCATAATTAGGGTTTTTTGCCCGTTCAACACGTCATGTCAAAGGCCCTTGCTTCGGACCCTTATACAAGCGTCCCAACCTGGATATCAGAACATGTCGTGGCGCTTATAATAGCACTGCGTGATTGGATTGGTAATGCAACTGACCAGCTCTTAAGTATAAGTTTTCCAGGTGCATTTGAGGGCAACACAAGGACAAACATTCTCAATACTATAATAGTATATAAGTAAATATAATGGTGATATAACAATAATATGGAGGATTACCAGTCAAATGCTCATATCTAGTGTAAACCTAAAACATTCAATGAGTGCATGTACATGCAACAGCTAATAACTATACACAAAAAAATGAAACCTGCAGAGTCACGTGAGAACCTCAAGCAAGATGGCAGATGGCCGCAAAAATGTGGGGCGGACAGTGCAGCCTGCGTTCGCTGGAAACCGATGTGTCCCGAAATGTTTTTAACGGCGGAAGAGCAACATCGATTTCCTGCACCATATAAGCCCAGCCAACCAGTGCAGAGGTGTCCCTGCACGGTTTGTTGGGCAGCGCCGGGGCTTAAAGTGAAGATGCCGGAACAGGAGAAAGATAGCTGGCTAAAGCGTCCTCCATCTGCGGCATCTTGCCATAACCCGACTCTCTCGCACCCACCACATTCGAATAAATATATAATGAATGTGGTGAGATACGTAAAAAGTGGGGTTTTTCCCAGGATCTACACATATATATTTATATTTTTATAAAGATCTGGGAAAAATAGTAAGCCCCGGCTCTGAGGTTGTGAACGGTGCTACAGGAATCTCTCGTCTAGTTCATTTTGACGGGGATCATCCTGCTTATTTTGTGGCCAGCTCATATATTTTATATATATATATATATATATATATATTTATTTATATATTTATCTAGTCTGGCCACAGCACGCATCACAACCTCCACGAGCTCTACCTAAGCAGAAACATAAGCCGGCGAGTGTGACTCATGTTGCTCGTTCCCGATGCTGGGCACATCTACTTCCTTATAAACAGATAGCTCGAGCACTGGGCACTCGTCACGGGCAGAAGAAGCCGCATCGCGGGCTTCTGCGTCGTGAACGAGTGTCATAGAATCTGCGGATGATGAGAGAAAAGGTGCCTCAGCAGTCTCGTTCTCATCCGCGAGATCCTTCTGCGATCTCCACGATCTAAGCCGTCGCGCCGCCTCAATGGACGCGGGACCCGAACCGCGGGGATCGCGAGCCTGGCCATCATCAGGAAATAATATAGCCAAGCGGGAGCGCAGCACTCTAATAGGAAATCCTTCACAGTGTGCACAGGCAGCCCTCTTGAGAGCCTTCAGTGCGTGCTGCGCCCCTAAACAATACACACACACATAGCTGATGCGTGTCCCCACCCGTGGCATATATATTATCTTGGGCAGGGGTGCACACACTTAGTGTATTGTTCACTCGCCATAATACAGAGCTTTGCACAGACAAACAACACCAAATAAGACAGACAGTTTCACAGAGAGTGCTTGCTGAAGAGCTAAAGCTGATGTGTGTGTGTGTCAGCGTCACTTTTATGCATCCGGTTATGCCGTCACATGTTACGTCACGACGCAACACCAATCAGGATTGGATTAGTTTCATTCTTACTTCAGAGGCGCACGCTAAGGGAGCGTCCCCAAAGTGCAGGGTCGGACTTAACCATTAGGCAAAGGTCGGCAATTGCCTTGGGCCCCGAGCTACCTAGGGGCCCCCAAAATGCCCCATTAAATTATGCTTAAGTTTTTATTTATTTTTTACTTTTCGCAAATTATATATTTCTAAAAAACATTTGCGAAAAAAGACATCAAATCATTAGTGTCGCAGACAGGAGGGGACCCCCCACCTCACTACATTGGACTATTCCATTATCTCACTTTCTGCGTGCGAAAGTGACAAGGCTAATGCGCCAAAAACCTGACGGAGAAAAATAAGTTATTGACAGACAGTGTAGGCTACAGAGTGACAGACAGAGAAGCTACCCAAGCGGTGCTGAAAAAGCAGGAAGCGGGAGGAAAGCAAAACGTTTTTAGCAAAATTGCAGAAGGTAACAAACTTTTTTGTGATGCCCGTAGGGTTGCCACCCGTCCCTTAAAATACGGAATCGTCCCGTATTTGTGAAATAAACAGCGCGTCCCGTTTTGAATCAATACGGGACGCGGTTTGTCCCGTATTTCTGGTAGTGTTACCACCCATCCCGTTTTTCCCGGGATTGTTCTTCTTTTTAACAACCTGTCCCGGGAAATTTATACACTCTCTCGGTTTTCGAAAGGCTAAGAGGAATATGAATGTTCAAACAGCGCGCACGGTAGAGAGGTAGAGAGTGCGAGAGCTTGCGTGCGTGCGTGTGCCTCAAGGGCGCGCGTGCAGCCTCCGTGTTGCCAGATCCACCTAATGGAAAGGTGGCAGTAGTCTTCTGGACTTGTTTTTTCTGATTTAATGTGACACTTTAGGAAATTATTAAAGTGGAAAGTTGCATGTGAGGGTTAGTGATATATTAATCTTATTTCCAAAACACAAGCTTTGAACTTATTTCGGATTATTATTATTTTGTTTTCTTGTTTTTCGTAGCAATATCTGGCAACATTTTACTGTCGGCATTAATAAAAAGCTTAGACAAACTGTAATTGCATAAAGCTACCACATTCGGTAAGACAAACGCAATGATCATCGTGATTATCTGTAAGAAATGTATAACACTATCAAAAACTATAGCATAATACAGATCTGTATGAATGAAATTTGCCAAATAACTTACTGGCCAGCAGGAAGACGGCTCATGCTGTTTAGCTAACCTTTCACAAAGTCATCATAAAAACATTAATTACAGCAGTGTTTCTCAACTAGCAATCTATTCAGTCAGCATATTTGTGTTTGATCTCTGTGAATTACAGAAATATAAGACTTGCTAGACCTACTTTTTTTCCTATATTTCTTTGCACAAAACTCTCCAGAAAGTGCCATGTAATAGTTTATTTAAAAAAAAAAAATCAGATTTTTTTTTTTTCGTTCTCTTTTAAAGATCGGATGGGGGGCCCCATACTACCTTCGCCTTGGGCCCCCAATTTGCTAAATCCGCCACTGCCAAAGTGTCGATTCTCGACGCAGTGTTGAGTTCCCTCGAAAGGGAAAAAATACTTAGGAAGTCAATGGGGTCCATCAACTGTTTGGTTACAAACATTCTTCAAAATATATTTTTTTGTGTTCAACAGAAGAAATTCATACAGGTTTAGAACAACATGAGTGCAAGTAAACGATGACAATTTTATTTTGGGGTGAACTATCTCTTTAAGTATCTCCCATTAAGCAAGTGTGCCGTTCCAACAACCAGTGTTAAAATCTGCTGCCAGTGTCAACATCTCCATAGATCATAAAGGTAGTGTTACACCATGTCCTAACCAGCCGCGACGGCGACACGCGGTGATTCTATTTTAGAAACTGTTTCTATTTTTCCGCGATGTTGTGGCTGGAACAACAACACAAAGTATGGCAGTGATAATCTCAGGTACTGTTTATGTGCTTCGAATAATGGACTTCAATGGCAACCAGCATTTTGAAGTCCAAATTAATGCAGTTTCAAAGGTCTTTGAAGTGCTTCAACAGTCTGTGCTAGATCGCAGCTGAGGAGGAGGGGCTTATCTAGCGAAATGATAGGTCAATTTAAAAAAAGAAAAATATATATATACTTTTTAACTACAATTGTTCGGATTGAGCTGATCTGCAACGCGCCTGGAACTACGTCATCACGTTGAAAGGTCAGGCTCGATGTCAGCGGCGTCGACGGAAGTACCACCCCACTCGACCATGCAAAGGAGGATAGTTCAAAATGTATTGGTCGCTTTGTAAACAGTGGGGCGGTACTTCCGCCGACGCCGGCGACATCGAGCCTGACCTTTCAACGTGATGACGTAGTTCCCGGCGCATTGCAGATCAGCTCAATCCGAACAATTGTAGTTAAAAAGTATATTTATATATATATATATATATATTTTTTTTAATTGACCTATCGTTTCGCTAGATAAGCCCCTCCTCCTCAGCTGCGATCGTGCACAGACTGTTGAAGCATGTGCAAAGACCTTTGAAACTGCATTGATTTGGACTTCAAAATGCTGGTTGCCATTGAAGTCCATTATTAGAAGAAAAATCCAGAAATGTTTTCCTCAAAAAACTTAATTTCTCTTCCATTGAGGAAAGAAAGACATGGATATCTTGGATGGCATTGGGGTGAGTAAATTATTAGGAAAATTTCATTTCATTTGTGTGTAATTTTTGATGATTTACATACCCTTTCACTGTTTTCGTAGAAATGCCACATATAGGATATGTGAAAGCATTTAGAACACTTGCCATATTGCAAACTTACTTTAATATAATGTTTGAGCTTGAAGACTTCTGACTGATCTCAATTCCAGAAGTTCCAGATGTTCCAAATCCTGGTATTGCATCAAAAAGCTGAGGGGGGAAAAAAGAAAGAAGTTTATGTAATGTTTGTGCAAAATTACATTACATTAAACTGCTGATCTAAGTTACCTTGCTAATAAATAGTGTTTTCACTAGTTTGGATATTTATATCCGCTGCACAGCTGATAGTTACGGCCCGTTCAAATGAATGCTGGATGAGTCATTTGCTCGGCCGTAATAAGTGATTATTTAGAATTCCCTATAAATTAATTAATAATTCCCTTTGAGCTAAATTGACCTGTCTGACCCTTACAAGTATCACTGATACTTTCGTTTCTCCAAGAGCTGCTGGATGCAGGCCGTACTCCACTCCTACATCCATGCTCAAGGTCTACGTGGCAGCCATTGCAGCCTTCCATGCAACGGTGGCTGGCCAGTCAATAGGGCAAAGCGACATGATTATCCGCATCCTAAAGGGAGCAAGGAGGCTTAACCCTCCACGCCCTCCTACGGTGCCCTCCTTGGACTTATCAACCATCCTTCGGGCCCTCAAGGGACCCCCATTCGAGCCGTTACAAACGGCCGAAATTAAAACCGCTCTCGCTCGAAACTGCACTACTGCTAGCCCTAGCATCAGTTAGGCGAGTGGGGGACCTACAAGCGCTCTCTATCAGCGCTTCCTGTCTGGAGTTTGGCCCGGGCGACTCTAAAGTCATCCTCAAACCAAGGCACGGCTATGTGCCCAAAGTGCTTTCAACCCCGTTTAAAGCACAAGTAATCACACTCTCTGCTCTTCCCATATTGGAAGACCAGTGGTGGACAGTAACGAAGTAAATGTAATTCGTTACTGTACTTAAGTAGCTTTTTTGCGTATCTGTACTTTACTGAAGTATTTCAATTTGGGGAGACTTTTACTTTAACTCTACTACATTTCAAAGTCAAATATCTTACTTTTTACTCTACTACATTTTCAAAATCAGTCGTTCCTTTTTATTTATGAGTGGATAAAAACATAACTGGTCAAACGACCCACCAATCACAGTACAGCGCGCGCGCTTTGTTTTGAACTTGAATTGGCGGTATCTACCAAGTGCAAACCAGGTAGGTTTTCAATTCAAATATATATATATATATATATATATATATGACTAATTAATGTAATTTTGTTAATAGATTGGTGTGCCAAGAGTGACATTAGTCTTCACGTAGACTAAGTTAAGCAAGAGTCTTGTGACAAATTATAATAGGACATTATAGCCATAAAAAAATCATAGTACTTGGATACTTAAGTACATTTGAAGGCAAATACTTTTGTACTTTTACTCAAGTGAATGTTTAAAGGCAGCACTTCTACTTTTACTTTAGTAATATTTTAACTTGAGTATCTTTACTTTAACTCAAGTACATGGTATGTGTACTTCGTCCACCACTGTGGAAGACGAGCAGCAATTACACCTACTCTGCCCGGTCCGGGCTCTTAAGATATATGTTGAGTTGTCCGCCCAGTACAGTACTGGTCCTCGCCATCTACCTTCGCCAGGTTTTATAACTTGGAAGTCCCTGCACTGCAGGCACATATCCTTTCTATGTGATTGAAACCGGCCTCGGTGAGCCCGGCCCATCATAATTAGGGTTTTTTGCCCGTTCAACACGTCATGTCAAAGGCCCTTGCTTCGGACCCTTATACAAGCGTCCCAACCTGGATATCAGAACATGTCGTGGCGCTTATAATAGCACTGCGTGATTGGATTGGTAATGCAACTGACCAGCTCTTAAGTATAAGTTTTCCAGGTGCATTTGAGGGCAACACAAGGACAAACATTCTCAATACTATAATAGTATATAAGTAAATATAATGGTGATATAACAATAATATGGAGGATTACCAGTCAAATGCTCATATCTAGTGTAAACCTAAAACATTCAATGAGTGCATGTACATGCAACAGCTAATAACTATACACAAAAAAATGAAACCTGCAGAGTCACGTGAGAACCTCAAGCAAGATGGCAGATGGCCGCAAAAATGTGGGGCGGACAGTGCAGCCTGCGTTCGCTGGAAACCGATGTGTCCCGAAATGTTTTTAACGGCGGAAGAGCAACATCGATTTCCTGCACCATATAAGCCCAGCCAACCAGTGCAGAGGTGTCCCTGCACGGTTTGTTGGGCAGCGCCGGGGCTTAAAGTGAAGATGCCGGAACAGGAGAAAGATAGCTCGCTAAAGCGTCCTCCATCTGCGGCATCTTGCCATAACCCGACTCTCTCGCACCCACCACATTCGAATAAATATATAATGAATGTGGTGAGATACGTAAAAAGTGGGGTTTTTCCCAGGATCTACACATATATATTTATATTTTTATAAAGATCTGGGAAAAACAGTAAGCCCCGGCTCTGAGGTTGTGAACGGTGCTACAGGAATCTCTCGTCTAGTTCATTTTGACGGGGATCATCCTGCTTATTTTGTGGCCAGCTCATATATTTTATATATATATATATATATATATATATTTATTTATATATTTATCTAGTCTGGCCACAGCACGCATCACAACCTCCACGAGCTCTACCTAAGCAGAAACATAAGCCGGCGAGTGTGACTCATGTTGCTCGTTCCCGATGCTGGGCACATCTACTTCCTTATAAACAGATAGCTCGAGCACTGGGCACTCGTCACGGGCAGAAGAAGCCGCATCGCGGGCTTCTGCGTCGTGAACGAGTGTCATAGAATCTGCGGATGATGAGAGAAAAGGTGCCTCAGCAGTCTCGTTCTCATCCGCGAGATCCTTCTGCGATCTCCACGATCTAAGCCGTCGCGCCGCCTCAATGGACGCGGGACCCGAACCGCGGGGATCGCGAGCCTGGCCATCATCAGGAAATAATATAGCCAAGCGGGAGCGCAGCACTCTAATAGGAAATCCTTCACAGTGTGCACAGGCAGCCCTCTTGAGAGCCTTCAGTGCGTGCTGCGCCCCTAAACAATACACACACACATAGCTGATGCGTGTCCCCACCCGTGGCATATATATTATCTTGGGCAGGGGTGCACACACTTAGTGTATTGTTCACTCGCCATAATACAGAGCTTTGCACAGACAAACAACACCAAATAAGACAGACAGTTTCACAGAGAGTGCTTGCTGAAGAGCTAAAGCTGATGTGTGTGTGTGTCAGCGTCACTTTTATGCATCCGGTTATGCCGTCACATGTTACGTCACGACGCAACACCAATCAGGATTGGATTAGTTTCATTCTTACTTCAGAGGCGCACGCTAAGGGAGCGTCCCCAAAGTGCAGGGTCGGACTTAACCATTAGGCAAAGGTCGGCAATTGCCTTGGGCCCCGAGCTACCTAGGGGCCCCCAAAATGCCCCATTAAATTATGCTTAAGTTTTTATTTATTTTTTACTTTTCGCAAATTATATATTTCTAAAAAACATTTGCGAAAAAAGACATCAAATCATTAGTGTCGCAGACAGGAGGGGACCCCCCACCTCACTACATTGGACTATTCCATTATCTCACTTTCTGCGTGCGAAAGTGACAAGGCTAATGCGCCAAAAACCTGACGGAGAAAAATAAGTTATTGACAGACAGTGTAGGCTACAGAGTGACAGACAGAGAAGCTACCCAAGCGGTGCTGAAAAAGCAGGAAGCGGGAGGAAAGCAAAACGTTTTTAGCAAAATTGCAGAAGGTAACAAACTTTTTTGTGATGCCCGTAGGGTTGCCACCCGTCCCTTAAAATACGGAATCGTCCCGTATTTGTGAAATAAACAGCGCGTCCCGTTTTGAATCAATACGGGACGCGGTTTGTCCCGTATTTCTGGTAGTGTTACCACCCATCCCGTTTTTCCCGGGATTGTTCTTCTTTTTAACAACCTGTCCCGGGAAATTTATACACTCTCTCGGTTTTCGAAAGGCTAAGAGGAATATGAATGTTCAAACAGCGCGCACGGTAGAGAGGTAGAGAGCGCGAGAGCTTGCGTGCGTGCGTGTGCCTCAAGGGCGCGCGTGCAGCCTCCGTGTTGCCAGATCCACCTAATGGAAAGGTGGCAGTAGTCTTCTGGACTTGTTTTTTCTGATTTAATGTGACACTTTAGGAAATTATTAAAGTGGAAAGTTGCATGTGAGGGTTAGTGATATATTAATCTTATTTCCAAAACACAAGCTTTGAACTTATTTCGGATTATTATTATTTTGTTTTCTTGTTTTTCGTAGCAATATCTGGCAACATTTTACAGTCGGCATTAATAAAAAGCTTAGACAAACTGTAATTGCATAAAGCTACCACATTCGGTAAGACAAACGCAATGATCATCGTGATTATCTGTAAGAAATGTATAACACTATCAAAAACTATAGCATAATACAGATCTGTATGAATGAAATTTGCCAAATAACTTACTGGCCAGCAGGAAGACGGCTCATGCTGTTTAGCTAACCTTTCACAAAGTCATCATAAAAACATTAATTACAGCAGTGTTTCTCAACTAGCAATCTATTCAGTCAGCATATTTGTGTTTGATCTCTGTGAATTACAGAAATATAAGACTTGCTAGACCTACTTTTTTTCCTATATTTCTTTGCACAAAACTCTCCAGAAAGTGCCATGTAATAGTTTATTTAAAAAAAAAAAATCAGATTTTTTTTTTTTCGTTCTCTTTTAAAGATCGGATGGGGGGCCCCATACTACCTTCGCCTTGGGCCCCCAATTTGCTAAATCCGCCACTGCCAAAGTGTCGATTCTCGACGCAGTGTTGAGTTCCCTCGAAAGGGAAAAAATACTTAGGAAGTCAATGGGGTCCATCAACTGTTTGGTTACAAACATTCTTCAAAATATATTTTTTTGTGTTCAACAGAAGAAATTCATACAGGTTTAGAACAACATGAGTGCAAGTAAACGATGACAATTTTATTTTGGGGTGAACTATCTCTTTAAGTATCTCCCATTAAGCAAGTGTGCCGTTCCAACAACCAGTGTTAAAATCTGCTGCCAGTGTCAACATCTCCATAGATCATAAAGGTAGTGTTACACCATGTCCTAACCAGCCGCGACGGCGACACGCGGTGATTCTATTTTAGAAACTGTTTCTATTTTTCCGCGATGTTGTGGCTGGAACAACAACACAAAGTATGGCAGTGATAATCTCAGGTACTGTTTATGTGCTTCGAATAATGGACTTCAATGGCAACCAGCATTTTGAAGTCCAAATTAATGCAGTTTCAAAGGTCTTTGAAGTGCTTCAACAGTCTGTGCTAGATCGCAGCTGAGGAGGAGGGGCTTATCTAGCGAAACGATAGGTCAATTTAAAAAAAGAAAAATATATATATACTTTTTAACTACAATTGTTCGGATTGAGCTGATCTGCAACGCGCCTGGAACTACGTCATCACGTTGAAAGGTCAGGCTCGATGTCAGCGGCGTCGACGGAAGTACCACCCCACTCGACCATGCAAAGGAGGATAGTTCAAAATGTATTGGTCGCTTTGTAAACAGTGGGGCGGTACTTCCGCCGACGCCGGCGACATCGAGCCTGACCTTTCAACGTGATGACGTAGTTCCCGGCGCATTGCAGATCAGCTCAATCCGAACAATTGTAGTTAAAAAGTATATTTATATATATATATATATATATTTTTTTTTAATTGACCTATCGTTTCGCTAGATAAGCCCCTCCTCCTCAGCTGCGATCGTGCACAGACTGTTGAAGCATGTGCAAAGACCTTTGAAACTGCATTGATTTGGACTTCAAAATGCTGGTTGCCATTGAAGTCCATTATTAGAAGAAAAATCCAGAAATGTTTTCCTCAAAAAACTTAATTTCTCTTCCATTGAGGAAAGAAAGACATGGATATCTTGGATGGCTTTGGGGTGAGTAAATTATTAGGAAAATTTCATTTCATTTGTGTGTAATTTTTGATGATTTACATACCCTTTCACTGTTTTCGTAGAAATGCCACATATAGGATATGTGAAAGCATTTAGAACACTTGCCATATTGCAAACTTACTTTAATATAATGTTTGAGCTTGAAGACTTCTGACTGATCTCAATTCCAGAAGTTCCAGATGTTCCAAATCCTGGTATTGCATCAAAAAGCTGAGGGGGGAAAAAAGAAAGAAGTTTATGTAATGTTTGTGCAAAATTACATTACATTAAACTGCTGATCTAAGTTACCTTGCTAATAAATAGTGTTTTCACTAGTTTGGATATTTATATCCGCTGCACAGCTGATAGTTACGGCCCGTTCAAATGAATGCTGGATGAGTCATTTGCTCGGCCGTAATAAGTGATTATTTAGAATTCCCTATAAATTAATTAATAATTCCCTTTGAGCTAAATTGACCTGTCTGACCCTTACAAGTATCACTGATACTTTCGTTTCTCCAAGAGCTGCTGGATGCAGGCCGTACTCCACTCCTACATCCATGCTCAAGGTCTACGTGGCAGCCATTGCAGCCTTCCATGCAACGGTGGCTGGCCAGTCAATAGGGCAAAGCGACATGATTATCCGCATCCTAAAGGGAGCAAGGAGGCTTAACCCTCCACGCCCTCCTACGGTGCCCTCCTTGGACTTATCAACCATCCTTCGGGCCCTCAAGGGACCCCCATTCGAGCCGTTACAAACGGCCGAAATTAAAACCGCTCTCGCTCGAAACTGCACTACTGCTAGCCCTAGCATCAGTTAGGCGAGTGGGGGACCTACAAGCGCTCTCTATCAGCGCTTCCTGTCTGGAGTTTGGCCCGGGCGACTCTAAAGTCATCCTCAAACCAAGGCACGGCTATGTGCCCAAAGTGCTTTCAACCCCGTTTAAAGCACAAGTAATCACACTCTCTGCTCTTCCCATATTGGAAGACCAGTGGTGGACAGTAACGAAGTAAATGTAATTCGTTACTGTACTTAAGTAGCTTTTTTGCGTATCTGTACTTTACTGAAGTATTTCAATTTGGGGAGACTTTTACTTTAACTCTACTACATTTCAAAGTCAAATATCTTACTTTTTACTCTACTACATTTTCAAAATCAGTCGTTCCTTTTTATTTATGAGTGGATAAAAACATAACTGGTCAAACGACCCACCAATCACAGTACAGCGCGCGCGCTTTGTTTTGAACTTGAATTGGCGGTATCTACCAAGTGCAAACCAGGTAGGTTTTCAATTCAATATATATATATATATATATATATATATATATATATATATATATATATATATATATATATATATATATATATATATATATATATATATGACTAATTAATGTAATTTTGTTAATAGATTGGTGTGCCAAGAGTGACATTAGTCTTCACGTAGACTAAGTTAAGCAAGAGTCTTGTGACAAATTATAATAGGACATTATAGCCATAAAAAAATCATAGTACTTGGATACTTAAGTACATTTGAAGGCAAATACTTTTGTACTTTTACTCAAGTGAATGTTTAAAGGCAGCACTTCTACTTTTACTTTAGTAATATTTTAACTTGAGTATCTTTACTTTAACTCAAGTACATGGTATGTGTACTTCGTCCACCACTGTGGAAGACGAGCAGCAATTACACCTACTCTGCCCGGTCCGGGCTCTTAAGATATATGTTGAGTTGTCCGCCCAGTACAGTACTGGTCCTCGCCATCTACCTTCGCCAGGTTTTATAACTTGGAAGTCCCTGCACTGCAGGCACATATCCTTTCTATGTGATTGAAACCGGCCTCGGTGAGCCCGGCCCATCATAATTAGGGTTTTTTGCCCGTTCAACACGTCATGTCAAAGGCCCTTGCTTCGGACCCTTATACAAGCGTCCCAACCTGGATATCAGAACATGTCGTGGCGCTTATAATAGCACTGCGTGATTGGATTGGTAATGCAACTGACCAGCTCTTAAGTATAAGTTTTCCAGGTGCATTTGAGGGCAACACAAGGACAAACATTCTCAATACTATAATAGTATATAAGTAAATATAATGGTGATATAACAATAATATGGAGGATTACCAGTCAAATGCTCATATCTAGTGTAAACCTAAAACATTCAATGAGTGCATGTACATGCAACAGCTAATAACTATACACAAAAAAATGAAACCTGCAGAGTCACGTGAGAACCTCAAGCAAGATGGCAGATGGCGCGAACCAGTAGGGGTTATTTTCTGCAGTTGCATGTCATAGGCTATTCGCAACCGTTTTTTTGTTTTCATGTTTTGGTTTAAAGAACAGAGACCGGTCAGAGCTCCTAGTTCATGTTTTAAGGGAGCATTTTATGTTACTTAATCAAACAAACAAACAAACAAACAATCAAACAAAAAACAAATGCTCAAAACAATTGTGTTACTAGGCAGCTTACACCCTCACCCCAGACCAAAGACACATCATAGCTCAGACATGTTATAGCTAGTACGTAAGTGCATCTAATAAGTACATCTCATTTCGAATCCAAAGGAGGTAAATCAATTAGACAATTACATAAAGCAAAATACAATTACAAGCAATATTGTTTAGTCCAACATCAATAACATGCACACACATTGTTAAGATATTGAAATATAGATAACCTGAATCTGCGAAAAGATGAGATGGATCTCAAAGAAAGAGGGAGATTATTCCAATCGCAAGTAGCTTTATAAAGAAAAGCTTTAGGTCCAGCAACTGAAAAGATTCCTGTACAGTAAAGACGAGATATTGCATATCTCTAAGTGGATACATAGAACTACAAGGAACCAGACGTTCTTTCAGATATGGAGGACAATCGAAGTAGGCACATTTGAAAATAAATGAGAACCAATGGAAGTCTCTTCTTGAATTAAGCTGAAGCCAATTTAGTGATGCATACATTACACAATGATTAGTTTTAAAAGGACACCTCAGAACAAATCTACACAGAGAGTTAAAAACAACATTAAGTGGCTTAAGAACAGTGTCACTAGTGTTCATATAGATGATATCAGTGTAGTCAATAATGGGCAATATCAACTGAGAAATTAACCTTTTCCTGACTTCAAATGTGAAACAATTAACAGATCTATAGAGTGAAGTGAGACAGCCATATATTCTTTTTGTGATATAATCAATGTGAGGTTTAAAGGCAAGCTCAGAATCAATCCACAGTCCAAGGTATTTAAATTTTTCCAATTTCACCATGGAGGACCCATCTTCAAAATAAAGTAGCAAGTTAAGAGCACAAGGTCATCTGTGCCTCTTCCCAAACAACATACAACAATAAGTACATGTTCAACAATAAGTTGTTATTGTAAAGCCATTTTTTGAGTCATAATAAAGTCAGCTTATAACCTGTTCTGGATACAGTGAATATCAGAGTCAGCAGTGTGAATTACGGTATCATCAGCATAAAGATGAACCTTACAGATGGAGCAAATGTGCGATAAATCATTAATGAAAATCGAGAACAAATGGGGTCCTAGAGTGGAACCTTGAGGAAACCCCTTATCAACCAATAAATAATCAGACAGTGAACCTTGAAAAGCAACACACTGCTGTCTATTATGAAGATAAGAATTAAACCATAACAGAGCACTTTGATTCAAACCTATTGCATAAAGCTTGTCAAAGAGAATGTAATGATCCACCATATCAAAAGCTTTAGAAAGGTCGATAAAAATAGCACCAGTTAGCTGTCCCTTATCGAAGGCGGAGAAAACGTCATTGGTGAACTTCAATAAAGCTGTGTTGGTTGAAAAATTAGGCCTAAAGCCAGATTGATATGAGGATAAGATGTTATTCTGAATAATGTATTTTGATAATAAATTAAAAATAATTTTCTCAAATATTTTGGCAGTAGTGCAGATAATAGAAATAGGGCGATAATTATTCATATTAGAAGCATCACCAGTTTTGAAGAGAGGGGTAACTTTCGCACATTTCCATGTAGCGGGAACGGTGAAAGTAGTCAAAGACAGATTAAATAGGTCCGCAAGTGGAAATATCAATACATGAGCAGCAAGTTTAATATACCTAGCCTCAAGCCCATCCGGACCAGCACTACTGTTGTCCTTTAAATAACATACAGGTGCTGGTCATATAATTAGAATATCATGAAAAAGTTGATTTATTTCAGTAATTCCATTCAAAAAGTTAAATTTGGATATTATATTCATTCATTACACACAGACTGATATATTTCAAGTGTTCATTCCTTTTCATTTTGATGATTATAACTGACAACTAATGAAAACCCCAAAATCAGTATCTTAGAAAATTAGAATATTGTGAAAAGGTTCAATATTGAAGACACCTGGTGCCACACTCTAATCAGCTAATTAACGCAAAACACCTGCAAAGGCCTTTAAATGGTCTCTCAGTCTAGTTCTGTAGACAATCATGGGGAAGACTGCTGACTTGACATCTGTCCAAAAGACGACCATTGACATCTTGCACAAGGAGGGCAAGACACAAAAGGTCATTGCTAAAGAGGCTGGCTGTTCCCAGAGGTCTGTGTCCAAGCACATTAATAGAGAGGCGAAGGGAAGGAAAAGATGTGGTAGAAAAAAGTTTACAAGCAATAGGGATAACCGCACCCTGGAGAGGATTGTGAAACAAAACCCATTCAAAAATGTGGGGGAGATTCACAAAGAGTGGACTGCAGATGGGGTCAGTGCTTCAAGAACCACCACGCACAGACGTATGCAAGACATGGGTTTCAGCTGTCGCATTCCTTGTGTCAAGGCACTCTTGAACAAGACACAGTGTCAGAAGCGTCTTGCCTGGGCTAAAGACAAAAAGGACTGGACTGCTGCTGAGTGGTCCAAAGTTATGTTCTCTGATGAAAGTAAGTTTTGCATTTCCTTTGGAAATCAAGGTCCCAGAGTCTGGAGGAAGAGAGGAGAGGCACAGAATCCAGTTGCTTGAAGTCCAGTGTAAAGTTTCCACAGTCAGTGATGGTTTGGGGTGCCATGTCATCTGCTGGTGTTGGTCCACTGTGTTTTCTGAGGTCCAAGGTCAACGCAGCTGTCTACCAGGAAGTTTTAGAGCACTTCATGATTCCTGCTGCTGACCAACTTTATGGAGATGCAGATTTCATTTTCCAACAGGACTTGGCACCTGCACACAGTGCCAAAGCTACCAGTACCTGGTTTAAGGACCATGGTATCCCTGTTCTTAATTGGCCAGCAAAATCGCCTGACCTTAACCCTATAGAAAATCTATGGGGTATTGTGAAGAGGAAGATGCGATACGCCAGACAAAAATGAAAATTCTGTCAGTATTTACTCACCCTCATGTTGTTCCAACCCCGTAAGACCTTCGTTCATCTTCGGAACACGAATTAAGATATTTTTGATGAAATCTGAGAGCTGGATCACTCCTCCATACTCCTCCATAGGCTTCTTGAGGGATTGAACTTGCAGGCCCCGAAAAGTTATTACAGACATCGTTAAAATAGTCCAAGTGACTACAGTGGCTCAATCTTAAGTTTATCAAACGACGAGAATACTTTTTGTGCGCAAAAAAACAAAAATAACGACTTTATTTCAAGTATTCATGTCCTTCTCTGTGGGCCTTGAGTCAGTTCACTAGTGTAAAAGCGTAGAGTTTCTGTTGTTGTACGTCACACGCATCACCCACATGACCAGCGTCGGCCAATAGTGAGCCTACGTGTGACGTAGCTCTACGCTATTACACTAAGTTAACTGACAAGAGGCCAACAGAGAAGGAAATGTATAGTTGAAATAAAGTCGTTATTTTTGCGCACAAAAAGTATTCTCGTCACTTGATAAACTTAAGATTGAGCCACTGTAGTCACTTGAACTATTTTAACAATGTCTTTAATAACTTTGAGGCCGGCAAGTTTCAATCCTTTTGAAGCCTATGGAGGAGTATGAAGGAGTGATCCAGCTCTCAGATTTCATCAAAAAATATCTTGTAAGGTCTTACATGAGGGTGAGTAAATACTGACAGAATTTTCATTTTTGGGTGAACTATCCCTTTAAGTAATATTCTAATTTTTGGAGATACTGAATTTGGGATTTTCATTAGTTGTCAGGTTTAATCATCACAATTAAATTAAATAAACATTTGAAATATATCGGTCTGTGTGTAATGAATGAATACAATATCCAAATTTCACTTTTTGAATGGAATTACTGAAATAAATCAACTTTTTGATGATATTCTAATTATATGACCAGCACCTGTATAGCATTAAACACATCAATGGGCATGATTTTATTAAATTTGAATGAACCAGAGGTAAAAGCAAAGGTTGAGAAATTATCATTAGCATAGGAATAAACATGTTTGGAGTCACCAGTAGTGGTAAAATGCTGATTGAAAACATGAGCAATAAGGGGAGGATCAGAAATTGTACCATTATTCATTTTTAGTTGATTCACGGGAGTTTTGCTATTCCTATTGAGAACCCGATTCAAATGAATCCAAAACTGTCTAGGGTTATGAAAGTCATTAAGAAAGCAGTCTCTATAGTGACTGGATTTAGCGTTTCGGGTTTGAGTCTTGCGCTGATTCCTAATAGATCTATAATTGTAACGATGCAGCAAGGAAGAAGCGGAGAGAGAATCCAAATGCAAGCACTTTAATAAAACAAACAGGTAATCCAATGGAACTCAGGACAGCGACAAGAACAGCATACAACTTCAACGACCGACAAACCACAACTGAAACACAGAGGTATAAATACACAAGCTAAACAAGATAACAAGGGGGCGTTGGTAATCCGTGACACCTGGGGAGACTAATCAACAAGACAATGAACACCTGGGGACAATAAGCAAACAAATAACAAAATGATAAGACACATGGCAGGATCACATGACAAACAGGGAATCACATGACAGACAAGACAAAACCCACACCGTGACATAGCGAGGGCTCTGGGCTGGACGGCGCCAGCGGCGAGGGCTCTGGGCTGGACGGCGCCAGCGGCGAGGGCTCTGGGCTGGACGGCGCCAGCGGCGAGGGCTCTGGGCTGGACGGCGCCAGCGGCGAGGGCTCTGGGCTGGACGGGGCCAGCGACGAGGGCTCAGTGCTGGACGGGACCAGTGACGACCTGGTGTACCACGGGAGGAAGCTCTCCAGACATCTGGAGATTGCCTCTCTCCAGTTCAGTCCAGAGAGATCGGGGAGCTCCCTCGGGTCGACCTCCTTAACCCCCAGTCGGTAACACAGCTTTATCGCCTCATCACCCAGAGAGCAGGAGGCAGCAAGAAGAACAAACTCCCAGGTGTACTGGAGCAGATCGAGGCTATCCAGGGCCAAGGCCGTGATCTGTCCAGCGAACTCCCGGCTCATGCTGTGAAGATCCGGTCGATCAGGCGAGATCCGTGTTGCTGGATTCATTGTTGGTCGGTCGGTCGGTCGTTCTGTAACGATGCAGCAAGGAAGAAGCGGAGAGAGAATCCAAATGCAAGCATTTTAATAAAACAAACAGGTAATCCAATGGAATTCAGGACAGGGACAAGAACAGCAAACAACTTCAACGACCGACAAACCACAACTGAAACACAGAGGTATAAATACACAAGCAGACAAGCTAAACAAGATAACAAGGGGGCGTGGTTAATCCGAGACACCTGGGGAGACTAATCAACAAGACAAGGAACACCTGGGGACAATAAGCAAACAAATAACAAAATGACAAGACACATGGCAGGATCACATGACAAACAGGGAATCATATGACAGACAAGACAAAACAGACACCGTGACAATAATGATCCCAGTCAGAGGCAGATATTTGGCCCATGCCTTATTTCTTTGCTTAAAAAGATTGATTAGATGAGTGCTGATCCAGAGTAAGTGTTTCCCTTTAACTCTAATAGTTCTAAACGGAAAATGCTTATCAATTACATTGGTGAGTTCAGAGTGAAAAAAGGTCCATGCATCTTCAACAAAAGGAATTAGCTGGAACCTGTCCCAATTAATAGAGTTTAAATCCTGTATAAAATAATCAGCATTAGTATTTTTACATTGACATATTCTAATATATTTATACAAACACAATAAATGACAGAGTGATCACTAAAACAATCAGATACTGTAAGACACCAGATTTAAATATCCTTTCCAGATTAGAGACCAATATCAAGTCAAGCAAAGATGAGGACCGGCTATCCACTCTAGTGGGTTCCTTAATAAGCTGTGTGAGATTAACACTACTAAATAAGTTTTTATCACCAGCAGAGGAATGATCAAGCCAATTGCAATTGAAATCGCCAAGAATAATCAATTCTTTATGCCTGCCTAATGAGTTAATTGTAGACAAAATGCACTTTGTGGAATCTGATGGGGCAGACGGAGGCCTATAAATATTGCCAATAATTAAATAAAAAGTAAATTTTATTTACATGAAAGATAATATTTATAAAAAAGACTTTCAAAGTTAACTTTAACAGGAGTAATACATTCAGAGATAAGATTTGCATCAACATATGTGACCACCCCACCTCCTCTGAACAATCTATCAGCTCTGTGCAGTACATAATAATTTATTTCAATATCACTATCAGAAATTGTATGATTTAGCCAGGTTTCTGAGATAGTAATAATGTTAAGTTTGTACTGAGCAACCCAGACTTGAAGAAAATCAATTTTTGAAGCAAGGCTCCTGATATTAATGTGAAATGACTCATGGAGTCTCAAAACCCACATAAATAAAAATGACTAATCTTTTTACTTTATTTTAATCATTTATCAATTCATAATAGTTTCACAGTGTAGCCATCAAATAAATTAATAACTAGACAGATTATGAGTGTAGAGGTGATATGTCCTCAATTTAAATCAAACAAGAAATCAAATAAAGTAAAACAAACTCAAAATCAAATGGCCACTGAGGCACCTATGGAACGAATCTTACGCAGGGAAAAAATAAGTCCAATGTCCAGGCAAGCATAGCATTTATGCGGTTTATTTCCATTTGAGCAAGCATACAAACAAATGGCGTCTGCAGCCTTTCTTGCCTTGGTAAAAAACCATCAACCCTTCCCGGTGCCTGCCTGTTCTAAATGTGACTACCCCTATATGCAGATTCACATGCAAACAAGATGCCCAGTACCTTCAAAACAAAAGCCCCAAAAAGTACTCAAATTAACTAAAATAACATTAATATTCTACATCCACGTCAATAAATAATCACGCTGATTATTTAAGGCGAAACAAAAAAAAAATGAAATTTAATTATTAAATTAAATTACAAAACAAGGGAGTAGCTCCAACACTCCGGCCCCTAATTGTAAAATGTGTAAACCCACAATTACTTTTCTACCTGTAAGGGAGCTATTCTCTGGCTATGCCCTAACTATAATACATAAAGTCTTCTGGTCTTCTTCCCGTGGCTGTCTGTATAGAAACAAACAGAGGGAAAATAGAATAAAAGGAGTAAAAGAGAGAATATATGTCCATGATCCTACACTGTGGCCTCCAGGAGCAGACAGATCGTTGTTATAGGTCTCTCCAAGACACTGGTCTTAGTTTGGAGGCACACAGAGCGAACCAATCCTTTGGAGTCTGACTTAGTAGTCAGAACTCGGCCCATCATCCAGGATCCTCTTGGGGCCGTAGCAACAGCAATGATGACGATATCCCCAGGAGAGAAGCTTCTTCTTGGTATAGCCCATTTTTGTCTTTCCTGCATTAGAAATATTCGAAAGTCCATCTTTTCCAAAAAAGTTCAGCAATATACTGTACTTCCTTCCATCTTCTTCTGATATACAGGTCACTCTGTGCAAAGAGTCCTGGTGGAAAGATGGGTTTTCCTTTTATGGTTTGCTGTGAGAGTCATTAGGGTCATCGGAGACCTTTGTAATGGGTCTGTCGTTTTGTATACACACCTCTACCTCACAAAACAGCGTCTGCAGGCCTTCATCATCCAATACCTGCTGTCCAAGAACCGAGGTGAGTATACTTCTTACTGAGCGGATCAGACGCTCCCAAACGCCGACTTGATGTGAGGCTGTGGGTGTATTAAAGCTCCACTTAATCCCATCTTGAACCAAGGCACCCGGGATTTTTGCATTATTCAAAGCGGCAAGACTTCGCTTTAACTCTTTTTTTGCTCCAATGAAATTTGTGCCATTGTCAGACCTTAGGCTGGACACCGGACCTCTTCTACAAATGAATCTCCGCAAAGCATTAATGCAGGAGTCCGTATCTAGAGTGTGTGCCACTTCCAGGTGTATTGCCCGACTGGTCAAACAGGTGAAAACCACTCTATACCTTTTTAGAAAGCTTCTTCCTCTTTTAACTTCTATGGGGCCGAAATAATCAACTCCCACATCTGTGAAGGGAACCTTGTCTGGCATAACCCTCTCTTCAGGTAAGTATGCCATCTTCTGCACTCCAAGTTTTCCTCTATAGCGTCTACACGTTGTACATTCTGCAATTGTTTTTCTTGCAGCAGAGTTGGCATTGATTATCCAATATTTTTGTCGAAGTTTGTTCAACATGTGGTTTCTACCAGCGTGTCCTAGTTGTTGATGGATGTGACGTAAAATAAGCTGGGAAACATGCAGATCTTTGGAAAGGATAACAGGATGTTTAGTTTCTGATGGTAACGCAGACTTGTGTAAGCGACCCCCGACTCTGAAAATGTCACCTTCCAATATAGGATCCAACTTGTACAATGGACTGTCCTTGGGGATATTATCCAAGCCGTTCTGTTATTTCACTCTTAAACCTGTGTTTCTGAACAAAATAAACTATTGCCTTTTCTGCTTCATCACAACTTTCTGGAGTTAAGGGTTTCCCTCCCAAGTGTGGCTTTGAAGCTCTGAAGTTTCTGTTCAACAAAACCCTTAACTCCTGTGTCTCTGTCACTCTCAGTGGATTTAAACTCTTTTCTCTTCTGGCTCAGGAGCAAAAGAACTCTTTTAAGCGTGAGGAACCAGGAAACAGATGTTCTAAGCTTCCTCCAAGATGAGAAATAATTAATGAGATGGTCTGTGGGATCTTCTGAGTGCTTGACAATAGCATTCACTGCTACTTCTCTTTTGACCTCTGGGTCCTCAGCTGGAATCACAGCTAGATCCACGTCAGTGGTTGGCCACTCCTTCTCTGACAAAGAGAGGAACTCTGGACCTTTAATCCATTTCTTGTGTGTGAGAAATTCCTCTGCTCTCAATCCATGAGATGCTTCATCGGCAGGATTGATCTTGGAGCCCACATACTTCCACTGGTCAATGTCTGTGGCTTCTCTGATAACCGAAACTCTGTTTGCAATAAAGGTATGGAAACGTCTAGTTTCCTTGCAGATATACTTGAGGACAGTTGTGCTATCTGTCCAAAACACTGACCTCTCCAGCAGCCACTGCAACTCTTTCTGAAGCATTCTATCCATTCCGACAGCCAGAACTGCTGCTGTGAGCTCCAGACGAGGAATGGTGATTTGCTTCAGGGGCGTAACTCTGGTCTTTCCCACAAGAAATGAAACATGTACTTTATCACCAACTTTCAGTCTCAGGTAAGACACCGTACCATATCCAACTTGACTGACATCTGAAAAACGTCTCAGGTTACTATTGTAACCATAGTTCCCTGAGAACAGGGAACGAGACGATGCGTCGATCGACGCCATGGGAACGCCCCCAGCGTGACTGCGTCTGAAGCATCTATGTCAACTAGTCCAATGGAAAGAATGAGCGTCACGGGCGGGTGACGTCATGACCAGGAAATGATAAAAGCACATCCGGTGCAAACCGGCATTAGCTTCGAAAATTGCCGAAGCAAGCCGATCACAGGGATGCAGGAAGTATGGCAGGGTGACGCATCGTCTCGTTCCCTGTTCTCAGGGAACTATGGTTACAATAGTAACCTGAGACGTTCCCTTACGAAGGGAACTCAACGATGCGTCGATCGACGCCATGGGAACGAGAATACCCAAAGCGCCAGAATTCCAAGTACCTGAGTGTTAGTCTGTTGTAACTAAGCACTAAGCACCTGAGAACCTGGGGCAGCATCCAGGTCTAAACTGTAAAATTTAACGAATGTGAGCGGAGAGGACCAGCCCGCCGCATCACAGACGTCCCGAAGAGAAACCCCATATAGTAAGGCTTTAGAAGCCGCCATACTCCTAGTAGAGTGAGCTCGGACCACCAAAGGACATGGCTGGTCCGAGTACTCGTATGCAAGTGAAATAGCCTCAACTATCCACCTACTGACCGTCTGTTTAGAAGCAGGAAGACCCTTCTTAGGTGATCCGAAGCAAATCAGTAATTGGTCGGACTTCCTAAATGAAGAAGTCCGATGCACATAAGTGTCCAGTGCTCGCACTGGACACAAGAGGTTCAGTCTTTCCTGGTCTGCAGATGCAAAAGGAGGAGGACAGAAAGCCTGCAGCACAATAGGCCTCGGAGTCAAGGTCGGCACCTTAGGGACGTACCCCTGTTTTGGATATAAGAATGCCTTGACCATCCCCGGTGCAAACTCAAGGCAAGTGGGGGAAACCGAAAGGGCCTGAAGGTCTCCAACTCTCTTAAGGGACGAAATAGCTAGCAGAAAGATAGTCTTAAAGGTAAGAAACTTATCTGAAACCGAATCTAAGGGCTCAAATGGAGCCCTAGAAAGGCCTTCTAGTACTATAGCAAGATCCCAAGCTGGCACCCTAGTGCGAGTTGCAGGCCTCAGCCTTAAAGTGCCACGAAGGAAACGTGTAACCAGGGGGTCTCGACCCAACGATGTACCCCCCACCAGGGCGTGGTAAGCCGCAATGGCCGCCACGTAGACTTTGAGCGTGGAAGGACATAGGCCTGACGTAAAGCGCTCCTGCAGGAACTCGAGTACTGTGTTCACAGAACAGTTAACTGGATCCCACTGATGTTGGTAACACCATAAAGAGAAAACTCTCCATTTAAGCGCATATAGTTTCCTAGTAGCTGGGGCTCTGGAGCTTAGAATGGTCTCAGCAGCCTCGGCTGAAAGACCACTCTCTATGAGTTGGGCCCCCTCAGAGGCCAAACCCACAGGTTCCAAATCTCTGGTCGAGGGTGAAATATTGTGCCCCCGGCCTGAGACAGAAGGTCTCTCCTGATCGGGATCTCGAAGGGAGGACCATCTAGGAGATGGATCAGGTCCGAAAACCAGATCCGACTTGGCCAGCGTGGTGCTACTAGCAGTAGGCTTATTCCATACCGGCGGACTCGCTCCAGAACTCCTGGGAGCAGAGCAACAGGGGGAAAGGCGTACAGACGTAGCCTCGGCCACGTCTGCACCATAGCATCCAGCCCCAGAGGGGCTGGGTGAGTAAGGGAGAACCACAGAGGACAGTGCGTCGTATTCTGAGACGCAAACAGATCCATTTGTGCTTGGCCGTAAAACTCCCAGATTTTCTCCACCACCTCGGGGTGGAGTCTCCAGTCCCCTGGCCTCAGCTCCTGCCTCGACAGGATGTCTGCTCCTATATTCTGGACCCCAGGAATATACACTGCCCTCAGAGAGAGTACCTTCCCCAGAGACCACAGGAGGATCTGGTGCGCCAGTTTGCAAAGCAGACGCGAACGCAGGCCCCCCTGACGGTTCAGATAAGAGACCACTGATGTGTTGTCTGTTCGTACGAGCACATGATGGCCCCTCAGGTCTGGGAGGAACTGCCTCAACGCATTGAAGACAGCCATCATCTCCAGGCAATTTATGTGCCACGAGAGATGATGACTCTTCCACAGACCCTGAACCGAGCGGCCTTCCATTACCGCTCCCCAGCCGGTGAGGGAAGCATCTGTCGAGATAGTAACTCGATGGCAAAGAGCTCCCAACACCGGACCTTGGGTTAAGAACCAGTGCTTCCTCCATATAACTAAGGCACGAAGGCAACGCCGCGTGACCTTGATCATACGAAGTGGGTTTCCCCTCGGGGAGAACCCTCTGGTCCTGAGCCACCACTGTAAAGGCCTCATGTACAGCAGGCCAAAAGGTATCACGTTGGACGCTGCTGCCAAAAGACCCAACAGTTTCTCGAACTGTTTTACAGTGCGTGACTGGCCTAGCTTCAGCTCTTTTGTGGCTGACAGGATAGCAGCTACACGAACGGGCGATAGGATGGCCCGCATTGTCACTGAATCCCATACCACACCAAGGAAAGTGGTTCTCTGTACTGGAGAAAGCACACTCTTCTTGGCATTGAGCCTCAACCCCAACATCTGCATATGAGCGAGAACGACACCTCGGTGCCGAACCGCCAACTGCTCTGATTCCGCTAGAATCAGCCAGTCGTCGATGTAGTTCAGAATACGTATGCCCTGAAGCCTGAGAGGGGCTAATGCTGCATCCACGCATTTCGTGAACGTGCGGGGTGATAAAGCTAGACCGAACGGAAGAACCCGATATTGGTATTCTTTGCCCCCGAAAGAAAACCTTAGGAACTTCCTGTGCTGAGGGAGGATGGAGATATGGAAGTAGGCGTCCTTCAGATCTATCGTGACAAACCAGTCCTCGGATCTGATTTGAGTCACGATCTGTTTGAGTGTCAGCATTTTGAACTTTAGTTTCTGAACTGACCGATTTAACAAACGAAGATCTAAAATAGGACGCAACCCTCCATCCTTTTTTGGAACAATGAAATAACGGCTGTAAAAACCCGACTCTCGGTCGGGTGAGTACACCTGTTCTATAGCTTCTTTCGCTAACAGGGCCTTTACCTCTTGCTCCATTACCAGAGCCTGCTCGGGATGCACCACTGTGGGCAACACCCCGTTGTAACGAGGAGGACGAGAACCAAACTGGATTCTGTATCCTTTTTCTACAATCTGCAGGACCCAACGAGAAATATTCGGCAGAAGCTTCCACGCTGCCAGAAAATTTACTAAGGGAACCAGCCTCTCGAGGCTGGTCTCTGGTGTTACTGAGACAGCTAATTCTGGAGCCTGAAACATCATGGCAGGAACTACCTGAACTGGCTGCTCTAACGCCCCCCTCAGAGGGCGCGGAACCGATGCTGTGCCGCAGCATAGCATCAGCGACTCGCTGGAGACCGCTGCGCCCTGAAGCACCAAGGGTGGCAGGGTTGGCAGAACGGTCTCGTGAGGACCCCGAAATGGAACGGGCACCGTATAATGAGGTGTACACCGCTCTACTTCGGTCGGGGCTGTCCTCACAGGCCTGACGCATGAACATCAGGACCTTTTTTTTTTTCTGAGCCGAAGTCTTCTTCGCCTGAAGAACGGTCCTCAGATCCGGCTTCGACTTAGAAGACTTCGGCTGAGAGGGTTGCGTCTGTCTCCAGTGTCTACGTGGAGGTGCACGAGACGCAACACTCTCTTTCTGTTGCACATGATATGATGAGCTCGACGGCTGGGGCTGCTCACGCCCAGCAGCCCCAGGGGGCTGGACACGGCGAGGGATAAACTTTTTAAAAGCGTCAGCTTGTTTCTTAGACTCCTGAAATCGCTCGACGACCGCGTGGACTGCGTCACCAAAGAGACCAGAAGGTTCAAGCGGAGCATCTAATAAAAAAGCTCGATCTTTTTCTTTAATCTCTGACAGATTTAACCATAAATGTCTCTCAGTAGCTACCAAGGCTGCCATAGACCGCCCAATTGCTCTGGCGGTCTCCTTAGTAGCCCTGAGAGAAAGATCGGTAGCACGACGAAGTTCTTGAATATCGTCATGAGAAATTCCCTCACTACTATCCAGATCCCCCAGCAGGTCAGCTTGATACGCCTGTAGCACTGCCATTGTATGCAGACATGCTCCAGCTTGACCTGCTGCCGTATAAGCTTTGCCCACTAAAACCGAGGTGGCTTTAAGCGGTCTAGTGGGCAAAGCCGAGGCTTTCAGGGACGATGCGGGACCAGGCGAAAGATAGCTAGCTAAATTCTGTTCCGCCTGGGGCATCGCCTCATAACCATACTCTTTTAGCCCTCTTATTCTCGAATAAGTTTTAACTTGAGGGCTAAAAAGTCGTGAAGAGTACGGTTTATTCCACGATTTTGATATTTCATTGTGGAGATCGGGAAAAAAGGGAAGCTCTCGTGGTGGAGATAATGTCGTGGACGATAAAAAGCGCTCATCTAATTTACTTTTAGGACGAGCGCTTTTATTCTCAGATGGCCATACAATATTTAATTTTTCTACAGCCCGTGACATAACATCCACCAGCTCATCATATGCTGGGGAAATAAATTGTGAATCTTTTTCCCCCATGTGTGTGCTTTCACTCTCCATACTCATAACATCGACCTCCTCGGAGGAAGAGCATTGAAGTAATGGAGTGCTCTCTCCCCGGGCGGAAGAAACCGCAGAGCGTGCTTCCGACACCGGGGGGAGAGCGCTGGATCTTCCGGGTAAGGAAGGAGAAAAGGCCAAGGGACCCGTCTCCAACCCCTCCGAAAGATCCTTCTGCGATCCCCAGGAATGCATTCTCCGCGCCGCCTCGGCAGACGCGGGTCCTGATCCCTGAGGATCGCGAGCCTGCCCACTCTTTACATCAAAGAGTGACAGGCGAGAGCGGAGCATGCGGAGCGGTAGCATTTCACAGTGTTGACACTCAGCCTCCTCGAAGGCTGAGACCGCATGCTCCACTCCCAAACAAATGACACAAAGCTCGTGTGTGTCCCCACCCGTTAAATAACGCGGGCAGGGAGGAACACACTGTTTGTACATTTGTTTCGCCATAACGTTTCCGAATAAATTGCAACAGACAACAATAAATAGACAGAGACAGTATAACACAGATCGCTTGCTGAGGCAACAGAAGCTAATGCCGGTTTGCACCGGATGTGCTTTTATCATTTCCTGGTCATGACGTCACCCGCCCGTGACGCTCATTCTTTCCATTGGACTAGTTGACATAGATGCTTCAGACGCAGTCACGCTGGGGGCGTTCCCATGGCGTCGATCGACGCATCGTTGAGTTCCCTTCGTAAGGGAATTATGAATTTGGGCTGTTACAGATGTTCCAAAGTCAGAAGGTTTAATTCAGCGATCCCCCTTGAATCCACTCATTTTTTGGAGATCACTTAACCAATCAGACCATTGTTTAGAGAAGGAGGGGGGTATTTGTTCATCCCACTTCAAGTTTCTTCTGCAGAGCTCCTGTAACATTAACTTAGCTGGCATGATAAAGGGGCCCAAAAAACCCAATGGATCGTTCAGTGAGCTGACCACAGACAAAATGCCTATCCCGGTATGTGGCCGTTCCTTTACTGAAGTCCTAAACCTAAACCTTTTAGATTCAACACACCATTGCAGTCCAAGCGCTCTTTCAATAGGAAGCTGGTCCATGTCTAAATCCAGTTCTTTCGTCTCTCATTCGATGTTCCACTGGTTCTTGGTCAGTATTGCCATTAGGCCACCAAAGAAAGTGAAGGAAGTTCACGTGTTTATCAGGCACCTGTACCTGATGAAACATGGCATGGATGTCAGACATGACTGCAACAGATTCTTTCCTGAACCGAATGAGGCTTGGAACACCAATAAGAGACTTGGTGAGATCTGGACCCTGCAAGCGATGGCAGTTTAGTGATGTTCCTTTGTATGTGGTTCCACAGTCAAACACAACCCTCAGCTTTCCTTTGGTGGGGTGATGTACTCCGTGATGGGGGATGTACCAAACTTTTCCATCATCTTGTTCCAGTTGGTCAACGGGTACCATTTCAGCATAGCCCTGAACCAACATATCACCTATAAATGAGGTGAACTCCTCCTTAACCCTTAAGGCACCACGGTCGAGTTTACTCGACAAGAATGCGGCACTGAATAAAACGACTTCTGGTAAATTCCATGATTTCTGGAATTTACTTGTAAATGAGACAAATCGCTAAGCCCATCAGTTTTTAGCCTCCCATCAACTCCATCCACAATCCAGATTTCATCAATGGTCTGACGTAACTGTCAGTGAAATTAAAGTCTTCTTTTCTCTGCATTTGAGTATGAGTCTGGTAGAGAAGTCAGAGTTGGAGGATTATTGGGCCGAATATTGGCCAACAGAAACACCTGGATTTGGCAAGGTGATGTCCAGGAATAGATTTGAGATGATTTTGTCTTTCCTTCACTTCACCAATAATGAGGAGTGTGTTGACAGGGGTCAGCCAGGGTATGACAGGCTATTCAAAATCCGCCCAATCATCAATTTGGTCATCCCCCGGTTTTCAGCAATGTATGGTCCATCTAAGCAGCTGTCATTGGATGAAATGACCATTGCGTTCAAAGGGAAATCAACCCTAAAAATGTACAACCCAAACAATCCAGACAAATATGGCTACAAAGTATTTGTTCTGAGTGAAGCCAAGTCAGGCTATGTGCTACAGTGGTCCATGTACACTGGACAAAGTAGGCCTAATGCAAGTGATTTCGGTGCTACACACCTTATTGTCCGTGAGCTGAAGGCCCCGTACACAGGGAAAGGGCATGAGGTATACATGGACAGCTATTACACCTCACCAGCCATAGCAGATGACCTGGCAAGCAATGATTCGGGTTTGTGCGGGACTGTCAGCAGTAAGAGGAAGGGGATGCCAAAGGGCCTCATCCGTGAACAGTTACCGTTGAGCAAGGGAGATGACCCAGTCTTCATGAGGAAGGGGAAAATGCTAGCTTGTGCGTGGCATGATACAAAGCGCCTCACAATGCTCTCTACACTGCATTCCAACACATGTGTCAGAAAGCGCATCAGGACCAAACACACTGATAGTGGCTATAGGGAGATAAATAGGCCTGTTTGTGTTGATGACTATAATTCGTTCATGGGGGGTGTCGATACAGCCGACCAGAGAATGAAGACCTACCTCTTTCCCCATAGGTCAAGGAAATGGTACAACAGGATTTTCAATACCATTCTCAGTGTAAGCATGGTGAATGCCCACATCATTTACTGCTGCTGCACTGCTGCTCCTCACAAGCCCCTGAAAGTCTTCGTGCAGAATGTCATCACTGCTTTACTGGAAGGCTTCTCCAGGAAAGAGAGCAACAAAGGCCGAAAGTCGTCCTCACTGGGAGACTTGCCACAGAGATTAGCTGAGCACCACTTTATCCAAATTGTGTAGTTTGTTCTGATCGGACCCGCCCTAAAGGCCGCCGTCAGACAAAATACATGTGCAGGCAGTGTGGGGTGGGTCTTTGTGTTGTGCCTTGCAATGAGAGGTACCACACCATGAAACACTACAAGAAATGTCACCTGGATGGATAGGGAGTCATTATCTCTACAGCAAAAGGCCTGCTACATAAATTCTTTTTTGTCTGCCATTTATTAGTAAGTAATGATTTACACTGTTGATTTACTATCTATTTCCCTGACCATTTAGTAGTGTACAATATGTGTTCTTTTTTTCTCTTTGTGATGTGTGCGTCTTTGTCAGCTAAAAAAAACTAACATTGTCTCTCGTCTTGTCTCGTCTGTCTCTCGTCTTGTCTCGTCATCTCACTCTCATGATCTGTGCCTTGCCGTGGCGAGTGAGCTTTTGAACTAAACAGGTCTTGTCTACTTGTGTTTGTGTGTCATATGACTAAAATATATGTGCCCCATACATGGAATCAGAGTGCCTACTGTATGTAGTAAATGGAAAATCTCTACAGCAAAAGGCCAACCGCTACATGCATTCGGTTTGTTTCTACCATTTATTAGTAATAAATTACACAGTTTGTTCACTACTTACTATTTACCTGAGCATTCAGTATTGTGCAATATAGCACAAGAAGTTCTGCATTTTATTATTTAAACATGTGACTTTTCATGAAAATTCTATAATCCAAGATGGCCGCCACCCTATGACGTCATAATATGCAAATTAGATGGGAAAATGTAATCCCTACATAAACTTTGGGTCATCCTTAATATTTCTCTAATTTACAGAAAGTCTCTATCTTTTATCACTTTTAAGATATAGCCTTTTGAAATTAAGATGTCAAAATCGAAAGTTTTAGGAAAAAACCTCTGGCGCTTAAAGGGTTAAACTTGTCGTTCCTCTCAAACTTCCTCTTCAGACCTTGGAGGCGCTGTTCGGCAACACAGCGATTATTTGGTAAGACAGGATCTTCAGAATCAGAATCAGAATCAACTTTATTGCCTAGTAGTGTTGTGCACATACAAGGAATTTGCTTTGGTAATAAGGCGTTACCGAGGCTGCTATAATCAGCGCCAACTTGAGGAAAATACAGCATGACATGAGGAGAGGTGAGGAGAAAAAAGGCAACCCCCAGACTATGCTCCTGTAAGGAGAACAGTCTGGGAACAGGAAAAAACACCTCAGCAACATTAGCACATAAACAGTACACTCTACAACATGAACAAGACATTGCATCACGGTTGGGGGTGGGGGATGGAGGTAGTCCAGCACAGGCAAGCAGCCATCCGGTCCTGCAGCCATTATGGCGCTGGTCACAGACCCGCCTGTCAGACTGGGGGTATGAAGCGGCGAAAGCGGGGGATGAGGTGTGGGGCGGGTGCATATCTGTGTATGTGTAAGTTCATGTGTGTGTAGGCCTGGAGAAAGTCGCTAAGCCAGCACCATCATCTAGGTGCCTCAGTCCGCAGGATTGTCATAGCGATACACAGCAAGTTGCCATGGAGACAACCTTGATCATGTCCCAGGCAGAGTCAACTATCACCAGGTGTCTGGGGAGTCGGGGAAGGAACGCAAGAGCGGCTCACTGCAGTGCTCTTCCGGGAGAGTTGTTGTTCCAGCAGCGGCCTTGGCCAAGGCCAGTGCTGGTAGGGGGTGCCGAAACAGATAAGATTGGGATTGTTTGGTCTTGGGGCGAGTAGCCGCATTCAATTTATTCAGGCTATTCTCCTGATCCATTTTGATCTCTGAAACGATCCATTTACCTTTGCAAAGCTGTGAGCTTCTCCATGATGTTATCCATATTGTGGTTCATAGACCCAGTCTGAGTGCTGACAGCTCTGCCCACCGCTTCAATCATCACGGGCAGCCTTGCGGGACTTTGGACAGCTGTCACCGTCTTCTTAATTCCTTGATAAACCAGGGCAATGCCTAATCCAATCAGCAGAAGACCTGTTATCATGGTGCCAAATAGGTAGATATCTTCAACGTCCTCCACGGAAAGAGCCGCCAGACACACGACCCGCCACCTCTCCCACGAGTCCATCGTGTAGCCAGCTGCGAACGTTCCGGCAGGGCAGTCAGGTTCCCCCGAACCCAAGCTTCTCATCGAGAAGATGGTGTCAATTGCGTTGAGAGACCAGTTGATCAAATCCATAATTTCTTAGTTTTGGAGAGCAGTGCAGCGAGAGTCTCTCAAAGTACAAGACAGTAGACTAGACGTGACGAGAGAAGCAAAGCAGGAGAGGTAAGGGGAGGGAGAGGGAGAGTAAATGCGACCGCCTTCGTTGAGAGCCAAGAGGGGATTGATGGAAGCACTTTTGCAATGGAAGCAATGGAAGCACTTTTGCAACCAGTGTCAGTTCAGTAAAAGAAGGAAATAAATCTACATTGACGATAAGATCAAGTCCTCTTCTGCCCAAAGTAATCTTAAATGCTGTTTATTCTGCCAACAAAACAATCACTCTCTGGATAAATGCTCACGGTTTAAGTTGAAGATGCACTGGGACAAGATCAATTTCATAAAGGAAAATGGAATTTGTTTTGGTTGTTTTGGTTTGAAGAGGAAGTTTGAGAGGCACCCTTTAGGCGCCAGAGGTTTTTTCCTAAAACGTTCGATTTTGACATCTTAATCTTCTTCTCTGAAAGGTAAGTCAATGCAATAATGTCCATTTTTAATTTTTTGTACTTCTCACAATCTTCATGAATTTAATGTCCTCTCTTGACATTTCCAATTGCTCCTCTGATGTTTTTTCGTTAAAATCATGATTATATTGTTTAATGAGCATTTCCTCCAGATGTTCCACAGAAATGCGATTGGTTGTAACAACAGAGCAGCCGGTCTTTACTCTATTGCTGCCTCCACCTCGAAGTGGTCCATTAATTACCCAGCCAACTCTTGTTCGGACTGCGTATGGTCCTTCACCTTGACTGTTAATCAGCTCCCAGGGTTCCATCACTTTTGCTGCATCAGTTCCAGTGAGCAAATCAACATTTGCATCCACGTCATGAAGCTTTATGTTCCTCAGGTAAGACCATTTAGCAACATCCTCTTGTCGTGGAATGTTCAACTTTGACACTGGCATAATCTTTTGAGTTCAAGCATTAGGCAACTCAATAAAATTATTAGTATCCATGCCAGACACTTCCAAACCGGACAATACAGTAGTGCTCACGATTTTCTTTTGACCTATTGTTCTCAATAGAATGTTTGCTGGTTTTCCTCTTAGGCCTAGTCTCCTTGCCAAATCAACAGTGCAGAAAGTACCTGAACTCCCAGGATCCAATAATGCATAGGTCTGCACAACTGTACTGTACTGAACTGCAACAATTGAGAGGACAGCATCATCCTCGTCACCGGCCCCTATATATGACCACATGTCTGTTGTCCAGGTGACACACCCAGTGGAAGGCTCACAGACTCCTGTGCTTATTTGAACGATGTACCCTTTCCCTCAATGTGAAGGACTGATGGGTGCTTCTGGATAACACACACTTACAATCCAAACAACTCCTACAGTCTTTGCTTGTGTGACCAACTTTTAAGCAACCACAACAAATTCCATTTTCCTTTACGAAATTGATCTTGTTCCGGTGCATCTTCAACTTAAACCGTGAGCATTTATCCAGAGAGTGATTGTTTTGTTGGCAGAATCAACAGCATTTAAGATTACTTTGGGCAGAAGAGGACTTGATCTTATCGTCAATGTAGATTTATTTCCTTCTTTTACTGAACTGACACTGGTTGCAAAAGTGCTTCCATTTCTCCTCCGCTTTGCATGACCAGCGTTGGAGGCTTTAATGTAGGTTGACATTAAATGTAGACTTAATGTAGGCTGGTAGGTTGACAATCCTGTATATTACCAAAAAGTGGGTCAGAGACAATTTTGACTTGTTTTTCAACAAAGGTCACAAGGTCAGTGAATACAGCCCTGCCTCCACTTTGCTCCTGCAGATCACATGCAAAATTTCTCCATTTTTCCCTTAGTTTATAAGGCAGTTTCATCACAATGCTTCTGAGGTTGGATGGCATGTCCAACTCCTTCATATACATGATTTGCTGTGTTAAATTGGAGCAACCTCGAAGAAACAGAGAAAATGATTGTAGTGCTTTCACATCCTCTGGTTTAATGAGGGGCCATGTAAGAATTTTGTCCATGTAAGCAGAGGCGATTTTGTGCTCATTGCCAAAATGTTCTGCAAGAAGGGATTTGGCTCTTTGGTATCCCTGCTGAGGAGGCAGGTGTTGACAACTTTTCACCAGGTCTCTTGGCTGACCCCTGGTGTACTGCTCCAAAAAGTTCAAGCAGTCACTCATATTATTGTTTTTTTCTTCTACACAGTTTTCAAAAGCTCTAATAAAGGTTTGAAACTGAAGAGGGTCACCATCAAACACAGGAATATTTCTCATTGGCAGAGCAGATGCAAAATTTTGCTGAACCAACAGTGCGGTGATATCATTCTGTCGTTGCATTTTGCTCACGATATCATTCTGGGTGTTATCGTTGCATGCTGGGTTAAGATAGGATTCTCGTCCTATTTGTTGAGCATCATGAACCATTTGTGTCCTTTGTGCTTGGGTGTCACTTGTTGCAGGTCTGGTGTCTGTTTGTTTTATTTCCACTTTTTTAGGCCTGACAATAAGAGCCTGGGACTCAGGGTGAGATTCACTGTGAATATTTTTTATGTCACTGTGTTCTGGAATGAAATGATCAGCGTAAGGATTCAGACGGCCTGTTCTTTGCCTGTTCCTTTCATAATAGGAGTTCATTCCGTCAGATCCTTTAGAACCACACTTTTAATTAATTTCCAGCACATGAAGTTTAGCATTGGCTGCAGCAAGATCAGTTTCCAGAGCCAACTGTTCCTTTTCCTTTCTTAATTCCTCTTCTTTGGCTTCTAACAAGTGTTTCCCTTTTAATGCAGCCATGCGTTCCATAAGTGCTGACTTATCAGCTTCTGCTTTTATCCTTGCAGATGAAGTTGAAGATACTCTTGATACTTGAGAGTGTAATCTGGAATTATTCTCCTTTACAAATTAAATGTTAGATGCACTGTCTTCAGGATTAATCCCACCAGAAGTTACACTTTGGTTGTCAGGATGTTCGGTATCAATATCAACTGATTGCACAAATGGGTGAGCAGCCTCAGACAACCAGCCCTTTACTTCTTCAGTGAAATCGCAGAACATGGTCATTTTTGTATGAAAATATTTATTTTGTCTTTGAACTTCACTCTCTGGCAAATTCAAACTCAAGAAGGATTCATGCATATCATTAGCTTCCTCATAACACTTAATGCATTTTCCCAACTGGGATTGCACATTATCAGTGGATTCCATCAAGACACGTATTTGTTCCATGTACTTCTTAGCTTGCTTGAATTTCAAAGACCTCTTTTCTTGGCACGTTTTTGCATAAAATGCCAATCCTTTTTCGGTGAACTTGACACCGTTTTAGAGAGTGTGCAGAAAGAGCGTCACTCTTCACTTTTGATGTGCTAGATTGTTGCGACATTGTTTCCTTGTTCTCAAATCTCTTTAAGTCCGGCTTAATTTCCACCTAATTTATTTGCAGTAGCACGGTGTAAGTAACTGTCTGGGTTAGAGAGGTCAATTTAGCTCAAAAGGAATTAAAAATTAATTTATAGGGAATCTTAAAAGAATCAAGTAAACGGCCGAGCAAATGACTCGTCCAGCGTTCATTTGAACGGGCCATAACTATCAGCTCTAAAATGGATATAAATATCCAAACTATAGTGAAACACTATATATAAGCAAGGTAACTTAGATCAGCAGTTTAAGACATTTAATTGGTAAGCACAGAACACAAGAACAATTATCTTTAAAATACAAAGAAGACTTTATTGATTATTCTAACACATAAAACTAATATCTAACACAATCAGACGCACACACACATTCATACGAGTTGCAGAAAGAAAGAGTGAGGAAAGAATGAGTTTTAAGAGTGAGATGATGAAATCCCAAGTTTCTATATGCACTTATAAGACATGACCTGAACGAACCATCAATCATTAATTTAACCCTTCTATCGTTTCTTAGGCGGGGTTATTAAATGTTATATCAAAGCACCAGTTCAGTTAAGAGTCTGGAGGCTACTTGCTTGTCTTTGCGTTCCTTTGGAGATTCCTTTTGTCGGCGTAAAACGTCTCAGGTTACGACTGTAACCTATGTTCCCTGAGAACAGGGAACGAGACAATACGTCAACGACGTTATGGGGAACGCCTCAGGCGTGACAGGTGTCTGAAATCACTATCAAATCACGTCAATCATATTGACCGGCGACAGCCCGTGAATCATTAGCGTGAATGATTAACGTGCGACCTGGAAGTATAAAGGGGCGCCTTGCACACATGACAAATCACCTTATCGTCTGAAGGGACTGTACGGTAGGCAAGCCCCGAGGCATGGCAGGGAGACGTATTGTCTCGTTCCCTGTTCTCAGGGAACATAGGTTACAGTCGTAACCTGAGACGTTCCCTTTCGAAGGGAACTCAACAATACGTCAACGACGTTATGGGGAACGATATACCAACTCCGCCATGCTAAGGGGAGTGCATGCCAAGTGGCAGTGACAACTGTCAGAACCAGCAACTTCAAATGAAACGCTAGAACCACTCACCCTCAGGTCACACTGGGCTGTCAGTGACAGCATTCCCTACGGTCATAGCCCAAGCTACAGCCTCACAGAAAAACCTTCATAAACATGGTTAAATAAAGGTCTACCTGGGCCGGCTCCGGGCCTGGAACCACAGCTTCCGATTAGAAGGGGTCCCTTCTAGGGAATGTGGCTAGGGAACCCGAAGGAACCCCAGCCAGTCACTATTCAGGGGAACGTACTCACCCCGAAATGCCACCAGGACGGCCTGACCTGGCGTCAGTACATAGACACTAGTCTGGCCAAATCCTGTCTGTCTGAAGACAGAGCCTCTGGACAACAAAGCCTTAAGAAAGGCATCCAACCCGAGGGACTGCGAAGCTGGCAGTGAACCACTCGGCCCGGATCTCAGAGACGGGATATCCCGGAGAGTATGACTCAGCATAGTGCTTTCCAACCCTTGCTAGCGAGGGGAGTTTCTCTACTCGATCCACGGATCAACCCAGTGTCTGTGTTTCAAAACACTGAGGAGGCCTGTGAAGGCCTAAGGGCTGATCTAACTGGGAGGCCTCACGAGAGGCCTACGACCGTCTGACCAGACTCAGGAAGCCGCATGCTCATAGAGACCCTCGGTGAGGGGAGCACAGGTCTGCCTGGTAGGCAAACCAGGCTGTAGGCAGAAAAAGTTCCGGGAGGGAACCAATAGCAGAGAATGAACACTTTAGCGAGCCAGGGCGCAAGCTCGCCTTCAGCAGCTGCCTATTAAGGCTAGCTGAAACTGATAGCAAGAGACCACTAGCTTCATAAACCCAGCACCACTAGGGAATGTTACAGGGAGGCCCGGAGAGGCCTACTACCTGATAGCCAACGTAAGTGGGAATTCACCTTCAGAGAGGCCCGTGAGGCCTACTACCTGATAACCACAGTAAGTGGGGTGCTCACCTTCAGGGAGGCCCAGAGAGGCCTACTACCTGAAAACCACAGTATGTGGGGTGCTCACCTTCAGAGAGGCCAAGAGAGGCCTACTACCTGATAACCACAGTACGTGGGAACTCACCTTCAGGGAGGCCCGGTGAGGCCTGCTACCTTACAACCACAGTATGTGGGGAGCTCACCTTCAGGGAGGCCTGGTGAGGCCTACTACCTGACCGTACTCATTCAAGGAGGCCTGGAGGAGCCTACTACCTGATAATCACAGCATGTGGGAACTCACCTTCAGGGAGGCCTGGTGAGGCCTACTACCTGACACCCAAAATATTTGGGCGCTCACATTCAGGGAGGCCCAGAGCGGCCTACTACCTGACAGCCACAATATTTGGGAGCTCACATTCAGGGAGGCCCAGAGAGGCCTACTACCTGATAGCCAACTTAAGTGGGAATTCGCCTTCAGGGCAGCCGGCTGAGGCCTACTACCTGATAACCATCTTAAGTGGGAATTCACCTTCAGGGAGGCCTGAGTGGCCTACTACCTGATAACCACTGTTAGCTTTGAGCCCTGAGTCCGGGTGATAGTATAAGGTGGCCTGCTAAGGCCAGCCAGCTGGGGACTCGCCTATCAGGGAGGCCTGGTCGGGCCTACTAGCTAATAGCAAGTCATATTCTGCTATAAAGTACACTGTTGGGAACCATACTACACAAGCATAATTTACTAATGGGCTTCCAGTAGCGCTATAAGGTATGTCCCACAATGTTGGGACTCACCTCCGAGGAGGCCTGTTTAAGGCCTACTACCCATCAGTGAGTCAACTGCCCGAACCACCAAGGCCAACCACGTAAAGTGAGCTGGCCTACAGTGCCCTCTAGGGGGCTGTCCAATCAAGGAGGCCTGCTGAGGCCTACTACCTAATGGCGCAGCCTTCGTTGGCAGCAAAGCTGTTTACGCAGCGCCTACAGCATCCTGGTGCCTAATCACATTGCCCATGGCAGTGTACTCCGCAAAAAAGCTAGCACCCTTAAAACAAGGGGAGTACAACATACGCCACTCTGCCTCAACGGAGGCCCCATTAGTCAGGGGCCTACCATCTATGCATGGGCGTCAGCTCAGGGCAATGCTCTGGCTTCAGGGGAGCGTACTTCGACCAAAGAAGAAGTGAAGCTTACTTCATACTCGACCCGAGCCATAGTGGTGCGAGGTAGGATAAACAGAACTGGGAGTGAAGTGCTCAGACCTACCCTGTATCACAGGGGGATACTCACACCTCACCCTGAGGTTACCAGGGTCCGGGCCTGCCAGCGGCTCTAGGGGTGACAGAAATTTATCTGTGCCCAACCTAGGGGAGTGGGGCTTGAATGAAAGCCATCCACCTACAACCTAGCGCTCGAGCAGTAGCTCAGCGAGGTGAGTGAAGCCTAAACTGGCGGCCTAAATCCGTAGGCCAGTTCTGCATGGCAGGGTCGGGCAGGAAACCCAGTCTTCTTCGTGAAGCGAAAGACGGCCTAACCCTGCTCAATAAAGACATATATACCACGGAGGCCTGTTTGAGGCCTACCATGTCCTTACAAACCATCCTCTGCACCTTTCTATGCTGCATTACTCTAGTCACCCCAGAATGCAGAGAAGGGGACGGGCCTTGGCCTAACGACTCCCATGGGAGGAGGCTGTTTATACAGGGATGCTAGAAACCTACATTCACAAAGTGAAGGTTCAGAGGAAGCAATGCTAAATTTTAGCAGAGCACCTCTATTATCCCTGGCACAGCCTAGGCCAGCTACAGAGGCGGCCCTGGTGAGGGCCAGCCTGCAGGCATAGATCTATCTGAGGGCTCGGAGGAGCCACAGCCTTACTAAAGAATATAGTCTGTATTATTCCATACAAAGGGCTGCATGATCGCTCAGCCTAATGAAAACCCAAACAGAGCTCAAGGGGCGAAATACTCAGGAAGAAGTCAAACGGACCCGTGGGCCGGACATAAGATCTATCTGAAGCTCTAGCGTCAGTCAACACTCTAAGTAAAAAATTCTAAGAGAGAGACCAACTACTCTACCCTGAGGTGGCTAACAGCCCGAAGGCTAACATAGTTATCGTTCTGGCCACCTAATGGGGAACTTCAGGGCCCTAATAATCCAGGAAACTTCTCTTACCTTATTACCTGATGACATAGCAAATGACATGACCCCATAGCTCTATACAGGGAACGAGGTCTGTAGAGATATACATTTCGGAATTTTAATTCACAAAAATTGACTCTTGAAAAGACCAGACAGCTCACCTGCGGCGTGCGGAGTGAAGACTCGCCAGATAGTTCTTTATGAACCTGGGGTCCACCACTTTACATGCCTGAAAGAGGCGTTTCTACTAACCAAGCCTAGGCGGGCCATCGGAACATCGTTCTTATCATAGGCCCAGCGCCAGGCCTGATGTAATGCACGTCTGGGGAGTCAGAAGAGAGGAGAGGGCTGGATTTCTCTTTTTAATGAAGCCCTCCGGGGAGATTATCCATCAGCGACGCTGTATGCGCTTGTGCTGGATAACCTCCCTCAGATCCCTCTTCTAGCGGGAGTCACGCCTTTCCTGTGCCCTGTTCCTCCACAGAGGGGGCGCACGAGAGGCGACACTGGCTCTCTGGCCCTGTCTACGGTCCTCAGACCGTGAAGTGCCAGGCCCTCCCGCCTGCCTGGGCGTGGAACCGGATCTCAGCGGTATGCAGGTTTTTTCCTAAAAGCAGCTGAGCGCGCCTTCGCCTCCCTGAACTTCCCAAGCCCCGCCTCCACGGAGGGGCCAAAGAGTTCAGAGGGCGAAACCGACGAATCGAGGAGAAAGGCCTTCTCTTTCTCCTCAACGTCGGCCAGGTTTAACCAAAGCTGTCTCTCCGTGGCCACCATCGCCGCCATCGACCGACTGATCGTGGCAGCAGTCTGTTTGGTGGCCCGGAGCGCAAGATTTTTTTTTTTTTTTTTGTGAAGATCAGGAAGGAATGGATTAGGCTCACCTGAGCTGGTGGTGTATGGCCGGGGAGAAACCGATCGCCGAGCCTACCGCAAGCGGTCTCTCCTCTAGTGCGTTGCCATGGCAGCTACAGCCTGTTGGCGGCGCGCTCCACAACATCCACCAGACCTGCATACACGGGGCAGGGTGGCTGAGAGGGTTCAGGATCTACCTGATTATAAACCTCCTCAGCCATCTCCTGCTCGTCCTGAAGAGCAGCAAGAGCACCTGCTTCGCCCTCGTCAGCCGTCGAATCATCTGAGAGGTTTACAGCACTCTCAAGATGATCGACGAGCTCTATCTGGAAGCCCATGATGCAAGTCGCCGCTCTGCCTCGGCACGAGCGGGACCACGAGAACCAGACGTTGAACCCCCTTCACTCGAGAAGAGGGCCAGACGAGAGCGAGCGTTTTAAAAGAAAAACGCTCACAGTTCACACAGAGGATTCCCTCGAGAATCTCCCGTGCGCGCTCTTCTCCCAGGCAGGAAAAGCACACTCGTGTGCTGTACATTTAATTTTCTTACCGTTTCATTGAGTAGCGTTTTCAAACAGACAGTCCCTGAAGACGATGAGATGATTTGTCATGTGTGCAAGGCGCCCCTTTATACTTCCAGGTCGCACATTAATCATTCACGCTAATGATTCACGGGCTGTCGCCGGTCAATATGATTGACGTGATTTGATAGTGATTTCAGACACCTGTCACGCCTGAGGCGTTCCCCATAACGTCGTTGACGTATTGTTGAGTTCCCTTCGAAAGGGAAGGGTGTTTCCCGGGATGGTCTCCTCGTGCCTGGATAGATGTTTGGGCGGCCAATCATGTGGTGTGTTGGCGAATGGATGGAAAGTCTTTGAAGTTGGAAAGAGGGCTTTGCAGTCAAATCGTTTAAACAAAACTTTGCAGCAAAACTTAACTTAGAACCGAGACTCGCAACGGAAAAGAAAATAAAGCTGAGAAACAGAAAGAAAAGTGAGACGATAGTTGTTAGATGGCTTGAATGAAGCTGTTTAACCCATGTTCTTCTGATCTTGATTTTGGGTTCTTTTGTCTGCTGGTCTACATGGTTACTCGTTTGTCCGGTTACCAGTCATGGCTTCTCCATGACTTCTGTAAATCTGCTCTGGTGAACAAATTCACAACTCAACCAAACCTCCATTCAATTCAACAAAAACTCTACTGGCTTTTTCGGGTCCTAAAATTCTAAACTCAGCTGTTTGTCCCGCCTCTTAGATGAGTTATGACCAATTAGGCACTGTCTTTATTTTAAAGGTGGCATTATCTTCACCTCTCATCGTAAATCATGCGTTATCTGTGATCTCTTTACTCTACGGCTTTAGCAGAGTACAAAAGTATACAATTTAGACATGATTCCTATTATAAGAACACAAAACATTTTACACAGATTTCAATCAAGCCATCTTCTGAATTAAGAACACATGATCGTACTGATAGGAAACAAGACACACTTTCATTCAAACATCTAATAGTTATAACAATTACATGACTTGTATGTGATCTAAGCATAATAGACACATACAGAGGTTGTAGATACAATTGTTACATTCCGCCTGTGCCGGCCTATGCAACAGAGAGGGGAGACCGCGCGGATTATTTGATAAAAAAAAAAAGTATTTATTAAAGACAAGAAATGAGCAACATAAAATAATTAAAGTCAGTATAATTGTACAACTCGAAACTAAAACAAAATGCAATCAGGGTATATGAAGTGTCAAGCAAAAAGAAACAAAATCAGCAAAACGGTGCAGGAGAGAAGGAGAAACGGCGGCCTCCTGCAACCAAGTCTGGAGAGTCTTTTAACACCCAGGATACTGGAAGCAACCACACGCGGTCCTGGAGCAATCACCTGCAACACGCCACACCTGCGCTCCTCTCACCTATAGGGGAGACGTAATGAACAGGCAAACCGCAAAGGAGGAGGAGCTGACAGGTCCGAGACCGTCACACAATATAGGATTATGTAGTTGAACAATGTTTGATTAGAAGTCCGTCAATAATTGTTTTGGGATGATTTTATGTATTTTTAAAGTCTCCGTCTCTGTGGTTTTAAGAGATTTCAACCATGGGGTCATTCAGAGGAGGAGGTCTGTTTTCAATCCTCTGTCTTGGGATCAAACAACCTCTTCCATTATCTTGGTGGATTCCGAGCCGTGCCATCTCTGAACCAATCAGTCTTTTCCAAACTATCTAACGTGACAAAGTTCTTCCTTTAGTTGAGCACATCTCTTTGAAACTTTCATGGTCGTAAAGTTCTTAGCTGGGACTGGCTGGAGCCCACTCTATTTATGGCCTGAGATTAGACTGGTGTTTTGGAGGTCTGGAATGTTGAGTTTTGTGTGGAATTATGTTTGAACGAATCACCTGGAAGATTCATTTGTGTTTGGTTCGCCCTCAATTCCTACAACGGAGAAACATCATTTGTTGCATTAGGACGCTTCAATGACATAGCTTTCCTATGAATGAATGACGTGAATGTCTCGGTTGAGGTATTGCGCAATCGCTGCGTGCATCCTCCAAAGTCCCTCTAAACCTTTAAAACGTCCAATATTCATCATCATGCAGTGAGACAATGACTCCAACACTCCAATAGCTAAGCCATTTTCCAATACAGCCTCCAGAGTAAATATATTTCACATACCAACTGTTGAGCAACTTTGTGTGATGTCCGTGGGCCACTTTCTCTCCAGGCAACGACGTGGTTTTCAACAATACACTCCAAAATCCTCTTTCATATGAGTGATCCAAGCTTCCACGAAGTCCATCGACATGAATGTCCACATTACGGTGGATTTTTTACTTGTGTAGTGGTGATATGTCCTCAATTTAAATCAAACAAGAAATCAAATAAAGTAAAACAAACTCAAAATCAAATGGCCACTGAGGCACCTAAGGAACTAATCTTACGCAGGGAAAAAATAAGTCCAATGTCCAGGCAAGCATAGCGTTTATGCGGTTTATTTCCATTTAAGCAAGTATACAAACAAAACTCTCTTGCCCTGGTAAAAAAACATCAACCCTTCCCGGTGCCTGCCTGTCCTAAATGTGACTACCCCTATATGCAGATTCATATGCAAACAAGATGCCCAGTACCTTCAAAACAAAAGCCCCAAAAAGTACTTAAATTAACTAAAATACTAACATTAATATTCTACATCCATGTCAATAAAATAATCACGCTGATTATTTAAGGAGAAACAAAAATAAAGTAATTTAATTATTAAAATTACAAAACAAGGGAGTAGCTCCAACAATGTGTGATATAACAAACACTATTCTATTCTGGAGACCCAAACTAAAGACTCACACTAGCTACTCATAAGCAGGGCAAAATAACAAACCAGATCAGGCCTCAGACTAAGACAACCAGCCCTCAGCAGAGACAAGAAGCAATATTCAAACAGAAAAGTCAAGACAGAACTACTGCTGTCCAAACGGTATCAATAAACACGCAAGCCTTCAAAAAGAGCAATACGCGTATCTATGCAATTGAGTAGCAGAATTAAATCAAACAGCAAAGCGCAGAACTGCAACGCACAGTAACGAAAACACAGGAGAATTCTAATTAGCAGGAAGGACTGATGCTGCATCGTCTCTGGCTTCATCAGCTGAGGAGAACATTTTCCTACCTCCTTCCTTCGCATTGATGGAAAGTCTTGCAAGAAACAGTAGCGCAGGCTTAGGTCCAAGTTTATAGAGGTCCCACATAACTTCACAATACTTTGATCGCTGTTCCATTACTTCGGGAGTGTAGTCCTTGTAGATCACGATAGATGTCCCACGGTACTGAAGCCTTCCTCTTCTAGCTCTGGCTTCACGTATGATAGTCACTTTCTGCTGGTACCTTAGAAGGCGTATAATAACTGGCCAAGGTCGCTGACCTGGGCTCGGTTTAGCAAAGAGAGCACGGTGAGCCATGTCACAATCCGGCAGAGAACCCAGAACACCCTCGACGAATACTTCCATCAGATGCCCTGAGAAGAAGGAAGTGGGCTGGCCGCCCTCAATGGATTCAGCTAGGCCGAGTAGCCTAATATTATTGCGGCGGCTATGTGATTCCAGATCAGCCACTTTAGCCAGCAATTTAGCGTTATTTGACAACAATGAAGCACTGGAAGTTTCCAAAACCGAAATACGCTCGTCTTGTAGATTGCCATTGGTGTCAAGTGATGAGATTTTCTGAGCATGATCAGACAAAGTCTCTTGTATACAGTCGAGCTTAGTTTCGAGTGAAGAAAAAGAACCTTTAAAATCCACAGCGATCGATTTCCTGAGATCATCCAGGAGGCTAGAAAGAGTCACCACATTAAGCTCACCGCAAACTTCATCAGTAGCAGCCAATCCTGCATTTTGATCCTTCCGATTTAGTCTAGTTCCTTTAGCAGCCATAGTGAAATCATGTAATCAAATTAATAGCAAACACAAAAGTCTTGGGAGTGAGACTCAAGGAGCTGCAGCTACGCCACCACACTCGCCGCCATGTTGTCGTCACAAAAGATTTGTGTGCAAAAATCAAGTGTTACAATGTCTATATAGACCTACATACACAACAGTGGCTTTGGTATCCATATTTTTTTATTTTTTTTTTATATTACATAGTGCACTATGGTGGGAAATAATATAACATGCATGTATTGGAACATAAAAGGCTGTGGGAATCCTATAAAAAGAGGCAAAGTTATGACTGGTGGGTTGGACATGTATTTCATAGTTCCTTTTCCAGCAAGCGGAATGGCGTTGTTATACTAGTGAACAAGAAACTACATTTTATTCCATCTGGTGAAGTCAAAGACTGTGAGGAGAGAATGGTCGGTTTACAGGCCCGGAAAAATGGTATCACAGTGGTGTTATGTAACATCTACGCACCAAATATAGGGAATCCTAGTTTTTTCTATGAAGTAAATAAGACTTTAGGGGAAATGGATGGTCAAATAATCCTGGCCAGAGATTTTAATCAAGTCTGGGATGTTACAGACAAAAGTAAATTTAGTAGCCAACCACATCTAAAGTCAGAGCAGCAATTCATATGATGAGTGAAGATAATGGGTTAGTGGATATTTGGCATCTGGTGAATCCATGCGAAAGGGAGTACACATTTTATTCACATTGTCATAAATCCCACTCCAGAATTGACATGTTTCTGATCTCGAATACCATGACAAAGCATGTTACGCACTGCAAAATAAAGGCTATCGCTTTATCAGATCAAGTTAGGTATTGATATTAACTGTGACAAAAGAGAAAAGGCAGATGGAGATTAAACACTTCACTTCTATCTCATGAGGCCTTTAGTTTATCGTTAAAAAGAAGATTTACAGTCTTTTTTTTAAATAAATACTGGTAGTACTGATAGAAGATTAACTGAATGGGATGCATCTAAGACATATGTCAGAGGGACAATAATAGGCTATGCATCTAAACGGAAAAGGGAGGATCTGGACAGAATACAGGAATTAGATAAAATTAAGAATTTTCGAATCAGTTGTATCAAGATATTTGTAAACTTAAATTTGAAATCCAGGAAATATATAATAAAAAGTTAGAATGCGCCTTATTTAGATTGGGAACTACTTTCTATGAGGATGGGGAGAAAACTACTAGCCAGGCAGCTGAAGCAAAATAATAAATGTAATTTAATGACAGCTATTAAAAAAAGGAAATATAACAGTTACCTCAACAAAGGAAATAAATGATGTATTACAGCAGTTTTATAAGGAATTGTACACTGCTGATATTAATCCTAAACAAGAAGAATTGCTAAGTTTTTTCACCAATCTCAAACTGCCTAAACTGTCCCAGAGGAGGTGAACTTGTTAGAAGGCCCAATAACAGAACTTGAAGTCAGAAAAGCTGTATCTATTATGCTGAATGGTAAGTCAACTGGATTAGATGGGCTCCCTGTTGAATATTATAAACAGTATATAGATTTACTTGCACCTATTTTAACAGAAGTATATACTGTAATGAGGCATATGCTAAGGGATCTCTTCCCCCTTCTTTTAATGATGCTCTAATATCTGTGACTCCTAGATAGAGATTCCACTGAACCCTCAAATTATCGACCAATAAGCCTGATTAATGTAGATTGTAAGATTTTAAGTAAAATTATTGCGTTACGGTTACAGAAGCCACATCACCCTGTAGCCCAAGACTGGTTGCCAACTGAAGCTAAGCAGGGCTGAGTCTGGTCAGTACCTGGATATGAGACGACCTGAGAAAACCAGGTTGCTGCTGGAGAGAGGTGTTAGTGAGGCCAGCAGGGGGTGCTGTGGTCTGTGTGGGTCCTAACGCCCCCGTATAGTGATGGGGACACTATACTGTCAAAGGGCTCCTGCCTTCGGATGAGACGTTAAACAGATGTCCTGACTCTCTGTGGTCATTAAAAATCCCAGGATGTCCTTCGAAAAAGAGTAGGGGTGTAACCCCGGGATCCTGGCCAAATTTGCCCCTTGTCCATCATGGCCTCCTAATCATCCCCATATACTGATTGGCTTCATCACTCTGTCTCCTCTCCACCAGTAAGCTTGTGTGTGGTGGGCATTCTGGCGCAATATGGCTGCTGTCGCATCATCCAGGTGGATGCTACACATTGGTGGTGGTTGAGGAGATTCCCTCCTTCCGTGTAAAGCACTTTGAGTACCCAGAAAAGCACTATATACAGGTCCTTCTCAAAAAATTAGCATATTGTGATAAAGTTCATTATTTTCCATAATGTAATGATAAAAATTAAACTTTCATATATTTTATAGAATCATTGCACACCAACTGAAATATTTCAGGTCTTTTATTGTTTTCTAATCTCCAAAAATTAGCATATTTCATCCGACCAATAAAAGAAGTGTTTTTAATACAAAAAAAGTCAACCTTCAAATAATTATGTTCAGTTATGCACTCAATACTTGGTCGGGAATCCTTTTGCAGAAATGACTGCTTCAATGCGGCGTGGCATGGAGGCAATCAGCCTGTGGCACTGCTGAGGTGTTATGGAGGCCCAGGATGCTTCGATAGCGGTCTTAAGCTCATCCAGAGTGTTGGGTCTTGCGTCTCTCAAATTTCTCTTCACAATATCCCACAGATTCTCTATGGGGTTCAGGTCAGGAGAGTTGGCAGGCCAATTGAGCACAGTAATACCATGGTCAGTAAACCATTTACCAGTGGTTTTGGCACTGTGAGCAGGTGCCAGGTCGTGCTGAAAAATGAAATCAGATGGAAGCATGAAGTGCTCCAAAAGTGCCAGTCCGCTGTTAACAAAGCTGATTTCATTACATCTTTTTCAAGTCATTCAGGTCTCAGTCTATTGGCCCTGACTGAGACCTGGATCAGACCAGAGGACACTGTCACACCTGCTGCCCTCTCCACTAACTTCACTTTCTCACACACCCCCCGTCTGACCGGAAGGGGTGGTGGTACTGGTCTGCTCATCTCAAATGACTGGAAATTTGATCCTTTACCACCTCTATTTGACAACAGCTCATTTGAATCACATTCAATTACCATCACTAGTCCTATAAAAATCCATTTTGTAGTTGTATATCGTCCCCCAGGTCAACTTGGCAGTTTCTTGGAGGAGCTTGATGTGCTACTCTCATCCTTCCCTGAAGATGGTACTCCTCTTGTAATTCTTGGAGACTTCAACATCCACCTAGAAAAACCTCAGGCTGCCGATTTCCACACCCTGCTTGCATCATTCGACCTCAAACGAGTATCTACTGTGGCTACTCACAAATCAGGTAACCAATTGGACCTTATCTACACGCGCTACTGCTCTACGGACAATACACTGGTCACTCCACTGCACACCTCAGATCACTTCCTCCTCACTCTCAACCTCAACCTGCCTCAGAACACAACACACACTCCTCCACAGGTCACCTTTCGACGAAACCTACGCTCACTTTCACCCTCTCACCTATCCTCTTTGGTCTCATCCACACTTCCTCCACCTGATCAGCTCTCAACACTAGATACTAAAAGTGCAACTGATACTCTTTTCTCCACTTTAACATCCTGCTTGGACAACTTCTGTCCCCTTTCCTCCAGGCCAGCCCGCGCCACACCCTCTGCCCCCTGGTTATCTGATATACTCAGGGGTGCAGAGAGGAAGTGGCGCAAATCGAAAGATCCGACAGACCTGGGTCTTTATCAATCCCTCCTCTCTTCCTTCTCTGCTAATATCTCTACTGCTAAAATGGCTTATTATCACAACAAAATTTTCAATTATTCTGACTCTCGCATGCTTTTCAAAACCTTCTCCTCTCTTCTTAACCCTCCTCCTCCTCCTTCATCAACCCTAACAGCTGATGATTTTGCCACATTCTTCATAGAAAAAACAACCACCATCAGCGGCCAATTTACCAATCCACAAACTGACACACACATTTTACCAACAAACGCACACATTCTACCATCCTTCTCTCTACTTTCAGAGGCGGAAGTCTCTAAACTCCTCCATTCCAATCACCCTACTACCTGTCCGCTTGATCCTATCCCCACTAATCTACTTCAAGCCATTTCTTCCTCAGTTGTACCCACACTCACGCACATCATAAACACCTCACTTCACACTGGTACCTTTCCCACAGCTTTTAAGCAGGCTCGAGTAACCCCACTGCTTAAGAAACCCAATCTAAATCCAGCACATCTAACAAGTTACAGACCGGTATCTCTTCTTCCATTTGTCGCGAAAACACTTGAACGAGTTGTTTTCAACCAGATCTCCTCCTTTCTTACACAGAACAACCTCTTGGACGACAATCAGTCTGGTTTCAAAAGCGGACACTCAACTGAGACTGCCCTGCTCTCAGTAATTGAAGCTCTGAGACTGGCAAGAGCAGCTTCCAAATCCTCAGTCCTCATCCTGCTGGATCTGTCTGCTGCTTTTGACACAGTTAACCACCAGATCCTCCTGTCAATCCTAAAGATGAAGGGCATCTCGGGAACTGCACTTCAATGGTTCGAGTCTTACCTCTCAGGTAGGTCCTTTAGGGTGTCATGGAGAGGTGTGGCATCTAAGACCCAACATCTAGCTACTGGGGTGCCTCAGGGCTCAGTGCTTGGACCACTCCTCTTCTCCATCTACATGACATCACTAGGATCTGTGATTCAGAAACATGGCTTTTCCTATCATTGCTACGCTGATGACACACAACTCTACCTCTCATTCCAGCCTGACGATCCGACGGTAGTTGCTCGTATCTCAGCCTGCCTGACAGACATTTCTGGCTGGATGAAGGACCACCACCTTCAACTAAACCTTGCGAAGACAGAGCTACTTGTGGTCCCGGCCAACCCAACACTTCATCACAACTTCTCCATTCAGCTAGGCTCGTCATCCATAACTCCATCAAGGTCAGCTAGGAACCTTGGGGTTGTAATTGATGATCAGTTGAAATTCACAGACCACATTGCTAGAACTGCCCGGTCCTGCAGATTAGCCTTGCACAACATTAGGAGGATCAGGCCCTTCCTTACAGAGCATGCTACACAACTCCTTGTCCAAGCACTTGTTTTATCCAGACTGGACTATTGTAATGCTCTCCTGGCTGGTCTTCCAGCTTGCTCTGTCAAACCTCTACAATTGATCCAGAATGCTGCAGCCAGAGTAGTCTTTAATGAGCCAAAGAGAGCACACGTCACTCCTCTCCTCACAAAATTGCACTGGTTGCCAGTTGCCGCTCCCATTAAATTCAAGGCACTGACGTTTGCCTACAGAACAACCACTGGCACTGCTCCCTCTTACCTAAACTCATTACTTCAGACTTATGTGCCATCCAGAAACCTGCGCTCTGCTAGCGAATATCATCTTGTGGTACCATCTCAAAGAGGCACAAAATCTCTTTCTCGGACCTTTACCATGACTGTTCCCTGTTGGAGGAATGATCTGCCTAACTCAACCAGAGCTTCTGAGTCAGTAGCCACTTTCAAAAAACTGCTGAAGACGTATCTTTTTCGGCAGCACTTGATTCAGTAGTATTAACACTTTCTTTTCTCTTCTATTCTTAAAAAAAAAAAAAAAAAAACACTGCACTTAAGTTAAACTGAGAGGGGTTATAGCACTTACGTATTGTTGTCCTACTGTTAGTTTAACTGCTTCTATTGTTCTCATTTGTAAGTCGCTTTGGATAAAAGCGTCTGCTAAATGAATAAATGTAAATGTAAAATATCCTGATAGCTAGCTGCATTGACCCTGCCCTTGATAAAACACAGTGGACCAACACCAGCAGCTGACACGGCACCCCAGACCATCACTGACTGTGGGTACTTGACACTGGACTTCAGGCATTTTGGCATTTCTTTCTCCCCAGTCTTCCTCCAGACTCTGGCACCTTGATTTCCGAATGACATGCAAAATTTGCTTTCATCCGAAAAAAGTACTTTGGACCACTGAGCAACAGTCCAGTGCTGCTTCTATGTAGCCCAGGTCAGGCGCTTCTGCCGCTGTTTCTGGTTCAAAAGTGGCTTGACCTGGGGAATGTGGCAGCTGTAGCCCATTTCCTGCACATGCCTGTGCACGGTGACTCTGGATGTTTCTACTCCAGACTCAGTCCACTGCTTCCGCAGGTCCCCCAAGGTCTGGAATCGGTCCTTCTCCACAATCTTCCTCAGGGTCCGGTCACCTCTTCTCGTTGTGCAGCGTTTTTTGCCACACTTTTTCCTTCCCACAGACTTCCCACTGAGGTGCCTTGATACAGCACTCTGGGAACAGCCTATTTGTTCAGAAATTTCTTTCTGTGTCTTACCCTCTTGCTTGAGGGTGTCAATGATGGCCTTCTGGACAGCAATCAGGTCGGCAGTCTTACCCATGATTGCGGTTTTGAGTAATGAAACAGGCTGGGAGTTTTTAAAAGCCTCAGGAATCTTTTGCAGGTGTTTAGAGTTAATTAGTTGATTCAGATGATTAGGTTAATAGCTCGTTTAGAGAACCTTTTCATGCTAATTTTTTGAGATAGGAATTTTGGGTTTTCATGAGCTGTATGCCAAAATCATCAGTATTAAAACAATAAAAGACCTGAAATATTTCAGTTGGTGTGCAATGAATCTAAAATATATGAAAGTTTAATTTTTATCATTACATTATGGAAAATAATTAACTTTATCACAATATGCTAATTTATTTAGAAGGACCTGTAAATGTAACAATTATTATTAATTTTATTATTATAGAGAAGGTGTTATCCAACATTATAAACCCTGATCAAGTTGGATTTATGAGGAATAGGTCATAAACCGACAACATGATAAGGTTACTACACTTAATTTGGCTAAACAGAGAACAAACCGACCCAACTATTGCCCTCTCACTTGATGCAGAAAAGGCGTTTGATCGGGTTCATTGGGAATTTTTTTAATTACAATGTTGTCAAATCTTGGGCTTGGGCCATGTTTAATCAGGTGGGTCCAAACATTGTACAAAACACCTAAGGCATGTGTGATTACCAACGGTAAAGTTTCCCCGTTTTTTTACCTCACCAGGGGGACACGTCAGGGGTGTCCGCTGTCGCCATTATTGTTCAACATCACATTGGAACCTCTGGCCATTGCGATCAGGGCTAATATAAACATTCTAGGCGTACAGGGAGGCGACAAAGAACACAAATTATTTTTATATGCCGATGACATTTTAGCCTTGATAAAAGATCCAGATAAGTCCTTACCTCATTTAATGGGGAAAGTCCAATCCTATTCTAAAGTGTCTGGATATAAGATTAACTGGACTGGAGTCTGAAGTTCTGCCTATATCCGGAATATGTAACGCATATGTGGTAACTAAATTTGGCTTTAGATGGATCTCAAATATTTGAGTATCTAGATAATCAACGAGTTAGAAGAGTTAACTATGTTAAATTTAACACCACTTTTACAAAACATAAGAAATAACCTGGACAAATGGGGAAAAATTCAGTTAACTTTATGGGGGAAGGTGAATATAATTAAGATGGAGGTCTCGCCTCAGCTTAACTACGTGCCTGTGATGCTACCCCTTACAACACCACAGCTGATTCTTAATCAATACGATATAATGGTAAAACGTTTATCATGGAATGGGAAAAGGCCCAGTATAAAGATTAGCAAATTATGTGCCTCTCGGGATAAGGGAGGGTTGGGACTACCAGACCCTCGGCTCTATCAGGTATCTTATAAAAGTGGCTAAATTGGCCAAACACTGGAACAATAAGTCAATTAGATTGGGTTACTATTGAGAAAGCTTTGTCTCGGTTATACAGCCCTATTGAGCATTTGTCTCAATGTTTCACAATGTGGCATGAGGCATTCCAGAGAGGTATGGGTGAAGATTCACAAGATGCATAAAATATCACAATGTAAACAGCCATACTATTCCCTATGGCATAATTCTGCTATCTGGATCGGGAAATGACCAATGTACTGGAAGAAATAGTATATCAATGGCTTGTGCGCTGTGACAGACTTATTTGAACAGGGTGTATTTATGTCTTATAATAACCTTGTACAGAAGTATAGAATATTTCTGGAAATATCTACAAATTAGAAATTGTGTTTCTAACACTCTAACACTGCCTCATTCCCAACAAAAAGCCTCTGTATTCTACGGGACGACCAACCATGTGCTCAGCAATGACTGCACAAATTTAAAGACAATATGGGAAAAGGACATTGGGGTTGTAATCAGTGACGAAGAGTGGAAAATAATTTAGTCAAATACAAGTAAATACGAAAAAGAAGCCAGAGGGCAATTTACACAGTACAGAATCATACACAGGTTCTATCTGACACCTCTTAGACTTAATAGAATAGGTCTGACAAATAATAATGTTTGTTGGAAATGTCAAAAGGACAGACGTATTTTTATTCAATGTATCTGGGAGTGTCCACTTATTCAGCCGTTATGGCACCAATTTTTTTTATATTTTGAGCAAATGGCTTGGAACAACAATACCATTATCACCAAAATTGTGTCTATTGGGAGACAGGGAGCAGATGCCAAATATTTCGAATGGAGAGTTCGCAGTGATCATGGTGGGGGTCTCTGGGATGGCAAGAGTCATTTTGAAACACTGGAAAACTAAAAAAAAAAAAACAGTGTTAAAAGAATGGGTCAACATAATGACAAAGACAGCCTCTTATGAACGTTTGCTTTACAAACTACATAATAAGAACAGAGCATGTGTCCCTGTGTGTACCCCTGTCTGGGAAGATTTTTGGTCTTATGTAACGTTGTCTGTCCATGTGACACAATAACTCTGACTCCTCTTCTTTTTTTTTTTCATTTAGTATTCCGTTTCCATCTGTTAATTGCAACCACTGTATATATTTTGGCCTTATATGTAGCATTTGTGTATATCTGTAATTTGTTTTGTATGATATTGTCATATACCAGATGAAAACAATAAAAAAGAAATGAAATCTGCATAAAGTTAAAATCCACCAATGTAAAAAAATACTTTTACATGAGATTAAAAACTATCAGGGTTTTCTTGTTTTGAAATCAAAGACATGCACACATGCCAGCAAAGGAGTTAACAGAGTAAAATCAGGATAAAGGCTTAAATCCATAAGCAGATCTTAAGAATCTTAAAGAATCTTTTTTTCTTTTTTTTAAAACTATCCTTTTATATGCATATATACATTATGAATGCATTAAAACTGAATACAAAATATGACAATTCAAAATTTGAGATTGAGAATCTCAAAATTTGAGATTTTAAATGCACGTTTATTCATGTTTTCTGATCTAATTGGGACCATCTTCAACAGTTGCCCCTTGAAGGGGGAAGAGGGAAAAAAACGAAAAAAAAATTACAAGGCGAGAATCAGAAACCGGCTAAGGAGACGGAGAAGTCTTCACTCTCTTCCATTAATCACTCTATCAAACGTGAGATCACTCAACAACAAGCTGGATGAGGTAATACTTCCTGTCAAATATGGGGAGGACTTCAGAAGCAGTAATCTCATCTGTTTCACCGAGACATGGTTAAATAAGGACCATAATGTAAATATAGAAGGATATAACGCAATCAGAGCGGACAGAGATAAGGTAAAATCACGAAAAATGATCGGTGTGGGGCTCTGCATGTTTGTTGACAAAACGTGGTTGAACAGACATGCGCAAGAGAATATGAGATTCTGGTGGTATCTTTTAGACCCTTTTATCTACCCCGCGAATTTGGGCAGCTCACAATTATTTTAGTGTATGTTACAGGTCCCAAAAACAAAGAGGCAGCCGAGTGCATTTCGGACAGTTTGAACACCGTGCTCTCAAGATCAGCTGATCAACTTGTGTTTATACTTGGGGACTTTAATACACTGTCTTTAGCAACACATCTCCAAATGTTACAACAATATGTTGACTGTCCAACCCGCTCATCACGCATTCTTGACTTATGTTATGGCAATATTGAGGATGCATATAAGGCAATATGCAAACCTCCCATTGGTAAATCAGACCATAATGTCATTAATTTATTGCCGAAGTACAGACAACGCGTTAAGAGGGAAAAGCCCATTGTCAAGACAATTAAGGTCTGGGACAGAGAGAGTGAGGACAAGCTAAGGAGCTGTTTTGAAACCACAGACTGGGACATGTTCTTTGACTCATGCAGAGACCCACATGAACTGACAGATTGCATCACTTCATATATACAGTTCTCTGAAAAAATCTATAATTAATACCAAGGAAGTAAGAGTATTCCCTAATAACAAGCCCTGGCTGACAAAAGACATGAAGAGATGTCTTAAAGTGTAAATTGCAGGTTAAAATTTTCACGAAGAAGATAATGCAATGTGCTTATTAAACATACACTGTTAAAAATAGCTGTAAAAATACAGCCAATTTCCAACAGTAAAATACTGTTATTTCAATAAACAGTTTAATCCTGTAAATTTACAGTCTATGTTCCATAAATTAATTGCTTGCAGTAAATTTACAGCATTTATGTGTAAACCCGTTTGTTCCTGGAAAAAACAGTCCTGGGGCCGTATTCACAAAGCATTTTATCTTACCACTAGGAGTACTCCTAAATCGCACTAAAAGATTTTAGCTAGGAGTTTTCTCTTAAAAGTTATTCACAACGCCTTTCAGACCTACTCTTAGTAAAGAAAAATGACAACTCCTAAACTAAGAGTGATGCTGCGTCCCAATTCGCCTACTTATACTACGCCCTAAAAGTATGTACTCTTTTTGAGAAGAAAAAGTACATACTTTTGAGTGTGTAGCAAAAGAGTAGGCAAGCTTTGGGACATACTACTTCGTCATCTTTAACGGACAGCTCAGTCGCGAGCATCTGTCACCGTAAACTGTCGCCCTGTCAATCATCTTGTCACAGTTAAAATCCTCCATTCAATCTAATTTAATTTCTTACCGTTTCGGAGAGAAATGTTGTCGCACGTTCATCTGCCAGTAGTGAGTCTTTCATGTGGAGACTCTCCTCATGTGTTTGCAATTTGAATATAATGATGCATTTAAAAGTTAATGGCTAAACGCTTTACAAACGTTCACAATGCTGCTGCAGATGCAATATAATGTAGCCAACATTGAATAAATACATTTTCGTCAGGTTAGATACTGATAATTAATCACTCAAACCCCTTTATCTAAACCACTCTACATAACCGCCGGACTCGCGCGTCCTCCATGTCTGTAGTTTTTTTTTAACACTTTTCACTCGTGTTTGTAGTTCTAACCGAATCCTCGTCCAACGCGCGATGGGTTGTGGGCAATAACCATAGACAGTAAAAGAAATGGACACAGCGACCCCGTTGATTTCAACGGAGAGAGTTGAAGCCCAACATGGCACTCACTTCCTGATAGCCAAGCGTTCTGTGCAGGCTCAAACTGAGCTTGATGACGTAGATGTCACGTGAGCAACCTGACTGACAGTTGTAAATCTTCTAGTAGCTGTGTGGAGAAAAAGAAAAGAAAAAAGCCAACAAAAAGTTATCACACTGAATTAACAAAATACCACCTATCACACAATACTTGTCTTGAATGATGATCAGAGGTTTCCAAGGTCGAAGTATCACGGCTCTCCAGAAATAAGGGCTTTGACTAGCAGGCGCAAGCAAGCTAATCTCGAACGGTCAATGACGCATCAGAGTAAAGAGTAAACTCACATTGATGTGTGTGTGTGTGCACGTGTGTGTGTTTTGGAAATCAAATCGTTTAGTATTGTAAAAACATAATATAATGTTTATTAATATATTACAATACTATTAATAATTATAATAATTTAATATAACATATTACGCTATATAATTACAGTATGACATGATAAAAGAAGTGGCTAAAATCGACTTTAAAATAGCCTACTTTAGGATTGTAATCGTTTGAGTAGCCTATCTGCAGTTCTAGTAATTTTAGTTAGTTAGTTTAGTTTATTTTGAACATGTTTATGTATATATCCATTAGATTTAAATATTTGGCTAGTACACACACACACACACACATAATACAATCAAAAATAACAGATAAATAAATGCATGTAGGCTACAGCACAATCTTCCAAAATTATTCAAAATGATTCAAATATAGGCACATATGCAAATAATTTTTTCCCTTCTTTTTCGTTTCCTTCTACATCAAACAGAATAAAAACCCATCCAAAAATACTTCTTAGTATGAGCCCAGGAACCATACTATAAAATACTGTCCCCTCGAGTCATTTTCGTAGGCTATCCATCCAATATTACATGACCATATAATATTCCAATATATAAAGAATAGTGAGCTAGGTGTTAAATCATGTAGTTTTGGCTAATAAATCATGGTCACAAACACTTGAACAAAACCGTTTTTCTTTATTTCACGTTATGTAGGCATTTTGTACATATGGCTTCCGAACGGGATCACACTCATCTTCAAGCATAGATCTGTAAATAAATAAAGGAACAACGTTAACCGCGATAGACATTGAGATGTTTTTTCTTCTTCCATTGCCTGTATAATTTCCTGATTATTAATTTTCCCATCCCCCGTAGGTGTAGTAGTAGATAAATAATTTAAAGTTCGTGGATAAATGTTACTTCATATGTATTCACTTGCCACATATCGAATTATTTCCAATTCCTCAAAAACGTTGTTTAAATATTTTGTCGCGTTGCTTTTATGGACTCTGTCTATCTATGCCATGGGCTGACTTTAGACAGTAAAAGACTGCCTGCGAGACTGTGCGAGCTTCTCCTCCTGTCTATCCACCTTATTCTGCTCTAAACAATGCGCGCCGCCATGACGACCACTCCGGTTGCCTACTTCCGGTTCGTAATGTATTAGCAGTGAGAGAATGAGTTCAGGCTCTACATGTGCTGTTGTTGGTTGTTTTAACAATTCAAAGAAGATGAAAAAAAAAACTTTTTAGAAACTGGGTGCTTTGAGCATAGGATAAAAAGGAGAGAATGCCCATGTCCGGTTCGTATCAGCTACATTCAATGCCCGAGAGTAGACGTTTTTGGTTAGCTGCGCTAAAACTGAAGCATCCAACGAAAAAGGTGTGTGTCTGTTCGCACCATTTTGTTGACAAACGCCTAATACGTTACCAGTAGAGATGGGCATTTCAAGCAAAAATAATATTCGAAGATCGCTGGGTATTATTCAATTATTATTCGAAAATCGCACCCCTCCATCACATGCAGGCACACATGCATGTAGGCTATAGGCTACACATCAGAGCACGTGAGCAAAGCGGAGTGGTGTGACGCTTAAATAGAAGTAGGAAAAAAAACGAAAACATACCTTTTATATTTAAGTTTCACAATATAATGTTTTTTATTTATTTAATCTATGTTGATTATATGAAAAGGAACCGCATGAGATGAGTCAGATAGGATCATAAGATGCCCAATATATCGGAAAACATTTGGAATGGCTCAGACATGATTTTGACCACTTATTAAGTTTTGTTTTGTAGAAAGTCTTTCTTTAAAGTGAATTTCGTTTAGTATAAATTATATCTTCATTTTAATCAATGTTTTATCAACAAATTGCCTGGAATAATAAATAAGAAGCAAATATAGTAGGCCTAGCCTAGATATACAGGACAGGGAGGCGCGTGAACTGAAGCGCGTCTCATTAATCAACGAAAATCAGCTTACAAGTCACTTGCCTCACATACCTGAGAAGTATATCTATAGAAAGCTTGAAATGTCTACGTTTAAACAAAATAATTAAAAAAGAACAGAAATGGGCTGCTCTCTGCTTATGTATAGGTTAATTCGTATGAAGTGTGCATTTCTTTCTATAGACGCGTTCACTACTGCGAAGATGGCGAGTCAGCATCATCAAATTTATCTTTGCAGTCCACACTTACAGAAAACACTATTTTTTTAATAAACAATTCAAATGTTTCATGCATAAATTATTGAATTATTAAATTAATGATTCATTACTTTTGCCGGGTTTTTTGTGGCAAGCTTATGCGTGCGTTGAAATGCAGAATACTAAAACGCTCATTATGGTTTAGCATTCTCTCCCATATAGTACATAACTTCCAACCCAACTTCAGTCGTGCACGGGCAGGGGCAGCCCTACTTATTTCACATATTTTCTAACCAGCACATCACTGCGGGCGTTCTGAGCGAGCGGCTTAATCTTCATAAAGCTTCGAACCGGAAAAGGACAACCGGCTTCCGGTTCAAACCCGCTATGAATCATGGGTAAATTCGCTAACCAGGAAAAAGGTGGATATGGTAATGTCTCTATTGTGCGACATAAAGTTGCGTGGTTATGACGCAATTTTTAGCCTATTTTTACAAGAATGGCTTCTACGGGGCCATAACGTAAGATACAAAGTAATGGAGCCTTTTATACATTGTCGTGTTTCTTTAGAAATAAATAATGGACAAATGGAGTCTTTGGACGCCTCAGATGTAAAGTTATTCACTGTCAAAGTGACGCCAAAATGAATGGGAGTCAATGGGATGCTAACAGCAGGTGATAGCCAGCTACAATGGCGGCCCCCGGAGGCAGCTTCAACTTCCGGCTGATGGATTACCCCCTTGGCAATAACAGCCGTTAGAGTGTGCATCGATCTGCACTTCGGATTCTGACCGGATATAGTAGACCACCCGGGTCTCTTTGGAACACTCATTTCAACATACTACGATTTGGGACGTACTAATTCTATTTTCGAATACTATTTAGGACGGATAGTATGCGAATTGGGATGCAGCTTGAGTCTTCGTTGCTATGGATGACGTCATTACTCATGCACGAGCTTGACTGAAGTGACCACCTTGATTGGCTGATGATTGTAACTTGGGAATGATTCCAAACACCTCCCCTACGATGATGAGTGACAGGTGACAGGTCTGAGAATGCGTGCGCTACACAAGTAGTGAGGACGGAAGATTATTAATAACTGAATAAATAGCCTAAATGAATAAAGAGTAAGGAAAAACAAATAGCCTAGTTGCCTAATGAAACATATGGATTGATGCAATATCTTTGCAACATTATTGAATTAAGCTGTCACTATATTCCTCTGCCTACGTTTGCAAAGAGAAGAACATTTTAATTTGATTCACAATGAAACGTTACAATTAGTTTACATGCAGTGAGTAGCCTAGTTTTGGTTGTTGTTGGTGGCGTTATTGCATCCCTAGTTATGCCTACAATGCTAAATTGTTCCCTTGCAATTGGAAGCTCCTGTAGCCGGCACATACGCATTTCAAAACATTGCAACGTGAAATGCCACAAAAAGCGGTTTGTGAATAGGTCTTAGTGAGTTAGGAGTCCTCTCGACTTCTTTTAAGCTGTCCCAGGCTTAGGTGCTACTTTTAGGGCTAAAATGCTTCGTGAATTACTCTTAGTCAAAAAAATTGTCCTAAAGTTACGAGTGGCACGCTCATTATTTTTAGGAGTTGCTCCTAAATTCGCCAGTTAGGAGCTACTTTTTGCCTTGAAATTCTTTGTGAATACGGCCCCTGGACTGTAAAAAATAGCACGTGGGGGCGGGGCATCTTCAACGCGGTCTATTTTCGAACAGAAAGCAGTCAAAGAACAAAATTGTTTCGCAACACTCGTCTACCCTCTAGGCCCTTAAAGAAGGACACTGTTCAAGGTAAGTTTATTTCTTTGCTGTTATTCTATTATGTTACTCCAAACCTGTAAAATCGCCTTTTTCACAAGGTATTTTTGACTGTGCTAAGTTACTGAGCGCGAATCGCGTTTTGCAGACAGAGCTCTCAACGGTTGAGGCATTTCTCCTGCTAATGAATGCTCTCCGAGCTCCGATTACTTCTAATTCTTTGCTTGGTTAAAGTCAAGTTACCATTTAAAATTCAGTTTGGCTTTCTTTTGTAGTAACTCTTAACTCGATTTACATGAATTTGTGATTCTGTAACAGATGCATTAATTTTACTCGCATTATATCATGCACATAAGATGGAGAATAATTACGAAACTACTCGAAATATCCAGATCCATTATAGTAATTAAAATGTAGTGGTTCCTGCGTTTTTGTGAGATTCACATGTACATAGTATTAAAAAGTCAAAGAGGTTGTTTTTGAAAGACGAGGCAGAGACGGATATTCTTGACTCACTTTTCGGCGCGAAACACGTTTTTGCAGACAGACATTTCTCAACAGCTGAGGCATTTCACTATTCAATGTTCTCCGTGCTCTGACGTTGAATTTCTTTGCTTGTTTAAAGATTTCGAAATAATTATTTTCTTCTTTTTTTCCTAGGAATCATTCACTTGATGTAAATGTTTTACTGAGACAGTACACAGCCCTAAACTTTGGTGAGTTTCACGCAATGTATTAGGCTTGGGCGGTATCCAAATTTTGATACCGTCAAACCTCCTCCCTATTTTACCGGGGTATACGGTATTACCGTGACTAATTAAAAATTATGACATAAGGCTCAGACAGCGTCACCAAACTGTTGGCTTGTGCCTACACCGTTCAGAAACTGAATACCAGATCGGGCAAAAAAAAAAATCAAAACAAAAATCAAGGCCAACCCGTGCACGTTGTGTCTGATCCCGGCTGACGGCATTAAATGTAATTATGAGCCGGAGCCCTATTTAGACTCGACTATTTTTAATACGTGGGCCGTTATAATATGGTGGCGCCAAATAATTTTTTAACCCAGGTGCTGAGGGGGTGGTAGATATAAATACTATTTATAAATGAGCAAAAATGGGACACTTAATAACATTTAATTATTTTATTTATGACAATTAAAGTATTCATTTTATTAATTAATTTTAATTAAATTAACAAGCAACAAGCAAGAAGTGCATTTGTAAATCCGATGACACGCGTCCATTGATTTTTATTAATACAACTTTTCTGTCAGTGTCTGCTGCAAAGATTAAGTTGACGATCGCCATCTCCTAGTGAACGCGCATATATAGAGAGAAATGCAAATCATGGATTACATAATCAGAAGGTATAGGCTAGCCTTTTTCTTTTCGTTTTGAATTGTTTCGTTTAAAGAAATTGACGATTGGTATCTCCGTAGTGAACGCGCCTATAGAGAGAAATGCACATCATGGATTAATCAGAGAGTATGCTGCCTATATTTCTTTTCCTTTTGAATTGTTTCGTTTAAAGAAATTGACGAATCGCCATCTCCATAGTGAACGATAGAGAGAAATGCACATCATGGATTACATAATCAGAGAGTAGGCTAGCCTATTTCTTTTCGTTTTGAATAGTTTCGTTTAATGAATTTGATGATCGCCATCTCCGTATGAACGCGCATAGAGAGAAATGCACATCATGGATTAAATAATCAGCGAGTGGCCTATTTCTTTTCGTTTTGAATTGTTTCGTTTAATGAAATTTCAAGCTTTATTTAGATATAGGCCTATCTGTCATGTCTGTGAGGCATACACTGAGTTTTGGTTAATTTATGATGAGATTTCAATGCAAGTGACCGCGGCGCGCCAGCGCAGGATCATGTCGTGATTATGTTGTCTGCTATATTTGATTCTTATTTATTAAATCCAGGCAATTGGTTGATAAAAAAATTATTAAAATTAAGATACAATTTATACAAAACGAAATTCACTTTAAAGAAAGGCCTTTTACAAAATGAAACTTAATTAAGTGGTCAATGTCTGACTCCCGATGCATCCCATCTTACTCGTGCTGTTCACTTTTCATTATCAACCTAAAAAAAAAAAACATTATAATATTTTAACAAATATAAACTAATGCGCTTATTTAATGAACTCGGGGCAAAATGCATCCTCGCAGCAGTGAGTGGGTGGTTGTTTCAGAGATGCGACATTAGGTTAGAGGTGTTTCCATCTCTCGCGGTCACATTTTTTATTGCAACATTTACAAATTGCCTCGTCAGTATTTACCGCCTCTCCCTTCTCTCTCTCTCTCTTTCTCCTCCACACTGTCACTTGATGACAACTACATAAGCATTTTTAGGCATTGAATAAATTATATTTATATATTATATATAAGTGCCGGTAATGACGGTATTGAAACTGATACCGTTGCTATTTTAAGACCCCGCGGTATACGATGTTACCGTAATACCGCCCAACCCTACAATGTATACTTGCAAACTTTGTGCACAAGCATGCAGTAGGCTACCATTTGTGCATTTGTTATTCAGAAAGAGAAAGTAACACAGAAGCAAGGATGACCGACACTTCCAAGAGCTTCACAATTCACTTACATCACGTCACCATGTCCTGGTGAACACTCTTATGACAGTAGATCGGAAGAAATTATTTATACTTCATTTAGCATTTACATTTTTTTTGTTTTTCTTACACAAAGATAAAATGAGTTAAAAATATTAATATTTTTATTACACACATCTATCGTTTTGCTTCTGAAGACATTGATTCATCCACTGGGGTCTTGTGAATTAATGTCATGGTCGTTGTGTTGTTTTTTAAGTGTCAAAAGAATTAGTCAAACAAGATTAGTTAAGTACATTAACATGATCATTTTATGTCTCTTTTAAAAGTGTTCGCAGAGTTTGTGATCACTAGTTTTTGCTATATGCTTTATTTTACCACTAAGATTTTCTTGATTTTCTTTCCTCTCAGACCTGGATTTCGTCTCAGACCAGATGCGTCAAAAGCTGATGTGGGACGTGTTGGCTGTTTTTTGCCTCTTCCTACGTTTTTTCACCCATTGGTTCTCTTGATTATGTCCTCTCAGATCCGGACTTCCTCTCAGGCCAGATCTTTCAAAAGCAGGTTTGGGATGTTTTGGCAGTTTTTTGTCTCTATCAAGGATTTTTCATCCATTGGTTCTCAATGTTTTCCTCTCAGACCCGGACTTCCTCTCTGGCCTGGTTGGCTGTTTTTTAGGTTTTTTGCCTCTTTGTAAGGTTTCTGTTTTTTACTACTGGTTCCTCTCATTGAATTTTAAAATGTATTTTCTGTGACTTTTTTCCCTTAAATAATGTTAATGTATTGTTAAAACCTGTTACCTGTTTTAAATAAATGGCAAACAATGTACTGTACCATAATCTATTTTTTCTTTATTTTTTCCATTGAGTAAAAAGTCTGTTTGGAATGTCTGTATACATTATGCTACATATAGGGATGTTAATAGATATCAGACAATAGAGTAAATAGAAAACAGTATTTATATTCTAACTTTTTTATACTGTAGAATTACAGCTGGAACCATTGCTGCCAGTACTTTGTGAAATTACAGCACAGTGGTAAAATTAAAAACTGTAGAATTACGGTAAAGGGCTGGAACCACAGCTGCCAGTACTTTACTGTGAAATTACAGCATTGTTGAAACCGTAAAATTGCGGTAAAGGGCTGGAACCACAGCTGCCAGTACATTACTGTGAAATTACAGCATTGTTGAAACCGTAAAATTACGGTAAAGGGCTGGAACCACAGCTGCCAGTACTTTACCGTCGAAATTACAGCACTGTTGAAACCGTAAATGGCTGGAACCACAGTTGCAGTACTTTACTGTGAAATTACAGCACTGTTGAAACTGTAAAATTGCGGTAAAGGGCTGGAACCACAGCTGCCAGTATTTTACTGTAAATATACGGGTGAATTTTTTACAGTGTAAAGATAAGAACCGCCCACCATTGTTTTGTATGTTTTTTTATACCAAAATGCTGAATATAATATGAAAAGTTGGTACTTTTTACAATTGTTTTAAGTACTCCCTCTCCCTTCCACTAGGCTGGGCGTGACGTCTTAAAAGGGACTCCAAGCCTAGAGTTACCGTTAGTCTAACGGCAAGCAAAAATGGTGTTGAGGAATGAAATAACTCAATTGTAAACATACTCGTGTGTGCTGGCTATGAGATTACCGTGATTCTGCCTGAAATGAGTGTAAGCTATTCGCTAAACAAACGGGTTCAGGCAGCATGTGTCAAAACCAGGATGCTGCGTGAGGCACGTCAGATTAACAGATTATTTGATGATAATTTTTACTTTTCACACCGTTTTAAAAATAAAAACAGACAGTACAGTATACAGTACTCATAACTTCGAATTTTATTATAATTGTATTTCATATAATATACAATAATGTCATTTTTACTTGTTATATCAAATTTGATAATTGCTAGTACATTTAAAATATCAAAATATGCTCCCCATACAAATTTTAAATGAAATAACGATGTCATAATATTGTGAGATTTACACCATTATGGAAACAATAGAGAATGAATCGACATTCTCTGTGATCGATTCGCGCTTGGGTAGCATTTTTCGACAAGGCAGCACAAATCGTCTGAACACCGGTCGCGGCGCGGGTCGAGCTGCTTCCACTAAACTCCAAAACGCGTTCACCTCACGGCAGCACATACTCTCCACTGCTGATTCCATTGGGTGGCATAGCCCACACAAAAACCTGTCAAACACAGCGATAGGGACATCAATCTCTTTTTTTCTTTCTGACAATGAGCATCGCTAATTAGTTGCGATTTAGCACACGCAATATCGCGTTCTGTCTGCAGATGCCAGCAAAAGCGCCATTGTGCCTGTGCAGTGTGTGCATCTCTACAGCTCTGATTAGGACTACTAACACCATGTAAGTAAATAATGTCTTCAGTCGTTGTCCCTCCTTGCTATTCTACATAACGACAAGATTTTGAAAAGACTTTGGCTTGTTCCCTAATGTTATCCGGGTTAGGACCAGGTTAACCTAGGCTAGCTCTAGCTACTCACCATGACACCTGGCCAACCCTCCACTCATTTTCCTCACACCAAGCATTTATAACTCTTTGAGGGCCATGATTTCCTCCCCTCTCTCACGCCTGACTGGTTCAAAATTGTCCATAGTCAAGCCACAAACAGTAGGAATCTAGCAGAGTATGGGTTGCTACTCCCTTTTATGACGTCATCACCCAGTTAAGGTAAAAAACATGCTACCTTTGAAGAAACCCCAATAAATGTTATTTTAACGCATTTTAAGACAGAATTTTTTTAAATATTTAAATATTGAGCACTTTAATTGGTTGTGGTGGTTAACCTGCAATTTACACTTTAATGACAAAAATATGACTTTTCTGAGGGGAGACACTGAAGGTGTTAAAAATAAAAGAAAGGAGCTCAGAGCCAAGATACAAAGGGCCAAAATGGACTTCAAGCATAAGGTGGAGGACCAGTTTTGTACAGGGAACCCCAGACAAGCATGGAAGGGGCTTAACACAATGATGGGAAGGATGTTCAAAGGAGGAGATGATGATGACTTACTGGACACTCCCTCCTTTGTGAATGATCTTAACCGGTTTTATGGAAGATTTGACATTGCAGATTTTAAAGATAAGAGAAACACCATTTGTCTCGGTGTACACAGAAACCCCATCATTCAGCTTTCAGAGCAGGAGGTTGGCATCTGTCTCTCACAGATTAAGCCCCACAAAGCACCGGGACCTGATGGCTTAGGTGGGCGTGCTCTGAAGGTGTGTGCCAGCCAACTAAAGGCTGTCTTAACAAGATTATTCCAGTTTCCAGTACTATATTCCTGCACTGTACGTAAGACATGGAAACATTCTATCATAAGACCAGTACGCAAAAAAACAAGGTCTAAATCCCTGAATGATTTCCACCCTGTAGCCTTAACCCCCATACTGGCTAAGTGCATGGAGAAGGTTGTCAGTAAACATACCTCATGCATAAAAGAACAATTCGATCCATTACAGTTTGCTTACAGGACAAATTGGGGGACTGAGGATGCTACCCTTACCATGGTTAACATTGTTTCCAGTCATCTCCAGCAGAATAACACGTTTGCATGGATTTTATTTATAGATTTTAACTATGCTTTTAACACAATACAGATCCATATTCTGCTGCAACGGCTTTTGGGCTTAGGTGTTAATGGGGGTCTTGTATATTGGGTCAAGGACTTTTTAACCGACCGCCCACAGAGAGTCTGTGTCAGAGGAACATTATTGGAGGAAATTGTCCTAAACACAGGAGCACCTCAAGGTTGTGTTCTATCACCGTTATTATTCTCTGTGTATACTAATGAGATGACACTGCAAGACAGCAATTATAAACTATTTAAATATGCTGATGATATGGTCTTAGTTGGTCTTTTTTTATAAGAATGATGCTGTGTCTGATTATTTTGCTCAGGTTTCCAGGCTGGAGCAATGGTTTAGGTTTAGCTATCTGTCAATCAATGCTGTGAAAACAAAGGAGCTGATTTTACATCATGCAGAACCATCCCTGTCGCTTACTCTGTGGGTCAAACAGTTGAGATAGTAAACAGTTTTAAGTATCTAGGTACACACGTGGATGATAAATTGAGTTTCACTGAAAATACTGATTGCATTTGTAAAAAAGCTGGGCAGAGAATGTTTTTAATTAGGACACTGAAGGAGTTTGGTGTTAGTCAAAACATCCTGGAGAAAGTGTATTTCAGCCTGATAGAGAGTATTCTCGTGTTTAATATCTCGGTCTGGTTCGGTCACTTAACACTTATAAACAAAAAAAAGTTGGCCAGTATAGTCAAAACAGCAAGAAAGTGCCTCTGGCAAACAGGAATATAAGCGATCTTTTATACCTAGTGCAATAAATGTAATGAATAAAACGCACTAAATGGTATTTTTCTGGACAGAAAGTATATTGTACACGGTGTGTATGGGGTAAACTGCAGTGATGTGATGTGATGGGCGGAGAGATGTACGGCACCGATGCGATATGATGTTGGTATGTTTATGTATGTTCATGTTTGTATAGTGATGTTTTTATAGGTCTGACCAAAGACCAAAGAAATTTCCAGCCTTGGCTGGACAATAAAGTGGTATTCTATTCTATTCTATTCTAATTATGTAATTGTAATTTGTTGACAACAATTTTTTTAAATAAAGTGTCATCCAGTTCCTGTTTATTGTCAGACAACCGTTTTGTCCTCTGTACACATTTCTACTCTTTTTCGATTTCTAGTGTTCCATGTAGGCTGAATAAAATTTGTTACTGCCAAAGCTACAGTTTGTTCAACAGATCAAGTGTCAGTTACAGCAGAAAAGTAAAAAGACCACTGAATTTCACTGAAAAATAAAAAGGTTTGTGTTACGAATTTCCGCACAAGAGCTATGGTAGTTCAGAAGTCAAAGTTAAATGAAGAACGGTAGTCTCTCTCCCATCTCTTTTCTCTCTCTTCTTTCCTCTCAAGTTGTCTGGCACTGAGGGTTGTTTCTCTCTCCTGTCTCAGTCTTTTTTCTTTATGTTTGTGTTGCACTGCCTGAGGATCTTTGGCCTTGAAGTGAGTGACTTTAGGCTGTGGGGTCACACCATATCCCAGTCCCGCCTGATCTCTCTTTAGTACTGTGCTTACTGGATTTTTGCGGCCGGAGTGGACAGGTCCAAGACCAGAGGAGGGGTCCCACCCCAAGCGGAGCATCATTTTATAGCTAGTGCTGGAAGAGGGCAGGCAGTATTGAGGAGTGGCTGGGGGGCGGAGCTCACTGAACTGATGCATTGTAGACCTGTTGTGTGCTTCAGTGTTGTCTGTGTAATGCACAGCACACACATTGCACCACTGAGAATGAACACTGTGGAAACAGACAAACACATAAGTATAAATAGGTAGCCTATAAAAAAATGATTCAATAAACAGCATTTTAGTGAAAACTTTTAATAAACATAAATTTAACAAAACAAATTTAATAAACATAAAAACTTTTAATAAACAAAAATAAATGTATTGTTTATTGTCATGTCAAATATGTTTTATACATGCCTTTACAAGACTTATTCCCTGGAAGTGACTGAGTATTCCAATTGTTATGTAAGGTTTGATGTTAAATAAATAAGCAGTATTTTGACTGTATAATTTATAATAGGAACACATTTTTAGAATTTCATGGGTCAAGAAAGAGTCAGAGTTTGTGATATATTCCCTAATCTATTCTGGCGGTAGATCCTTTTCCTATTTAGCACCAAAACTTTGGAACAATCTTCCTAACATTGTCCGGGAAGCAGACACAGTCTGTCAGTTCAAAGCTAGACTAAAAACACATCTCTTTGTCCTAGCATATACATAACACATTATCGACTTCTATAATTCAATATTAGGCTGCATAGATTACGTCAGCCGGAACTGGGAACACTTCCCTTAAATCCTGATGTACTCATTACATCATAAGAAGAATGGCATTTACGCTAATTTTAGTGTCTTTGTTTATCCCAAGGTTTTCCCGCAGCCTGCCGGATCCAGGCCGTTTCCAGATCTGACGAAGGACCTTGCCTGGACCCGATGACAATGCAGTGCTGAAGTGCCAACTAGCCTCTCCCTATGGAGGATCCCTATACCACTCTACAGATAAAGCGTTGTGGAATTTTTTTTGGTTCACGTACCTACCCGAAGTGACAAAATAAAATAAAATTCTGCATCAACATTTATAGACAAGACAAGTAGTTTGTTTAGGCATGGTTTGTAAGGAATTACAAACCTGCGCACATATATTCAAACGCACATAACTATAGAATCAATTCTTAATGCGCATGTGAACGCCATCAGCGTCTATCACAGGTTTGCGTTTAAAGTCTGTTTAGAGAGAACGGTGACGTCTTAGCAGCCCCTGCTTTAATAACAAATGATCATTTAGACGGAAGTGAATCAATCAAAACTAACTTTAGCTGGAAAAAAACATTATTCAAGAACCACTATAAAACCAAACTAATCTCTGTTATCTTAAATTATATATTTATCTCTGTAAAGCTGCTTTGAAACAATCTACATTGTTAAAAGCGCTATATAAGTGAGGATGACTTGACTTGACTAATCCCACATCACAACTCTTGCTCTGTCTGGATGTGCTTAAATTCACAGTAAGGATGCCTTCCTGTCACATATCACACATGCACATTGCAATAAGCCGACAGAACGCAACCAATGTGTTTACATGCCAGGTGAAATCTGGGTAAGGGGCAAACATCTAGCTGTGTAGATTGGGTAAAGTCAATTACTTTATAAATTAATAAAATTTAAAATATTGTCAATGTTGGGCAGAAACCCCATATCACCATTGTTAACGACTGAGACAAATCAGACACAAATCAACAAATCATATTTAAAACTCCCTCTGGGATCTGTGGTCCCATCCCCCGACAAGGGCAAGAAGGGTCTTTGGTTGCCATGACTACGATCAGATAAGTTGGTTTTTATTGCTGTTAAAAATGTGATCACGTGGTCCAGACAGAGAAGACAGAAACAGACTTTAAAACAAACTTTGCTGCATTAATCATAGACGAACGGATCTATAAATGAACATGCACCCCAGGAAATTGTGTGAATGATTTACTGTTTTGTGTAGTGTCTTTTAATTCTATTTATTTTTATTTTTGATACTGTGTATTTTATGAGAGAACCAACGGTCAATGTAACCTCACCTATACCATGTTTGGTCTCTATAAATTGGTACTTTGACGATTGAAGTGACTGTGTACATAAGTCGATAACAACAACATATTAGTATTACAAGAATCTTTCATAGTTTCTTCATCAGCAACCAATCCAGCAGCACATGCAGATGAGCACACTTGAAACAAAGATCCATAAATCAAATTCTCCCGCTTGGAAACTCCACCTTTCTTATTGGTCGAGCCAACTCTGAGAGGTGGGACCTTTATCAGGCTTTAAATTGCACCTCCACAAGCCCTTCCCTCTCTTAGTCCTCTCTTCCTCTGGCCTTCACTGATGCTTCTTCGGGTTGATGTCTGTGGGGACCACCCACCGGGGCCCAGGCTGTGCCTTCACTCTCCCAACAGAGTCAGACTGTATTTTCTTCAATCCAACTCAGAAGAAAACAGCAACTTTACCACTGAATGGGCAACCAACTCTTCCGACTTTCTCACTTCTTGGTTGCCTACGTGGCCTCTCCGGCCCAGGGCCGGCAGGTCACAATCTGCATGTGCTCAGCCATGTGCTCATGGAGAGAGAGAAAACTTTCATCCAGAACCGAGTCGACCTACCCGTGTAAGTTCATCATATCTTCTTCATCCAACGGAGAAGAAAACGATTGCAACTTCAATGTTTGACACTCAACATCCTTTTTCAAGATCTTCAAGAAATGTGTCCGCTGCAAATGCCATGTAAGTATATACATTTAATGAGGTACTCTGAATATGATAAGCTGATGGTTCTTTTCATGGTTAAATGGATCTTTTCCATAGTTCAATTTCCTGCCCCCGGTTTCATTCTGTCACTTTAACCATCTACCTATAAATGCATGAATGTGTAATTGTTTGTATATTAGTTATGTTTTTGCGTTTTTGTAAATAAAACTTGTGCACAATATGTATTTGGTTCTGATTCTCTGCTTGCATACAAAGTTTATTTTACGATCTTGACCCTGTTACATGCTTTAAGCGCTGTACATCATAAGGAATTATTTTTCTGTGGCCATGAAAGATACCCTTTTCTTAGAATAAATGAATAATCAAAAGAGTTTGTTGTACGAACTGAGTAATTGATTGTAATGTTAATTTAGCTACCTCAAGTTAATCCAATTAACTGACCCAAATATTCATAATTAATCATAAGTTATGAGTTATTATTAATATTTCCCCTTTGAGCTACCTCGTTACAGCGCACATAGCAACAGTAAACTTTATAACCTGTAACTTGATGAAAACGCAATGCGATGCACCTATTGCCTCAGATGCGGCCGTTCTAATGACGGACAAAAACATGACATTCGCTGGTCAAAAACTTTGTAACTTAATTTGAGCTTGATTTTGGTCAAATGCAAGTATATAATCATATAAAAAGCCACAATATCAACTTTGACAACAGTTTTTAATTATTTAAAAAATAGTGTTTTTTCAATTTCATGAAAAGTAGTAGTTTTGGTCATACAAGGTTTCTGACCGACAGCGGGGAAAGGTTTACCTATGTCACAATATGGCCACATGCATTGTCAGCTTATACACCATGTAAATTTTAACAAACAAAGAACATTGTTTTGGTTGTGCTTCAGCTGCTCTTGATTGTGCAGGTTGTCCTACTGCTCTTAAAACATTCACTACTAGGCTTAAGAAATAAAACCAGCTTAGCCGAAGACGTTACAGTGGCAATATACTCATTATTAAATAAAAGCCAAGCCAATGTTGATTCTCTTATTATGAGCTCTGTTGCGTTCTCTTTTTGCTCTCCTCTGTTCGTTTTCTTTTTTTAAAACGGCTGATTCCCTGGAGGTTCGAGATTTAGCGTTTAGCGTGCTCCATCAAACTAGCAAACTTGTCGCTCGTTGTGGCAAGTAGCCTATGTCACTCCCACACCATACGCGCGTGTCAAAGTAGCCAGAGCAGCTTTTTACTATTTACGGATATGAAGAGAGACTCACGGGCGACTGACGCATGTACGCAAATACCCACTAGGTCTAATATATAAACACTTATAATAGGCTTACCATAGTGAATCAGGGTAAGACAAAAACACTTTTTGGAAGAAGGAATGATGATGTATTGACCCATTTTTATTTAGTTCATTTTGAAGAAAACAAAAAAAAAAGTGTGCCTTTACGAAAAATCAGGTTAAGAACATGCATGTAAATGATAATGTTAACTGCTATATTTAAGTGTGAATTTCTGTTGTGTTTGGACATCTGGACACTACATGTAAGTTATAACTGTAAACCATCTAACCTGTCTGCATTGTTTGTAGTAGGTGTGTTTATAGTCTCTGACACGCTAAACTGCTCCAGTTCTCGCACTACATCCTGATGACCTGCCTGCTGGGCCAGATCCCGAGCATCTCTGCCCTGAGAGAGAAAGAAAAAAGGAAGATAATAAAGTAATAACAATGTATTGTGTAAATGTTTCACTGCCCTTGTGTTAAATGTTCACATTTTTTCCTTTTGACATGTATTCAGTGGCAATATCGTTAAATAAAACTAAAACTATTTAAAATATTTTAACTGAAATAAAGATGAATTAAAATAAAATATAGATGAAAAAAAAAGTTCTGAAAAGTTCTTTTGTCATAGAATTTGAATAGTTACTGCAATTATACTTCGTTATCGCAAGTATTATCGTCCTTGAATGGGCCTTAAAAGTACCAGTAATGTTATAAAAGTCTGTGATACACTAATTTGATTCATTTTTTCCTTTAATGAAGTCACATTTTATTTTATTTTAAAATCTAAACCATCCATTTAACTACAGCTAATTAAACACCTCCCAAAGAGAACATCTTATTAATATTAATAATATTAGTATTACTATACTTATTAGTAAAAAATGCACACAAGTCTAGTTTCAGGGGCATCATTTTGTGACTGATATTTCAAGTGCGCAATAATTACAATCAGATCAAATAATCATCAAAGTACTTTAGTAGTTAGAGTGGCCAACAGTACAATCAGATCTATTTATCATCGCTCCACTATCAATCAACTGACCATATTGACAAATTGTTAACAAAAAAGTAGAAGCCAATGGGAAAAAATCAAATCATCCTTATCTCCACCACTTTCATTTTTCTAAAAGGAAGAGGCAGAGAGATTTTTTCAAAATTGAATGTTATGCACCTGTTTGTCCACCACTCCGACCCAAGCAGCGCCGTGTTGAAGAAGCAACCGAACAGCCTCTGTTTTTCCTGCCTTACTTGCACACATCACACCTGTCCAGTAATAATCATCACGGAAGTTGACATCACAGCCACACCGCAAGAGGTCTTTCAAGGACCGAATGTTGCCCTCCTGGGCATATCGGAGAAGTTTGTGTCCATCACGCTCTGAGGTTCTGACCGGTTGGACATAAGAAGCTTCTTGTCTTTTTGCTTTTCTTCTTCGACTGGGTCCTCATGTCAAAAGATAATGGGTTATGATAAAACTGTAGAGTAATGTGTCTTAAACAGCTACAACTATTATAAATTAAAGAAGATGTCTAATGCTATTTCATGCATACTGACTTATTTATAGGGATGGGCATTTTTCAAAAATATTGCATTCGAATATTCAGGCACATAAAAATCGAATATTCGTTTATAGAGGGAATGCATTAACGTCACTTTCCCGCCGGAACACGTCCCCCTCAGCCGGACTGAGTGGCAGAAGAGCTGCTGCGTGACTGGATTTAATAGATGAAACTGCGAAAACGCAAGTAAAACAAACGATTATCAGTTTAAACCAGTGTTTCTCAACCTCTCCTGCAGGGACCCCCTGACAGGACATATTTTTGTTTTAACCCTGAAATGGCACACCTGATTCAATTAGTCAGCTACACATTAAGCCTTTGAGCCTTTAATTAATTGAATCAGGTGTGCCATTTCAGGGTTAAAACAAAAACATGTCCTGTCAGGCGGTCCCTGCAGGAGAGGTTGAGAAACACTGGTTTAAACTAAAGATTGGACTCAATATAGTGTTCCTTACAACTTACCAAAGATCCAGTGATCCATGGATATTGACATGCAGCCAGGAATCGTGTTTCCTGACATTTATATGTGCCTGATTTCGACACCGGGGAAATACATACAGCAAATTTGCCTGTGAACGCTTTATATAAATACAATATAGGCAGGTCTAAATCCAGGTGATCACTCATATCAATGTTATATATATCATCATATCGTCTAGACTTAAAACTTGTATAGTTTTTTGTCAGTGTTTATTTAAAAATGTCAAATTATACAGAATATACAGTGGTAAATATTTGATTGATGAGTTGTCACTACAATATATAACAATACAATATATAGAGAATGATTTTACCACTAAATTCAGCATATTGACACAAAAATGATAACAGCAAATCCACCTTTCGCTACCTGGAGTCCAGTTGTTTCTATGAATTGCAGCGATCTATTTGCTTCTCTGTTCTGTTGCTTTCGGTAGTCTGTAAAAATATACCTCATATTTCTTGTCAAATCTAGTTGTACAGTCAGTCTCAAAGCTCTTTCCCGTTTTAGACGCGTTTTGTGTGTTTTTCCGCAGCATTCACGCTGAAAACCAATGCTGCCGCTCAGTGTTTTTGCCACTTAGTGGGCGTAACCGCAGTCACTCCGGCTAACGGTGACGTCACGTGCATACCCTCTATTTAAATGATATTTAGGCCGTGTGTCCACCAAAGCATTTTTCACGCAGCTGGCGTAAAATTCCAATTGTTTTCAATGGAATTGAAATGGAATTGGCCGCGTTTTTTAAATGCCATGAGCGTAACGAGGCGCTGAGTGTGCATTTAACGCTCAAGCGCTGAGCGCCCGGCGTTTTTTACTGGTCGCCGAGAGTTGAAAAATGTTCAACTTTGGGTAAAACGCTGCGCTCATCACTGTCACTTTTTACACAGCCGTCCAATCACAGTGGAGGAGGGGCGGGACAAATACCACACCGACCAACTGTCACAACATTCTTTCTGTACAAAGACATCAACCAGCAGAGCTAACCGAACAAAATGGATGAAAAATACATTTTTAGTATGAAACAAATTATCTACGAAATCAGTTACAAGTAATCTGTGCTGCAGATATTCTGTATCATAGCAACGAATCGTGTCAACTGAAAAAACGCAGTGCTAGGCGTTTTGAGCAGAGCGCCTAGCGTTTTCAGCCGGTTAAAAACGCTTTGGTGGACACACGGCCTTAATGGAAAAGACGTTATTTTTTATACGCAAGTTTTTGTCACCATTTCTGAACAAGCTTTCGATTAGTCAATAACCTATACACAAAAAGCTTACAATATATGTTAAAGTTTTCTTTTAGTTGAAAACATTAAACAGTAGGCCTATGTGTAAACAAAAAATATAAATAACAAAAGCATTTAAGCTCAAGCAGCGCGAACAGAAAAAAACGCCTAATAAAGCAAACTGCGCCAGATATCGTACAGAACGTACACATACACTCGAGTCAGCATTTGATTATCGTGTTTAATATTGTTTCACGTTTATGTTGAGACAAACAATAATATCCAAATGCAGGGGCGCCGCCAGCACTTTATGCTCGAGTGATTAAACGCGCTGCGCTGACAGACGTTTCAGAGACACAAAGATAACGTGTTCTAAGTTTCTAACAGCACTTTGCATTTTCTGTCTTAAACCTGTCTCCCTCAATGAAATCTAAAGGAAGTATATCTAAAAATATTTTTTGCTATCAGATAAGTTATCATCTCGGATCACGCGGGGTCCAGTTGCGCTTACCTGCAGTCGTGAATGCAGTGATGGACAGCTACCTTTCCTCATTTGACTGCTGTTTGGATTTCATGTGATTTCTCATTGTGGTGATGATATTATAACTCAGATTAATTAATTAATTTGATCAAAAGTAATTCCATTTTTTAAGATCATGTAGTAAAATAATTTTCAAGTAATTCCAAACTTCGCGAGGCAGACGACAACATTATGTAATCAAATAAAACAACTTAACACGCTCCACAGCGCCACCCAGTGGATTTAATTAGAACTGCGAGTTAGTACTTGGGATTTATCATGGATTCACTGCACGGCCAGCAAAGCAACGTAGTAAAATTCGAATAGCATTTTATTTTTCGAATAATAATTACAGATCGAATATTTGAAAATTTGAATATTCATGCACACCCCTGCTTATTTACACTGTTAAAGAGTTGGATTCTCCTGCTAAACATGGCCAAAATGTCAAAATACGAGTTGAACATTATTCTGTGCCAAAATACACTCCTTCAGGGTTCGTATAAGATTTGGAAAGTAAGAACACGCCCATCAACGTGCTTTGTTTGGGGTACAGAAGTCGTCGGTAGTGCTATACAGCATGCATCCAAGAGCTGGTAAAACTTAAGACTCTTTGGAGATATGAAGGATGCAATACTACTCTATAGGTACTCAAGATTAACATGAGATTGGCAGAAACTGTGTGTTATGTCCCCTTTAAGCTCTGAAGGAATGCAAAGATTACATTTCTTAATGAAGACTACTCATACTGTAAAGGATTTTGAAGGGCACAATTACTGTATAGCCAAGACTTCATACGCCAGAGAAACAAGCGCACAGCCATCTTTCAAATTTTGTGTTTTACCTTCCAGTTTTGCGGTAGCTCTGTATATTACTATGGCATTGCTCTGGAATGCTGGTTACTTGCGTAACCATGGTTATATGAATTCTATGATCACATCGAAAATCTCGTATTAATTCGGTCACACTTGACTATGACCGATGACAGGTGGGATGCTATATCAGTTCTGAATACGTCACAGTCGGTCTTTTAGTCATTCTCAATCAGAGTGACTAGAGACTCCGGCAGTCTTCCACCATTCATAAAACCACGGTTACGCAAGCAACCAGCGTTCTATTTCAATGTTCCATACCGCCAGAGACGATCAGTACATGGAGGGAAACGAATACAGCCAAGTCACGAGGATAAAATAACTTAAACGTTATCTGGCAACACAGCGGAGCCAATCAAAGGCATCGGAGCAACATTAAGCTTATAAAACCTTGTGAACGTGCAAGGTGATGCCTATGTGGCTGTCTCACATATCTCTGAGAGGGGCACGCCACGTAATGCTGCCCAAGAAGTAGCCACAGCCTTGTCCTCCTTTCTAAACGCCTCCAGCTGAATAGGCTGATTTGTGAACTGAGATGACAATACCTTGGGCTGGAAAGCTGGGTTTGGCCAAAGTGTAACTTGATTGCCTTGTGTAACTCTGTCCCCCACCTGAGACACTGCATACTCTCCAACTGTCCAACAATCCCTTGCAAATCCCACTGGGAACACGCTAAGCTTAAGCCGCATAGCTCCTTTAAGAAAAGCCACCACTAGCCTATTTGCACTGATTGACACCTGCCCCATAGTCAAGTCAATTTACCTTCATTTATATAGCGCTTTTAACAATATGGACTGTTTCAAAGCAGCTTTACAGTGATAATAGGAAATTAAAGTAACAGAGATTGTTTTGGCTTTACAGCAGCTCTAGAATAAAGTTATTGTCCAGCTAAAGTTAGTTTTGATCGATTTACCCGACACCATTCTAACAGAAAACCCTTAACGCGCTCCAGCCCGCTCATTTGCACAACAACAGTGCCTGTGGATCGAGAACGCAAACCTTGAAATAGGTTCCAAGGTGCAAGCCTTGAGAAAAAATAAATAAAATAAAATAAATAAATGTAATATTATATATATATATATATATATATATATATATATATATATATATATATATACACACACACACACACACACACACACACACATAGGATCTCAATGGGCTGACAGGGCTGCCACAAACACCTTAAGAGTGGCTGGAGAACGTCCAATAAATACTGCAGAAAGTCCAAGACTACACTGATAGGGCAATCAATTGAAATCCATAACAGGTAAAGAGTACTGCCCACAGCTCCAGGAGGTTGCTGTAAGGTGCCCCCAACTGTGGGTCCCAACTGCCCCATATACCTTGGTGTTGCCAAAGTCCTTCCCAGGCATCTACAATCCGTAACATACAGAAAGGAAGACGGTTGAGGCTCTTGAGGTCCAGGATGGGCATGAAGCTCCCATATTTTGAGTGGAATCCCCCAGGGTGGATGTGGGGGTTTACTGGCTCTATCGGATCCTTCTCCAAAAGGTTTTGGACCTCCATCGATAGGGCAAGGGCACTGACAAAGGTCCTGGACTACTATAGAATGGACCTGGGTGCTCACTAGGGGTCTGTGACAAAACTGAAGACAATAGCCCAGTCCAGTCCAGTTAGTGCAGGATGGTTCACACTGCGCCCAATATGCTGAGATTGGGATTCTGCTGCTAGAGGTAACTGACGAAGTTTGTTACGGCAGGCCGCTGAAAGCTTGGACTGAGCAAACCACACTTGCCACCTGGCCTGCGTAATAAGCCCAAGAGACTTTCCACTGGAGAAGGCAATCGATCCAAAGGCCTGCTGAGAAGCGTCACCAGCAACAGATGAGCCATTGAATTCCCCACACGACTCAACCCTGAGAAAGTGTTATAAATATGCACCAATAAGTCATCAGTACACCTGCACGGTTTGGGGCAGAGGATTTCCTGTTTCAGGACTTCATCGGGAGATACCAATAGAAGATTGAAGATTTCAAGGAAGAAATACATGGCTCTAAAGGAGGCATGCTACCGAGCCCTTTCTTCTGGGCTTCGGCCATTGCTGCCAGAGTGCGCGCTACTCAATCTGGCCTGGATGACGGAGCTGAGCGAAACGCAGAGAAGACACTTCAGTAAAGTCAGGACAGCTAGGTATCTGGAAGTCCTCCGGCCGTGCAACCAGAAGATGCAAGAGGTTTGAAGGACCCAACACAGGAAGAGGTGGGTCCAAGTTCAGCCTAGCAACGGCCATCTTGATTGTGTCCTGCAGCGAGAACACTACTGAAGAACCAGCACCTTGAAGACCTGAGCCCTCATCACTATGAAAGTTTTGAGACTGAGAATGTAAAGATGAAGTTTCCTCTAAAGGTGCAAAATACTCCTGCTCATGAGCAATTAATGAATCTGATGCTGCTAAAGGTGTCCAGCTCCTCCCTGGAACATTCAGCTGCTGGTTTTAACCTGGGCAATAAGGAGGTAGATACGGATCCCCCCATTTCCTCATTTATGTTCAGAGTGGCAGAAGGAAATGACATTGCCAACAGAGCTTGAATGCCCTGCACAGCATTATAGTTCAGCCACCTGGTGGGATAGTGTTGTAGAGTTGGTCTGTTTCTTCCTTGGAGGCCCTTCAGTTTTGCTAGCTGAAAGCTTACTACCAGTCTGAACCTTGGCTCTGGCTGGTGCTGATTAATTTTGAACTTCAGGCCAGTCTGTTGCCTAACCTCAAAAGGCATCAAATTACATTCTGGGAAAGGATCAACTAAGGCCTCCCTGATATGCTTGATGCCTAGACAGACATGACATTGTATATGGGCATCTATAAGATCCATAGGACCTGAACATGTGGTAAATGAGGCAGCCATAACACCTACACGTTGAGAAAATAAACCCTGGTAAACCAATTGGTTGATTAACAGAGCTGAATATGGTACTGCAATGATGGGTGCAATAACTGGTTGTCACGGTAACCGCACACAATGACTGACGCCCTGGTTTACCAGTGAGTGCAACTACGGCCAATGAGTTCTAATACAAACACTTCTCAGTCAGAACTGATATAGCTTCCATTACGTCAAAGTCACGCGTGACTGAATTAATACGAGATTATTGATGTGATGCAGGAGACGCGACTCCTTCCACCATGTACTGACCGTCTCTGGCGGTCTGGAACAGTGAAATAGAGGAGTAATTAGCTGGTGAAGTGGATTTACTTATTATAGAGTTTACAAAAGTTATCATGACCATTGTTATGTTTAAAGCGGATGTCTTAAAAAATGTCAATGTTGACCGGGAAGATTTTAAAACAAGCGATTAATTTATTTAAGGTTAAGCGATTAACCTTTATGCTGTGCAAATACAAACCGAAAGACAGAACACAACAAGCGCAGCGCTGAAAAGGGGCAGGGCTACATAAGGTCTATAGATTATAGTTTTATAAAAAGGCAGTTTAGTAGAAGCCACACTGTACCAATAATTGAATATATACATTTACAACAAATATCAATGCAACATATATTTTCTTGCAATCTATTTATGGAATCATACTTTGAGACATAATTTAAACATATATGCTTGTAGTCAAATTTCAAATGGAAAATTGAATGTTCTAACAGTTATGAAGTAACAAGACCAATTACAGCAATACCATGGTTTATGATTTTATTTCCTTCTTTTTTTTCTTCCCACCCTGCCAAAACGCAAAGACATTCAGAATAAATTATAGAAACTAGGTCTGTCATAGTTTAGTTTTTCATGACCATTTCCCGCTTTTTTGGTGCTGTGTCTTTAAAGAGTCAATGTAAACTGGTTGCCGCAGGTGCTAACATAATTAGGGAAAAATATATGGTTAATATTAATAATAAATAATAAATGTGTATATATTGGTGGTCATGTTCATGTTTTTATCAGCTTTGTTTCAAAAAAGTGTTAACAAATATTTTCATAACACCACTATTATTTTTACTTTTAAGTTTCCGTTTCAATCATCAGTTGTATCAATGTAACAATGTGCCAGCTGACAACTAGATTTTTCATTTGACCACTTTAAATACTTTTAAATCATGCAAAAAAAAAAAAAGAGTCCAACTTCAGCTGAGTTGTGACCAGGAGAAATGAGAAGGAAATAAAATCAAAATGAACCAATTTTTTAGATGCTGTGATGATAATTATCAATCTACTTATTATCTCCATCTCTACCTGCTCTTCTTCTCACTCTCCTTATGGTTGCTGCTTCTCCCTCTTTTGGCCTTTCTCCATCTCTCTCTTGTAGCAGGGTTTGGTAGAAGTCTCTGGCCTCCTCCCCAGAAAGTGTTTGCTTTTCTTCTCTCTTTCTTTCTATCCAGAGATTTTCCTCCTCTTTAGCTCTGGTAAAATAGACTGGTTTGCTCATCGTTAACACAGTATCTGCTAAAGAGGAAATATCTTATGGGGCTGCTGCTCATGTCTTTGAGACTAAAACCAAGAGAAAGAATAAAAGCTTTAAAATATTCAATGCCTTCTCATTCTTAGGTCAGTTAAATGTCTTGCTTTAGGGCAGCTAAAAATTGTCTCTGAAATAAACTCATTAACAGCAAATTATTAAATCAAAGAAGCTTGATCAAGACTAGATCAAACCAGTAATGGGTAAACACAGAGTTCTTATTTTCTAAATAAATGGATGTACATTAGTTAAATAGCCTTGTATAATTACATAAAATAAATCAAAGGAAAGAAGCAACAATACACTTTTAATTGCGCGTGAATTTGGGACAATAATTACCACTCTGCGTGAGCACATCCAGAAAAATGAAACAAACGATAAAAAAAAAATCTACATGTACGGTAAACAAACACTGTGCTCCTCTTCTTGTTGTGATGTTTATTGGCGAACAATGTGTACTATTGCCACCAACTGGTCTGGAGTATGAAGTGTTTAAACTGATGGGAGAAGAGAAACACTTATAGTTATAATAAGAACAGAACGTATTTGAATTAATGTATTATAATGTATTTATTATGTCTATGGACACAACCGTAGCAAAATGATTGAGAAGGGTCTGACTGCAGAGCCGCAAAGCCACAGTTTTACCCAGTAGTTTTGCTCGCGCATGCGCATTTCGTCGTGAGAGTTTGAGAGTTTAGATGCATCGTCGAGATCGAGATGCATACGACAAAGATGAATAAAACAAAGATGACATGCACTTATTCATGTCAGCGGTTATGGACAACAAAAACGCTGGAGTGTCATCCTTTTACAACCCTGATTTTTTTTTTTTTTTTTTGGTGATGATCAATTGTAATATGGTAATGGTAAAATAATGGCATGTCCGCACTGAAAGGTAAATGGAAATTCAATTGTATTTTTGGTTATGTCTCCAAGAAATTAATAATATGCTCACACTTTCAGCCTGTTTGAAATTTAGTTTTATTTGTGTTCAAGTTTACGCATTAACCCCAGGCAGAATTAATTAACTTAAGGAATTAGATCTTGACTTTACACTAATAATTACCATTTGAATGTCTATTCGAAAGTTTGTTTGTTATACCAGGCTTTGAAAAATAAAGTGTGTTTATTATACCAGGCTGTTCGTTTTTGGAGGAAAAACGTAAAAGATTAAAGTGTTCATGACACAAGCATATGTTTTATTTCAGTAAAGGAGCCTGAAGGCCTGCGAGCAACAGCAGGAGCAAAAATAACAGCAGGAGTAACAATAACTATTAGATAGATTTAGGACAGAACAGCCGCTAAGATTTAATGAAATGTACAAATGAACAGCAAAACTGCTGTAGTGAAACTGCGCATGCGCGGGCAAAACTGCTGTGGGGTAAAACTAACTGTTAGTTGGGGTAAAACGGTGGCTCCTCTGCAGACAGATATTATTGGAATGATTCACTGTTTTGAAGCTCTCGATCATAGACTGTAAAAAAGATGGACGACGCCCCTTCGCTCTCTTCCATTGGCGAGAAGTGAAGCCACTATGCATTGTCCCGATATTGTGCTGAACATAGACACAGCGACTCCCTTGATTTCAACGGAGAAAACTGAAGCCCAATTAGAGCACTCACTTCCTGATGGCTGAGCTTACTGCACAGGCTCAAACTGAGCTTGACGACAGTCTGACAGTTGTAAATCTTCTAGTAGCTGTGCCAAGCCAAATCTGAATCACCTAATTCCTCAAAAATGTTGTTGAAATATTTTGTCCTGTTGCTTTTATGGACTATCTATCTATGGGCTTCTCCCTTGACTTTATGCCTCTATGTTCCCCCGATTGCCTCATAGACAGTAAAAGATTGCCTGCGAGCTTCTCCTCCTGTCTATACGGTAATTTCTCTATTGTGCGACAGAAAGTCGCGTGGTTATGATGCAATCGTTAGCCTATTTTTACAAAAACGGCTTCTACGGGGCCATAACGTAAGATACAAAGTAATGGAGCCTTTTATACTAGTGATGGGCAGATCGAGGCTTCGTGAAGCAATGAAACAGTCGGAGCAAATGTGCCATTTTGTTTCGAGGCTTCGAATCAATCCGAAACCCGTCTCCACGGTGACACCTAGTGGTCACTTGCAGGTGTTGATCTGAAACAACCTTTACAAAGAGCTAATAAAAAAATGTGTTTTTTTTATTATTGTATTTTTGTAATATATGAAGCTTGTAACCTGTAGTCTCTTCACATTGCATAATGTGATTTTGGTCATGAAAAATGAATATTAATAAAAATAAATCAAGCCACAATGTCTCCCTTTCTTATAGATTTTTATTCAAAAATATTAATTTCTCTGCTGTTGAAGGACTCAGCCTACTTTTTTTTTTTAAAGATAATTTCTCCAGCCTTTGAAAAAATTCTCTCACAAGGGACACTTGTTGCTGGCATACAAAGATATTTTTTAGCTAGGACATATATGAGAAAAGATTACTGCTCTCTCTTTCCAGTAAGTTAGAGGATCATGAGTTCTGGGCAAAAACGCATCGCTGAGGTATTTTTTCACTTCCACTGTGGCATCAGCTGTAGGATTGTGTATCATCTGGGTCTCACGGATACGATTGTCAAAATGTTCCCATAAACTGTCTTGTGTTTCAACTGGTGTTGATGATGATGGGCCTGATGTTGACATTTGTGGTTCTGAATTAAAAGAAAACGGCAATTAGTAACAAATCATAAAACAATGCATACCTTGCTTAGATGGCCCAGCAGTGTCAGTAGCAGGCCTTGGTACAGGGGGAACACTACCATCCTCTGCACCCTGCAGAATGGCAGGATGAATGCTCCTCAAATGGCGCATCATGGATGATGTATTGTTGCAGTAGGCTAGCTGCCGATCACAATACACACATCTCACTTTATTTGGGGTTTCCAAATGGAAATGCTCCCACACCACAGATGTACGGCATCTCTTCTGTGGAGCCTCCATTTCTATCTATCTATCTATCTATCTATCTATCTATCTATCTATCTATCTATCTATCTATCTATCTATCTATCTATCTATCTATTTTATATGTAGCCTATCTATCTAATAATCTTTATGTATCTGTAATATATGTATCTATCTATTAATCTATATATATATATATATATATATATATATATATATATATATATATATATATATATATCAATGCATCTATTAATGTGTCACTATATGTACTCTGTGTGTCTCTAAGTCAATGTGTACATGTAAATTAAATCCTAAATATAACTAAACAAATCGCACTATAAATGTCACTATATCACCAAAAATCCGCTATCTCAAAACCAAACTCCTCTCACAAAAACCCACGATATGAAAATGCGTTGACAAAACTTTAATACTGTGTGATTGTGTGATTTGTTCCCGAACCGACCAATCAATGAAACCCTGATTCGGCGGAGCACTCCACCTGATGAAACACTTAGGCTGCGTTCGGAATCGCATACTTCCCTACTATATAGTAGGCGAAAAGAGTAGGCGAGCGAAAAAGTACGTTCGAATCCTCAGTATTCATAAAAGAGTAGGCGAGAATTACCTGGTTGACGTACTAATTATCGCGAGATTTGGACGATAGTGCGTTCGAATATGCCTACTTTCCTACTATATAGTAGGCGAAAACAGTACGTTAGGGAAGCAGTACGTTCGAAACATCAGTATTCCTAAAAGAGTAGGCGAGAAGTTCCCGGATGATCTCCTGCTTTCGCCCAGACATTTGAGTGTTTTTCAGCTTGTACTCATCTATCCCAGGAGGCCACGCGAGAGGATACGATATAAAAAAGAACAAGAAGAAGTAGATATTTCATACTCAAACATGACGGAAAGGGTGGACGAGAGTGTTTTCTAATGTATTACAAATACAAACCAAATCGCATGTGTTGAACTAACTTTCTGTACAGTAAATTGTTGAACTGTTGAAGGTGCAAAGACGCTATATAATATGGTAAATTTGTGATTTTGCCGTAAATCACATTTTATTGGATAGAGGAGCTCCATAAGGACACATACGTCTTTAAACTGTATTTGCATACATTTTAAACCGTATACATCTGAAATACCATTACTAAATATTAATTCAAAATCTGGCAAGATTACTACGTGTAACTGATATGAAATAGACATCTGAGTGACGTGTGTGTACTATTGTTTAGGAGAATTCACTGTTGTTAACACTGTTTTTATTAGTTTAATGCATTTTACATAAAGTAACTAAACATAAGTAATCTATTTCATTTATCCATTAGTACTGTTGAAAAATTGTTGAACATTTATGATGGATAAAAAGCTATTTATTAGCAACAACCTCAACATGTAAATGTAGTATTGAGCTCATAAATCACAGAGGTAACGTGAGTCTTGTCTGGATGTTACAGGGACGGATGAGCACACGCGGCTGCTTATCCGGTGGAGAGTGGCTCATGAAGCGCTCTTCAACGGAAAGCGTAATGCTGCCATCAAAGGCTTTGAGTGAGTATACAGAAATATTTAAAAATCAATTGAATACTTTATTTGCAGTACATTTCAATTATTGTATTTTCAAACAGAGATATAACTTTTTCATTCTTGATTTCTCTCTTGCTGCAGATCTTTTGTGGAGGAGCAGAGCCTGCAAGGCAGGGTGACGGCGGCGTTTGTTAAAAAAAAGGGAAAACCTGAAACAAAAATACAAAGTAAGATCATTTTGTTACTTCTAATACATAAATTAAATGATGCATTTTTGCAGGATCTGAAATGTCCGCAGACGGGGGTGAGCACTGAGGATGGAGAGGCCACAGCAGCATCCTGGAAGTGGTACACTGCCATGGATGAGGCAATTGGGGGCAGACCCTCCATCTCTCCTCCTGCCCTCGTTGCCTCATGTGGGCCGGATGCTGCTGTGGTCTCTTCATCCTCAGTGAGGCCAGAGCCAGCAAGAGCCAGGAAAAGGGCTATAGATGTGGAGGAGCTGATCCGGGACATGGAGGAGCGAGAAGAGGAGAGAGAGCGGAAGGCAGCTGAGAGGGAGGAGAGGCTGTGGAGAGAAATGGAGGAGAAGGAGGACAGAAGAGAACGGGAGAGACGAGAGAGAGAGGAAAGACAAGAAAGAGAAGTAAGAGAAAGAGAAGAGAGATGGCACCGGGAGGCAGTCGAGAGAGAGGAAAGGAGAGAAAAAGAAACCAACGAAAGGGATGAAAGGTTCCTTTCTGTTCTTCAGATGCTCGCCAAAAAATAAATTATTTGACAAAAAACATCTTCTGATCTTTTGCACATTTGGGTTGATGTGAATTAAATTTGTGAATAAAAATGGGAATCTATATCTATATATATATATATATATATATACACACAGTACTGTGCAACAACTACAAATGGTGGCCTAAGAATTTTGTACAATAATATGTATATAAAACAAACTATTCCTAGGCATTCACAGTACATTATAGACTTCTAGAAATTTAGTGATACTTTAAAATTGTAATCAAATTCATAAATTAAATATTTATGAAACGTTGATTAATAATTAGTGAATGTATGGTGTAATGTAAGAAGAAAAAACACTTTAAAACACTGGTTTTACTGGAGTGTATTATATGACTTTTAAAGGTTTACAGAGTTCATGCAAGGATCTTAAAGGCAGGTCATGGAGGGTTAAGTTCCAGCACACCTGTCAGTAAATTTCAAGTAGTCAGTTATTAATTGGTTTAAATTGATTCAGGGGTGTATAATTAGGGCTGGAAAAACTCTGCTGGATAATAGCCCTCCATGACCAAAGCTGAACTTGAGACTGTTTACACAAATTACACACAGTAAAATAGTGACTAAAGGGTTACTTAACCCAAGCAAATAAATCATAATAGTAATAATTCAATAGTCATTATTTACTCGCCTTGATGTTGTTTGATCCCTCTGTTTTTTGTTTTCCTGAACACAAAAGGTGATTTTGGTCAGGTTTGTACTGTTTGGTTTAATACAATATCAGTCAATGGACTTTCAGAAGCTTCAAAAGCGTCATTAAATAATGCCATGAAGCTTCTGAAAGTTGGGCTCCATTGACTGATATTGTATGAAACCAGCAGAACAAACTTGACAAAAATTCCCTTTTGTATTTAAACAATAAAAAACATTAAATAAGTAAATAGTAAACCGTAAATAATTGCTGTATTTATATGTTGAGGTGAACTAACCCTTTAACCCACCAAATATAAATTGTAGTAAATTTATGTATGCATTTTGCATTATAGTAATTCCTTGACAAACTAAGCAGCTTTGACTGTTTATGCCCATGACTGGTTCAAAAAATGCTTTACAAATATCAATCACATTTATGCATTTGACATTTTTTTATCAAAAGTGATTAACTCCATTTATTTACAGGGACAATGACCCTGGACAAACCTGGAGTAAAGAGCCTTGCTGATTGACCAGCAATCTTCTTCTAACCAGTTCATTGGTTTATCCCTCTACACTACAAAAGGTTTTAAAGCTCTAACAAATATTTGCATGTAATTGTAAACCTATAAAATGACATTTGTCAAGAAATTGAATGCTGACAACATGAATTTTAAAACATTTTTATCTTCCTTAATGTTTTAAAGGTAGTCATGCTCATGGAGAGCCGGCACAGGGATGTTTGGAGCAGACACTGCAGCAGCCAGATTGTCCCGCACTTGTTCTCCCACTCTTGCTGCAAGGTTGTGGGGATCAGGGGGGCCGTCATCATGGTCTTCCTCATCCTCTGGCTCAACGATGTCCCCATTGGCTAGAGTGAGATTGTGAAGCACAGCGCAGCACGCAACAATCTCAGGCACAAAGGCAGGGCTCACCTCCAAGGCCTTGAAGAAAATGCAGCACCAGCGTGTCTTCAGCATCTCAAAAGCTCTCTCCACGATGTTGCGGGCACGGGAGTGCTTGCTGTTGAAACGAGCCTGCACAGGGTTCTGTACAGGCTCTCTGTAAGGGGTGATGAGGCAGATGGGTGCACTCAGGCAAGGATAGCCTCCATCCCCGAGGATGCACTTGCCTGCAGGTGGGTAAAGGTTGCCAGCATACACAGGGCTGTTCCTCAGCACCCTGGCATCGTGCACAGACCCAGGATATCCCACAAAGACATCAAGGAATTTCCCCCGGTGATCAGAGATGGCCTGGAGTTGGATGGAGTGAAACAGCTTCCTGTTGAAGTAACAGTGGGAGTTATTTGCTGGAGGTTTGATACGGATATGACAGCCGTCTATTGCACCAACTACTCTGCTGAAAGCTGGTGACCCAGACAGCTGTGCAAATCCTGCTCCCACTGCTTCCAGGTCATCTCCGGTCGGAAAGCAGATCACCCTCCTCAAAATTCCCATGATGGCCTTGCTCACTCTGTGCACAATGTCATGCACAGAGTTCTTTGGGATATCGAAGGTCTGCGACACCACCCTGTAGGATGCTGCATGGGCCAGCCAGTGGAGGAACACAAGGACCTCAATCTCCCGTTCCCATCCAAGGTCAGATCCAGGTCTGACTGCAGCAATCAGGGACCTGATGGACGGCATAGACAGGCGAAGGTGGGCACGGTGGTCAGCTGCCTCATCAAGATAAAGCCGCAAAATGGGAACAGCTCTATTGAGATGGCAGTATGATGTGGGGTTCACTGCCTGCAATAAATACATCATAGTTTGTTAGAACAAAACAATCAAAAACAATGTTTCATGTGGTATTGATATATGTATTTATTTATTGTGATGATTTCTTTTATTCATTCACTTATTTTTATTCATGTTTCATATTGTTGTCAGTAAATAAAATATGAATTTCATGAATAAAAATGTATTTACATCAACTGCATTTGTCTAGTGTGTATTCATGCATAGCTATGTCATATGATAATACAAAAGTTTGCTTGTTTTACAAAACTACATCATTAATAATGTATATATATTATAATAATGTTATATAATTAACTGTTGGTCACAGCATTTGTCATAATTATTGTGCATAAGTGTTGGGATGGGCTAGTAATGAAATTCTTTCTGGGGTAATCTTAATTGTTTAAGTAGTAATACTTGCTTTGTTTGAGAATAAAATCATCAGTCTTCTCCAAAGGCGAGATCGTCGAGCAGCTGCCCGACATCTCCTTTGTGCACACCTTAATCTAACAATTGCAGACATGCCAACCATTTCAAACGCTGAACTAAACCGTTCTAGTAAAGTTGTCGAGTTACTGATGCAATCAGCTGTTAGTGCACCTGTCGCTCATGACTTTTAAATTGTTGCGCTTGTGAAAACGTCATAGGTCACATGTAACGTCAACATGGCGAATGATGTCCGGCTCGCATTCATACTTAACGAGATTTGGCCATTAAGTACCTACTCTTTTAGCGCTCGTTAAGTAAGTACTCATTGAAATTAAGTACACTCATTGAGTATGCGATTCCGAACGCAGCCTTAGACGCTTCATTTAGCCGTTGTCACGTGACGTGGGTGTTTTGAATCACGCTTCGGATCAGTGTTTCGAATCATCTTTGCTTCGGGATCTCGCAAAGCTTCGGAACGTCTGTTTCGCGCCAGCCATCCTTATTTTATACATTGTCGTGTTTCTTTAGAAATAAATAATGGACAAATGAAGTCTTTGGACGCCTCAGATGTAAAGTTATTCGCTGTCAAAGTGACGCCAAAATGAATGGGAGTCAATGGAATGCCAACAGCAGGTGAAGTTCTGCTACAATGGCGGGCCCCGCGAGGCTTCAGTTTCCGGCTGATGGATTACCCCCTTGGCCCTGTCCCAAATGGCACACTCTGGACTTGTGGACTTCCTCAGAGTCCACACTTCGATGACGTCATGTAGTGCATACCTATAGGGCCCTTAGCGCGAGTCAGCGAGGGCGCATTGAGAGGTATTTTTGGGACAGACTCGATCGTCACGCCGGAAACAGGAAGAAGGTCTCAGCTCAGACGTCGAAGCTGAATAAACTTAAAGGTCATCTCATCAGTCCCTTTATTAGAAAAATATCACAAATATCATTAAAAAAATTACAGTCTTTAGCATCGAGAACATGATTTATTTTATTTTCCCAAATCTTATGTCCATGTGAACTACACAGCCTGCTTTTACAGTTCTATAATTGTATATGCCACCTGGGCATTAGAATAGATGACATGGTTATGTAAATGATCAATACAGTTGTACATAATAATACATAATGTTCAATTTTAACACAAAATTAAAATGTAAATGAGTTTAAGAAAAATGTATAGGTTTCAATATTCATACTACGTTTATATGACTTAGTAAAGCCATGACATTCGGTTCTATTTATGTAATGAATCATAATGCGATCGTATTATTTAACACGCTATTATTTATGTTTGAGATATCAACCACTGGTCGATAATGTTTGTATAAACTGTAAGTAACAACTGGTAAAATGTATGCCTATATCATAAAGCCATGTTAACAGTCCGTGAGCGAAATCTCCTCCCATCAGTTGTCTGATTGGCATTTCGCAAGGATTCCTGGGTAGTTAAAGTGCGTGGAGCATGCATCTATGCGGGCTTCGCGGAAGACCGCTTCAAGGGTACAAAGGGGGCGCTGCTGAGCACACTTCAGAGCGTTAAAATGCTACATGGGACGGCCTACGGACTCGTAGACTCGGCGAGCACGCGCAATTTAAGTCCACGAGACCGAAAGTCCGCATGAAGTGCGCCATTTGGGACAGGGCCCTTGTGGATTACCCCCTTGGTGCTGACATCTTGGGACTTGAGTCTGCGCAGTTGCAATTTCGGGACCAGACCCGAAATTGCAGTAGTGAGCAGGATGTAAAGCCGTGAAATCAAGTCCTCACTCAAGCTGAATCAATCGCAACACGCCCCTGCACTTTTTTTTACGTGGCCTGTCTGCTCCAATTTTGGTGTCTGCTGATTGCAGTACCTCGTTAAAATAAGGTAAATAAAAAGTAACACATTAATATATCCTATAGTATATATGATATATAAAAATAAAGTGCGCCGTTTGCATCCCTGCATATAACGAGATTTGGGCCATACAAATTACGGGAGTTTCACGGTAGAAATAACAAAACGGGAAGGGGGCGGGAGATGGATGTGAAATACGGGAGACTCCCGGGGAAAACGGTAGTGTTGACAGGTATGGGCTACACCTAATACACCATAACACCATAATTTGTATGGCCCTGCATATAACGAGATTTGGGAGGTCTAAAGTCACTGAAGCGCTTTCAATTCACACTCGACTCGGAGTTGTAACAGGAAGATTTAAGAACATCAAGAGCGTTGGATGAAGTGGCCGTGGACCTACCTACAGTATAGTCTAGTGAAAGCAAATCTGCAAATCTATATTGTTTGCCAGCGATGAAGATCTTTATTAGTTGAACATCTTCGTATGCTGTCTGTGAATGAATGACTCCACAGGACGATACATTCGATTTCATTTCATTCAGGTAAGTAAAACATTACAACCAAACAGATTATTACGCCACGATAGCACGATCCATCTGCTGTCAAGACGCTGATCTTGACCATGTATTGCAACCATGGTGTTGACAAGAGACAGGAATATGATGGCAGACATCGCAAACAATGTTTCCATGTGCAGTTTGTTAACGTTAGATGTCGTCTTTTTGTCTGGTACTAATAAAGTTCACTAGCTAAACACTAAGTTAGCGTTAGCTAGTTCATGCTTACAGCTGTTATAGCTAACAATGACTGTACCTAACGTTAGTTGTTCGCTGGTTCGACCAGCTTACATGCATCTTTCACTGTATTTTACTGAACTCAGCACAGAGCAAACCAACCCCGTGACGTCACCGGTTATAATACTGCACAATTGCGGCGCCCTTGCCGCGAAAGATATAACGGTGTTTCTTTTATATGTTAACATTTGTCATGTTTCTTATATAATTTTTGATTATAGTGGAAATCAATCTTGTAAATCATGTAAACTTGACTGACTGCTTCATTTTCCCCTTTAATGTGTTAATATAGGACCTATACTGTAAATACGAGTAGCCTACTCATATTACTGCAATTAAACAACTATCACAATTTGGTGGACAGCTAAATCAACTTCATATTTAGCTCATGTAGTCTGTTTTAGCTAGGTTAACATCCTATAATGTATTAATTTATTTTGCATGCACAAAAAACTCAAAGATTGATCGGACATGCCAGATCGGTTAGCACATTCTAATGCAAAACAACCCATTATGTCGGTGTGAAATAATTAATTATAGATATTTAGATATTAAATTTAAAGCTCCAATCTCCTCAGTCCTCCAAAGATCCCGAAAAAAAGTCAGTTGGTGCTTCAGTGACTACTTTGCTCAGAGAACCTGTCAATCACAGCTGTCAATCATGACGCCACAGCGCCGTTTTTATAGCATCAAATAACTAACTAAAACTTATTTTAAAAACAAACACTTGAAATTACACCAGCGTGATAAAAACTACAGTAAATGACAGAAACTATCTTTGGAAAAAAGATATGTGAAGTGTAATGTAATTGTTTAGTTGGTCTCACGTCCCGTTGAATAACATGGGGAGGCGGGGTTTATGACCTATACTAGGACCGACCACCGGGGGGGGCGATCGAGACGTTTTGGCTTCACTTTTCAGGGCTTGTGCGGCACGCTTGCTCTCGATACGCCACACGATGGTGACACCTGCAGCTGGTCAGAATGGTTTTAAATGCATCGAAAAACTCAGTGAAAAACATTTTACAAACCAACTGCAAATGTTTTATTGAAAGTGTAATTTATTAAATGCAATTAACAAATAATCTAATACCATTAATTATGAAATGTCGGTATAAATGTGGTTTTTTTTTCATGGAGAGCTTGATTAAAGGGGCATTCGGCAACTCTAGCTATTTCTTCGCTGATTTTCACTTTTGTTGTCGCATGTTTTCTCAACGAGCTCCCCCTACAGCTGTGAGGCGTATATTTAACAACAATGTCATAAAAAAACTCACTTGCGGCACCCTCCTCCTCCTTTCTACCGCTGCTCATGTGCATTTGTTATTATTGGAGCCGGCCAACTTTATCGTGTGGAGCTATGTCTACCGAGGTGGGTAATACATCATACACATTGAGGGCGGCGTGTGTGTATATGTCGAATTGCCGTAAAGCAGTTTGTGTTTCTCGCTCGTTCTCGGTTCTCACGAGACTTCCTATTTTCAACTTACCGGGACGTTAGTCCCCATGTTGCAAGGTTGGTTTTCCGCCTAGGAACGCTGGGGGGTACGGGGAAAGTCACCGTTCTCACCAGAACAGGTTATTAAACCATCCAAATGATTTCTAAACGGTTTTATTAACCCTTTAGGCGCCAGAGGTTTTTTCCTAAAACGTTCGATTTTGACATCTTAATTTCAAAAGGTTATATCTTAAAAGTGATAAAAGATAGATACTTTCTGTAAATTAGAGAAATATTAAGGATGACCCAAATTTTATGTAGGGATTACATTTTCCCATATAATTTTCATATTATGACGTCATATGGTGGCGGCCACCTTGGATTATAGAATTTTCAAGAAAAGTCACGTTTAAATGATAAAATGCAGAACTTCTTTCCCCCCAAAATGTCCCTCACCTTCTGTATGCTATATTGCACAATACTGAATGCTCAGGTAAATAGTAAGTAGTGAACAAACTGTGTAAATCATTACTAATAAATGGCAGAAACAAACCATGCATGTAGCAGTTGGCCTTTTGCTGTAGAGATTTTCCATTTAGGCCTACTACATACAGTAGGCACTCTGATTCCATGTATGGGGCACATATATATTATTCATATGCTTGCGATAGACTATGCATAACAGCCCCTCTGCCCCGTGTTACACCGCCTCTGCTCCTGCTACGAGCAGCGCGGCCAGATCTGCCTCGCGCGCGCGCCGAGTGTGCACAGCTCGGACTACTGTCGTTGTCATTCCGACTCCCCACCCTGCCTCCACGTTGCCCCCTAACTGTCCTATGAATACTTCGACCTCGTCTAACATACCCAGTGGCATTAGACAAAGTCTCCACCACAATACTGTCGCCGCGATTGCGGAGAGGCACACGGTCAGAAGACAAATCTACGTGGCTAGCGCAGTAAAAATCTCCCGCCTCGTTCCCCACAACACTAACACGCCTGCTAACTTCGCGATGAACACTCTGACCCCGGGAAACATTGTTCCCACCACTGACATTGGGCAAAGGACCATCTAAATTGGGCAAAGGATTCACCGTTTGTGCTTTGAGTAGGGCTATACTTTCACTTTCAGAATCACCATCATAGGCAGATATTCCCCTGCAGAATCAGAGTCCGCGAATAGAAGACCCAACACTTCATGGCGGGTAAGCTTTATTGATGCCATTAGATAATAATAATAATAATAATCTAATGCAAATACTCGCTGACGTTGACAATATTGCTCTGATAAAATGGCTCACTCGCACACTAGCTCCGCTTTTGTTCACACTGATTCAATGCGCTCTAGCTCGAAGATTTTGTATAGAAGCATGACGTTTTTTTGAGTCAGGGATGAAGTATGACATGTCTGCCATTTAGTAGAGGGGGGGTCGAACGAAATTTGACACCCTATTTGACAAAATCGGCCGTTTTATTCAGTGCCGCATCTTGTCGAGTAAACTTGACCGTGGCGCCATAAGGGTTAAGTTGAAATAGTTGCCGAATGCCCCTTTAATCAGGCCAAGGCAATAAGAGACTACAATTCTTCCTTTGTATTATACAAATGTGTCAACATAAATGTCCACAAATGTATAAAATCGAGCTCCGAACACTGATCTATGTAATGAATAATATAATAATATCATTATATTGATGAGTGTTTGGAGCTCGTATCAAACTGCAAGAGTCACGTGATTTCAGGAAACGAGGCCTCATGACGTCATATCCGTTTAGAAATTTCAATGGTTTTTACCTGATCTTTGATCGATTTTATACATTTGTGGACATTTTTGTTGGCACATTTCTATAATACAAAGGAAGAATTGTAGTTGTAGAATGATTTCCTACTTGCTATTAGATTTGATTAGATTAAATACTCGTTATAGACTACAGGTAAAAAAAAAATCTATTGATTACATCAGTTTATATTCACAAAATGGCAGTAGATAATTCATAATTTAAAGAATCTTCCTAATTCTCCTAATTTTATCTTTTAAATTTTCCTTTCTAAAAAAAGCTATATTGCTTAAAGGGACACCAGGCAGGAATCCCGTTTTTGTCAAACAGCGACCCCTAGAGTCGCTGTGGAGTACTTGTATTTAACGTTACTGTCGTAAATTTCTTTTGCCAAGTGTGTCAGAGGTTCTGGGTTCTAATCCGTACTAGTAGTATAGTTTATTTTCCTCATCAAAACCGATTGTTTATTAGTGGTTGTATTTCAAGCAGGGACACGTTTTTTGTGCATTAGGTTTTGTGATTTCACCGTAACAAATATAGAGTCTGACCTCAACGGATTGAGGCGCGCGTTTGTGTGAAGACTGTGCGCGTCACAACAGAACACTCTATCCGCGCCACTGATCGCAGCGGCAAAAAGCACTTTGGTCACTTGATTTCAAAAACAACACATTTCAGATCGCCTCTTATTTAACAAACGAACGAAATGAATGCTTTACTAGAATTACCTGGAGATGTTTTATTTGTTTGTATGGGTAACTTGCATCCGTGCCGCGAGATGTTTCAATGGGGACATATAACACCCGCAAATTACGCTCGTGTCTGACTCCTCGCTCGGTCAGTCTGCCGTTTCCTCTTTCTCTGTTCCTTCGACAATGCTTTCGGCATCTTATATGCCGGCTCAGCCATGACGATAGTGTGACAAACTCGATCCCTCTCTACCTTCCTGGATGGGGGCGTGTATGTGTGCAGTGCCGTAAAGGAATATGTTACATCGCGAGAGCTGATATCACGCGATACTTCCTGAGGCTGAGGCCGGCGGCCCGCCGCACCAAAGTTGCAAGTGAGATTTTTCCGCTCACAGGCACCAGGGGGGTGCGAGAAGGCCACCATTCAACCCGAAAGAAGTCATATAACCATTTCAATAACTCTGAAGCTGTTCAGTTAAGCTAAAAAAACTGCATAGAATCCCTTTAAAGGTGCTCTAAGCGATGTTACGCGTTTTTTAGGCCAAAACATTTTTTGTCACATACAGCAAACATCTCCTCACTATCCACTAGCTGCCTGTCCCCTGAACACACTGTAAAAAAACGCGGTCTCTGCAGACACCCCAGGCTCCAAAAACGGCAACAAAAACAAACTGGGCTAACCCCCACCACGAAACATAACAAACTGTTCCAGCCAATAACAGACAAGAAGGATTTGGGGGGTTAGTCTAACGTTATAATCGTAATGTTACGCTGTCATGCCTGTGTGTTTTGGGCTGCGTTCCAGTCCAAAACGGTCATGCGCTTCACTCGCTAACTTCCCTCCGTCTCGTTCACTCGGATGTACGTCATTGCTTACGTTGCATGAATTGCCCACTACTGGCGGAAACTGCAATGGGCAGAATTGGAACGTCCTAAGTCCTTGATCACTTGGAATCAGCTATGGAGTTGATTTATTATTTAAAAAAAATTTCCCTTAAGAATTTGTTTAATGCAGCATCCAAATGTATATATGTTGCGAATCATCAGAATCAGAGAGATCCATTTGCAGCTTAATTTATTGAGCAGAATAGTCAAACAGGCAAAGGTCAGAACCAGCAGATACAGCAGTGAAGACAGGGCTGAATCGTAGTACAATACCAGGCAGAAGATCAGGGCAGGCAGCAAACAGTCAAGGTCAAAGAACAAAGCAGAGGTAACGTAGGCAGGTAGCAGACAGGGAGATATCCAAAACGCTCAGAAATGTTCACAGTAGCGAAACAAGACTTCGCACTGAGAGCTGTGTGCAGTGCAGCTAAAAAGCCTAGTAAATGAGATACAGCTGGGCATGGTGATTAGAATCAGAACCGGGGCTATTGGGAAATGTAGTGTGGTGAGGGAGTCAATATTCAGGCGAGGGTGCCCTCTGATGGCTGGAGAGTGAGGTTACAGAGTCTGAGATTGTGACAGAGCCCCCTCCCTGCGAGCGACTCCTGGCGTGAGGTGGCTGACGACGTCGGGGTCTCCCACGTGGTCGGGGAGCAGGTTTGTTGGGATGGGCGTGATGGAAGTCAGTGATTAGACTGGGGTCCAGAATGTCTGTGGCATTGACCCATGAACGCTCCTCTGGTCCGTATCCATCCCAATCGACCAGGTACTGTAAGGTGCTGCCCCGACGCCTGGAATCTAGGAGTTCCTGGACTCGATAAGCCTCCTCACCCTCCACTAGAATGGGTTGGGGGCTCTGTTCCTGGGATCTCTCCTTCTCCCTCTCGTTGGGGCCATCAGCAGGTTTGAGCAGTGAGACATGGAAGGTGGGAGCAATACGGTAATGGTTAGGTAGGGCCAGACGGAAAGAGACTGGTGTAATTTGTCGTGTTATTTTGAATGGACCCACATACCTGGGACTGAGCTTTTTACAGGGGAGCCGCAAGCGTAAGTCTCGGGTGGATAACCAGACCCATTGGCCCGGGTGGTACACCGGACCTGGACTACGTCGTCGATCGGCTTGTACTCTCTGGCGACGAACGGCTCGTTGAAGATGAGTATGGGCTTGATTCCAAGTGTCTTCACTGCGTTGTAACCAGCCATTCACGGCGGGGACATTCGTGGGTTCTCCTGACCATGGAAAGAGGGGCGGTTGAAACCCCAGCACACACTGGAACGGAGTCATGCCGGTAGAATGTTTCTGAATGGAGTTCTGGGCATACTCGGCCCATACCAAATAGCGGCTCCAGTCCTCCTGATGTTGATGACAGTAGGAGCGTAGGAATCGTATGACCTCTTGATTCATGCGTTCTGCCTGCCCATTTGATTGAGGATGATACCCTGAAGTGAGACTGACGTTGATCTGAAGGGACTTGAAGAAGGCTAACCAGACTTGAGACGTGAATTGGGGTCCTCTATCAGAGACGATGTCCTCGGGTAGGCCGTAAAATCGGAAGACCAGGTTGCAGAGGTGCTCTGCTGTTTGTAAGCCAGTAGGGAGCTTAGCCAGGGGTATCAGGCGGCAGGCCTTGGAGAACCTGTCCACAACGGTAAGGATGGTGGTGTTACCCTCGGAGATAGGCAGATCGGTGATGAAATCGAGGGCAATATGTGACCATGGGCGTTGTGGAATGGGAAGAGGATGTAACAGACCGGCAGGTAGTTGGCGTGAAGATTTCTGGGTATTGCAGATTTGGCAGTGTCGGACAAAGTCGGTGGTGTCTGGAGCTAAAGAGGGCCACCAGTAGCGATTTTGTAGCAGCTGAATGGTGGTAGTTATTCCCGGATGTCCAGAGCTGGGAAGAGCATGAACGTGCTCCAGGACCTGGTTCCGGAGCGTATCGGGGACATAAACCCGGTTGGGTGGACAGGCAGACGGGATCTCTGATCGGGAGTTGATTTGCTCAATCTCGGTTTCAATGTCCCACTGAATGGGAGTGACAATGAGGTCTGGGGCCAGAATTGTCTTGGAATCTTGTGCTGTGGGCTCGTGGTCACATTGACGTGATAAAGCATCTGCCTTGGTGTTCTTGGAACCTGGACGATAGGTGACTGTGAAGTGGAATCGGGTAAAGAACAGTGACCAGCGAGCTTGTCTAGGGTTCAGTCTCTTGGCGGTGCGTAGGTATTCCAGGTTCTTGTGGTCGGTGAAAACGGAAAAGGAGTGATTAGCACCCTCTAACCAATGCCGCCACTCTTCAAAGGCGGCCTTCATGGCTAGAAGTTCTCGATCTCCCACATCGTAATTCCTCTCAGCAGCATTTAGTTTGCGGGAGTAAAACGCACAGGGATATAGTTTGGGTGGTGACCCCTGACGTTGAGAAAGAACAGCTCCCAAACCGGTGTTGGAAGCATCCACTTCTACCACGAAGGGTAATTCAGGGTCAGGATGGTGCAGGATGGGTGCTGTGGTGAAATGCTGCTTGAGCTGATTAAAGGCTTGGGTGGCCAACTCATTCCATGGAAGACGATGAGTTCCCTTCTTCACCAGGGATGTGAGTGGGCTTGCCACTGAACTGAAGTTCCTTATGAAGCGGCGATAAAAGTTAGAAAATCCGAGGAAGCGCTGCAGTTCTTTCAGGGTGGTAGGTTGTGGCCATTCTAGGACTGCTCTGACCTTGCCCTCGTCCATGGCGACTCCTTCTGGGCTGATGACGTACCCCAAGAATGTAGTGGAAGTCTGATGAAACTCGCACTTCTCCAGTTTCGCGTATAGCTGGTGCTGGATGAGCCTCTGGAGAACGGCTCGAACATGCTGCACATGGTCAGTCAGGGTGTCAGAGTAAATCAAGATGTCGTCGATGTATACTATAACTGATTTTTGAAGCATGTCTCTGAACACGTCGTTTATGAACGACTGGAAGATGGAAGGACTGTTCGCCAGGCCGAAAGGCATGACCAAGTATTCGTAGTGCCCTGTGCTGGTGGAGAAGGCCGTCTTCCACTCATCCCCCTCCCTGATACGAATGAGGTTATACGCGCAGCGTAAATCAAGTTTGGTGTAGTACCTCGCGGAGCGGAGCAACTCCAGGGCGGCTGGTACCAAGGGAAGTGGATAGCGGAACTTGACAGTAATGTTATTCAGGGCACGATAGTCAATGCAGGGTCGGAGTCCTCCGTCCTTCTTCTGGACAAAGAAGAAACCGGCAGACACCGGAGACGTGGAAGGTCGAATGAAACCCTTTGTGAGTTCCTCCTCAATATATTTCCTCATGGACTCGGATTCAGGTTGGGAGAGAGGAAATACACGACCCTTGGGAAGTGTGTGCTCTGGTAGTAAGTCAATGGCGCAGTCACTGACACGATGAGGTGGGAGTTTAGAGGCATTTATTTTGCTGAAGGCTTCTGATAGATCGTGATATTCGGAAGGAAGATTGTTCGTGTTGGTTCTCCCCACCGGTAAAGTTATCACCCGGACAGGTGATGGAGCGACCTGGACAAGGCATTTGGAGTGGCATGAATCGCTCCAGCGAGAAATTTGATTGGTTCTCCAGGAGATTTGGGGATCATGTTTACGAAGCCAGGGCAGGCCTAAAATCACAGGTGTGTGTGGAGCGTGGAAGACGTAAAATTGTATGATCTCACGGTGGAGTGCCCCAGTTTGTAGATGGAGTTCCTGGGTGATGTGAGAAACATGACCTGAGCCTAGTGGTCGTCCATCGATGGCCTCGACTGTGAGAGAAGAGGGACAACGAATTAATGAGATGTTATGTTGTTGAGCAAAATCTGCAGATATAAAATTCCCAGCGGCTCCGGAGTCCACTAAAGCAATGGTGGTAATCTGCTGGCCATTGGCCGTGATCACAACAGGCACGGATACACATGAGTTGGGGTTTAATGCATCGACATTGAGACTCACCGGTCGAGATGCAGTTAAACGTGGTCTGGATGGACAGGCAATACGAAGATGACCAGCCTCGCCACAGTACAGACACAGGTGATGAAGGATCCTTCGATCTCTCTCCTCTGCAGACAGATGGTAAGTGTTGATTTGCATGGGCTCAGGTTCTTCAGTGCGAGCGGGGATTGACGCTCGGGGAACTGGGACGTTGCGGAGAGCAGGAATAGTGCGATGGCTCGCTCGGCGAGATCGTATGAGGTTGTCAATTTTAATGGTGAGGTTTATGAACTGGTCGAGGTCTTTACCCTCATCACGACAGGCTAACTCGGACTGTAGTTCGTGGTTCAAGCCTCTTCGGAAGACCACTTTAAGGGTGTCGTTATTCCAGGAAGTCTGCGCAGCAAGGGTGCGAAAAGTAAGAGCATATTCAGCTGCAGTAACTTTACCCTGCGTGAGTTCAAGCAGACGATCGCCAGCACCTTTCCCCTCCTTAGAATGTTCGAAGACCTCACGAAAGCGTTGGATAAACACATTGTATGACGGAAATGCAGTTCCATCATCCCTCCACACTGCCGTTATCCAATCCAAAGCCCTCCCAGTGAGTAACGAGCAGACATAGGCGATCTTACCAGCTTCGGTGGAGTACAGTGTGGGTTGTTGTGCAATGAATAGAGAGCATTGGAGAATGAACCCCTTACACTTGTCAGGATCTCCGTTGAACTTTTCTGGATGCGCGAGACGAGGACCCATGGTAGGTGGAATTTCGGCAGGATGGGGAACGGCGGCTGTGGCTTGAGTGGGCGACTGCTCTGATGACGACCTTTGAAGCCCTTGTACTGCTTTGACCAACTCCTCAGTTAAAGAGGTGAGACGACTCAACTGATGGTGATGGGCAGCGAGTTGACCTGCTTGGGCAGAGAAGGCTGCAGTCAAGGTTGATATAGCTGCTGGATCTTGAGGTGGCGAAGTCTTCTGTTGCGAATCATCAGAATCAGAGAGATCCATTTGCAGCTTAATTTATTGAGCAGAATAGTCAAACAGGCAAAGGTCAGAACCAGCAGATACAGCAGTGAAGACAGGGCTGAATCGTAGTACAATACCAGGCAGAAGATCAGGGCAGGCAGCAAACAGTCAAGGTCAAAGAACAAAGCAGAGGTAACGTAGGCAGGTAGCAGACAGGGAGATATCCAAAACGGGCAGGGTCAACAAAACAATCGGGCAGGGTCAACAAAACAATCAGGCAGTCACAGAAATAAACGCTCAGAAATGTTCACAGTAGCAAAACAAGACTTCGCACTGAGAGCTGTGTGCAGTGCAGCTAAAAAGCCTAGTAAATGAGATACAGCTGGGCATGGTGATTAGAATCAGAACCGGGGCTATTGGGAAATGTAGTGTGGTGAGGGAGTCAATATTCAGGCGAGGGTCCCCTCTGATGGCTGGAGAGTGAGGTTACAGAGTCTGAGATTGTAACAATATAGGTGTGTTTGGGTTGTTTTATATAAAAAAAAATTATAATCAATATATCATAGAGTGGTTTTTGGTGGTGGTGATTAGACGAGATCTGCGGTGATGTCACAATCGTGTTGCATTGTGGGATATGGAGCTGCCTGAAGTGTACATATGAAGCAAGGGGTTAATCCATCATCCGGAAACTGAAGCCTCCCTGGGGGGCCGCCATTGTAGAAGAACTTCACCTGCTGTTAGCATTCCATTGACTCTGAGGCGTCCAAAGACTTAATTTGTCCATTGTTTATTTCTAAAGAAACATGACAATGTATAAAAGGCTCCATTACTTTGTATCTTACGTTATGGCCCCGTAGAAGCCGTTTTTGTAAAAATAGGCTAACGATTGCGTCATAACCACGCGACTCTCTTGTCGCACATTAGAGAAATTACCGTATAGACAGGAGGAGAGGTTCGCAGGCAATCTTTTACTGTCTATGAGGCAATCAGGGGGACATGGAGAAATAAAGTCAAGGGAGAAGCCCATAGATAGAGAGTCCATAAAAGCAACGGGACAAAATATTTCAACAACGTTTTTGAGGATTTGGAAATAATTCAGTATGTGGCACAGCTACTAGAAGATTTACAACTGTCAGACAGGTTGCTCACATCACATCTACGTCGTCAAGCGCAGTTTGAGCTTGCGCAGTACGCTCAGCCATCAGGAAGTGAGTGCTTCTAATTGGGCTTCACGTTTCTCAGTTGAAATCAAGGGGGTCGCTGTGTCCATTTCTTTTCCTGTCTATGATATGAAGTAGACTCGCTCCCTTGGTCAAAATCGAGGGAACGAGGGTCTGTCCATATAAACTTCCCTCGTCCACTTCACGAAGTGGTACGCACTTTAAAATGGCGACAGGGATTCCCCCGAGGGAAAGTGCTTAGGGATGTTCGCAAGTGCATGTCTAAAAGTGGACTGATTTTCACATAAGACTAACTGTTACTCTTCTGTTTTATGACAAACTGTGACTTTCTTGACTTTCATAATTATCTTTTAAATTGACGAACATCATTCAGGGCACAGTTCAGACGGAATAAAAAGGTAAGTTGTCTCTCGCCATTGACTACCATACATATTTTTTCCCAAATAAGGTCCCATAAGCCGGAAGCGGAGGGCCACTCAGCATAAACAAGTAAAATATTTTTTTAGTTAGTGTTTTATTTTTATTTAAAAACGTAAAAATTTAAAATGTTTAAGATTTAATTATTAGCTTTTCATTTATTTACGAACCCCCTAGTTACACAACCCCCAGTTTGAGAAAGCCTGATATGTAATGCACTTCACGTTAACAAAGAGTGGAATACATTTCCTTTCTCTTTGCATTTTTATATCAATATGCTACAAGATTATTCTATACAATACATACAATACAAAACGATATACAAATTGTTAGTAATCTACTCAGCACTGCTGAAGTACACGTGACACTGGTGTAATGACTGCTGAAAATGTACTGCTTTACATCGGCATTTTACAATGGTTATTTTAAATTGTAAAATTTCACAATATTACTGCTATTACTGTATTCTGAATCAAACAAACGTAGTCTTGGTGAGCGTAAGAGACTTCTTTCCATCAAATAACATTTAAAAAAAATTCCCAGCCCTAAAATTTTGAAAGGTAATGTGCAATATTATCAGATAAGTGATTGTATCACTAGTTTCATGTTACAGCATAAGTGTAGGTCTTGTAGCCAGTTTCAAATCAGTACTGTATTTTGACACATCTACATATAGATTGCCTCGAAAATCTATGGGGGAAAAAAAATGTAAAACTTCACAAAGAAACAGAAATATGATCATTATGAATTTTTATTGAAATAATTAGTGTCAAAATGTATTCAATGCTGGAACTCTGGAACTGCTGGTTGACAAAAATAATGTTTTTGCTTTGAAAAAGTGTCCCATGAACAAGCAGACACAAAAACTGATCGCATGACAAAAGTAAAAAAAAAAAAAAAAGTTCATCCATCATATTATAACTGAGGCCAAGTATTGATTGCTGAAAAGTTTACCACTTCAAAAATTATAGATATTTTCATTAATTGTCTCATCTGGCTTCTCTTTGTCCAAATAAATACAAGGACTAAAAATGAAAATGGATGTTCTGAACTTCATCAAACAGGGGTACAAAACTTTAGGCTGCTATGAAGATGGGAGACAAAAGTTTCACAGGCATCAGCTTGACTGAGAGGTGATGATGCTCTCTCTCTCCTCCATTCCTTGGCAGCTATAACATACAAATATGTCAAAACTAGCCAGAAACATTAGAATTAGAATTTCTTGACATGCATTTGGCATAAACCATGAATAAGCATTGAGAAAAAAAGAGAGAAAAAAGTTTATGCAGCTAACCAAAAATCTCCCAGATCCTTGTGAATCTGTAAACGTATGGTTTCTTTATGCAATAAGACAAATTTGAAGATAAACATGCAATCAAATGAAAACAATTAGAAGTGACCCCAATCGCTTCATAAAATATTGTATTTTGGCCCAACAGTTCGATTAAGCACTTCCGTTGAATAGCACAAATTCTTGTAATACCTTATTTTAAGTACTTCATATTTTATGCATTACATTGCAAAAATTGGGAGATCACTGTGAACACTTGTGAACAAAAACAGCTTAAGCTAAAAAAAGATAAAGCAAAATTAATCCCTCAACCCTAAACTGTATTTCATGGCCATCTGAAGCTGCTGATTTCCCCTCACTTCTTTTTTTCACTGCAGCATTTATGCTGTATACAAACGCACATAAATTCACAAACAAATGAAACAAAGCCTGTAATAGAGGAGAGAACAGCATTTCTCAGTTGTCACTCTTCTACATGATATTATTTCTGAGGCTGAATATTTCTGTGTACTCGGAAGATGAGCAATGAAGACAGTGAGGACAGACTCCCAGGGAAGTGCAGGAGATCCCAGCCTGCTCAGAATAAGGGTCCTGCGGAGCTCTCCTGATTCTTCTAGCTTTTCACGATCCCTCCGTCGCCCTCACTCACAAAGCGCTTACGCCCCCTGTTGGCCACAGGAATACATTTGTTATAATGCTAGTGTTCACAGGAAAAGAATTACCATCAAATATCAGACAGTAACAAATTGAAAATTCTTATTCTCTAAAGAACATCGATAAACAGGGAAGATGCAAGTCTCTGACCTGGTTGGACAGAAATCCCTCAGCTGCTTAGTGATGACTGACTCCTGGTAACAAAGGTCCACAAAGGTTTCCATAATGGAGTGTGCATGAGGCACATCTAGGTTAATCTCTGGCAGCTCGTCGTATACACGCTGGAAGCCCTGTGTATAACACGCAAACCCATTAATTCTCACAAACAACTAGATGAAAAATGTTGCCAACCATGTCGGAGCAATTCTATATTTAACCTGGTCAGATCATATTAACCACAGATTATGTGGAATTCAATTATTGACTTGAAAGTCATTGTTATGAGCAGATAAAGCTAATTATAAATAATAATAGTAATAGATAAAGCTATTACAACTGTAACAAGTTTAATGCCAGATTATTAAAAATATGGAAAATGAATAAATAAAGACTACTTTGTGACTACTATGTGGGTTTATGTCCCTTGCTCACAAGCACAATAATGATGTCTCTCAGACTTTCCTCAGCAGGGTTTGAACTTTGAACCTGCAACCTTCAAATGACCAGGTCAACCTGGATATCAATACAACAAGGTTCGCTGAGAAACTTCTGCTGTAGTTACAACAGCAAACCGTTTTGAATACAACCATGATCCAAAGATTAACAGACCCAAATTAAGTGATGACTGGAAAGAACTTGGAATAAATCACCATCCACTATCATAGTGAATCGTGGGAAACTTTGGGCACCTCACTATCCGATTATGATTCCAATTCTAGGAATCACAATTAAATTCTAAAACTATGCTTTTTTTTTTTTTTCGATCAAATTCGTTTTTTTAATGCATTTTATTTTTTTTTAAAAATACACATACTCAATAAATCAAAACAATTGTATGTTAGGTTCGGTTCATTATTAAATATACCTTTAAAACACAAAGTAAATACAAAGTAATTTGTAACAATTTCAAATGGCATAAATTATGCCTTGTTAGAGCATTTGGAATACCAGCAGGTGAAACCACGAATATCCTGTGCAATGAAGTCCGCGACTGCCATTTAATTTGGTTTGGACCATGAAACCTTATGCAAACGTATATTCTCGTTCAACGGTTTTGTGTGCGCGCGCATGTGTGTAACTGGCAGCAAGCAGAACACCGCTGTCTCTAGCACATTCAAGTGCCATCGCACATATGTGGAAAAAACTAATTTTCCGAATAGAATCACAGAAGACGTGTTTCCCTGTGATGTCAATGGTTTTACGCCATTATAAACAGTACCATCTGTTGGCTAATAATTAAAATAATAACAATAGTAAACAATCATTAGGATTTGAAATTACTAGAAGAATAATGGTAGAATGTTTAGACAGTTTTAGCTAATTGGTAACAGTATATCACCCAGCTGCATAATAGCTTAAAAAAAAAAAAAAAAAGTGGTCAAGTTTGTACAAACCCTGTTCATCTGGTCCAGAGTGATTAGGCCAGTTTGCCACAACACTTTGAGGAGTTTGACCATCATCTGTATGGCTGTGTCACCTGTAGACTCTAGTACCATAATCATAGCCTATATCAACCAGACAGAAAAACAGGTGAGAGAAATGAGAGGAATCATACAAAATGCATGATATTTTTTTATTTAGTACTGTCCTGAATGAGATATTTAACAGAAAGAAACACGATGCATTTAGAGCCGGGAAATTAAAACTTATGAACAGGATGAAGATGCCCAAATTTTTATATACTTTTTATATTTTTATATATTGTCATATATTACAAAGATGACAATTTATGTGCATTCAATATATTGACTATTTTAGTATGTGAAATGTTAATCCATACCTCATAGACCAGTTCATGATGAAAGTGTGGCACTTCTAGATCTCGCAGACAGTGCTCAGCCTCAGAGAGCACACCTGAGACCAGGTACTCCTTTAGCAGCAGGTTCATCTGTAAAACAAACAGCAACATAATATATAAACGGTAAATAAGATGCAGGATGTTGAACAAAATTTGAGTTTCTTCATTTACATGTTTTGTGCCTAAAAAGTTTGAAGATAGCATCACCTAGCCTTCAAGAGATATTGTTTTTACCAAAACGTTTTTGTTTTCTTTGTCTCACTATATTCCATGGGTTATGCTGATTCCAACGACATTCTATTTATAATTTGTAATTTTGCTTTTAAGTTTTGTTGTCAACTCCTACTACAAATCTTGTCCAATTTTGTCCAAAATCAGCTCAGATGATCTTTGGACTGAGCCACACAGAAAGGATCAAATAGATGTTTGATTATTGCTACTGTTACAGAAAAACAACATTCCAAAATCTGTATTTGTTGTCTTATGCTATGTTAGCTTACTATGCTAACCATTAGTCATTCTTTCTAATGTGGCTCTTCAGCTATCAAACTAACAGTAAACTTTGTTAATGGTTAATACACTAGTTTAACATACTAATCAGTTATAACTAATGCTCTTGTATTTACATTCTCACCTTGGAAGCTCTCCTTTGCACCGAAACAAATGTGTCCTCAATGTGGCAAACAAGCACAATAAGCAGCAAGCTCCCGAACCGAAGGTTCTGACTCTAGCATGTTACAATGTCCAAATTTCTTGTGATATGCTAAGTACATTGCATTCTGTTCTTCTTTTACATGTATTCTTTTGGCTCAGCACTGCACTCATTTTTGGCAAAATATTTTTGCCAAAATTGCGTGCGTGCGTCCAAGCAATTACAGGAACGTGGTTATAGGAAAAGTCCACTTCTAAACAGATCTATTAATTACTAGTACCTAGAAAAGCGCTATATAAATGCAACGAATTATTACTACTCTCCCTCAAAACCTTTTTTTTTTTTTTTTTTTTGCAAGTGCCAAGTGGCCATAGGGACTATAGGAGGAGTAAGGGAGTGATGCAAGCACGGCAACGATCTTTATACCGTAAAACTTCAAATAATAGCCGAGTCCCAAATAGACGCCTGTCTCTTTTACACGCCTCATGTGGCGACAGGTTTGGGTAAATAAAGGCCGGTCTCAAATAGAGGCCGGGTCTGTTTTTATAGTTTCGGGTTTTATTTAATCTTCTAAAACCCGTCGGATCGTCCGCTTTTTGGCGGCCGCAAAAGCCTTTTTTGATCGGTGAGTGATGCTTTGACTGGGCGCAAACGAGCACAGAGAGAGAGCGCCCCGGCCGAGCGCGCGCGCTCTCACGTCTTCACACAACACAAGTGCTGTCTTGCTCTCTCTCTCTCTCTCTCCCTCGCGCATATTAATCAAAATCAATGGACATAGTAAAAGGTTTGATTCTTTATAATAGGCATGCTAATCACAATCATATAGGCTACCATCTGGGCCTGCACGGCGGCGGGAAAAAGACGCAGAGATGTAAGACACCGTGTCTCTACCTTACGATGATTTTGGTACACCAAACGTTGATTTGCGCTCTGGAGTTCGGCTGATAAACTCTGCCATGAGCTAACTAATTATATTGCTATAGCGCTGATATTGATATAGACTAACGTTATATCACTAGCAGCAGTTTTTTAGACTAGGTTTTTTTGTGTGTTTTTTTGTACTGCGTAGGCTGAATCGTAATCGCGTGATTCGCGTCAAGACACCTGATTGGCTAATACTACACACTGAAGATAAATTAAATACATTTTAATTAAATAATTACTAAAAATATCCCTCTCTTCATCCCACACCCCAAACATGACATACAAAATGTGGTGGAACAGAAACAACAACCAGAGATATATTTATAAGCTATCATTTTATTGTCATCAGTTTGCCAACAGGGGGTGCTGCAGCACCCCCAGCACCCCTACTTCCCGCGTCCATGCCTTTATCACAGTCTGTGTGTCGTCACATTCTGCTCCGATTAGTAGCGTAAAGGAATTTCTGCCTGCATTATTGTCAATGGACGGGCGGCAGTTTTGAGAAGAAAATCTCTCTTTCGAGCGCGAATCTCTCTGCTCGCGCACGGAATATAATGTGCCGAGCACTAATCTCTCTGCTCGCGCGCGGGAACTGGGCGCGCGCACTCAGATACACGCTGCTCTTGTAAGAATTTTCTCTGGGCTCGCTCAGAGAATATGCCTGCACTTAAAACGTGTTCAGTGCAATCGCGAATCTCTCCTCTTCGCTTTAAGTATATGGAGGACCAAACCTGCAGAAATTAAAAATGAATAAATAAATGAATAAATAAACAAATGAATATGCGAATAAATGTGACAATAAATAAATAAATGAGTATTTATACTTTTATTTCCTTAATTATGTATAATTATATTTTTTTCCACATTTATTTATTCATTTATTTATTTATGCATTTATTTATTTATTTTCACATTTATGTATAGATGCATTTATGTCTACATTTATTTATTTATGCATTTATTTATTTATACATTTATTTATTTATACATTTATTGCTTTTATACATTTATTACATTTATCACGCAGGAAATAAATGACAGAGATGGGCAACATGGCCAAAATCTTATAACACGGTCATGTTAATCAATGAGTGCATTCACACCGAGAGCAGGAGCAGCGCGTGAGCGTCGAGCAGGAGCGTCGCGTGAGCAGCAGTGAAGCGGGGTTTCGGCGCAGTCTATTTTTGCTGCGCTGCTCGCCGAAATTAAAGTGAAAGCAAAGCCGTCTAAGGAAAGCCTGGCCACTCCCTATTAAGTCCTTTTGTACCGAATTTTGGTTGTAGTTCCACCAGAGTTCCACTGGGGAGCGATCGTCCAAGTGCAAAATGAATGGGAGTCTATGGGGCTAGACGGCTAAATTTGTCTCTTTCACCCGATTGCTGTTGAGAAATCTCAGATTTGAATGTAGGTTTTGCAAGTTCAACATGGGTTATAGGTCCAAAGTTGAATGAACAAGTACTTATGTCCTTTCGATTTCTTACAGGTTGAGTTGTGGTTGCCCATAACACGCTAGCATTCTGCTAATGGACGCTGATTGGTTAGTGAAGGACTGATTACATTTACATTACATTTACATTTATGCATTTGGCAGACGCTTTTATCCAAAGCGACTTACATTGCATTATCCTATACAATTATACATAGGTATGTGCAATTCCCTGGGATCGAACCCACAACCTTGCGTTGTTAACGCAATGCTTTTACCACTGAGCTCCGAAGTATTTTCGGCGTGGTCTTTTAAAACAACAAAACAAAAACTCTTCTAGCACGTGTATTTACCTGTGTCAGTGGTGTTGTCGATGCCTCGAGAGAAAAGAAAGTGCAGATCGCGAAAGCACCGAAGTGACTGAAGGATTGCTGTAAAGCAGTTCTCTGGTCGTACGATGTGTATGACGTCATTGACATTTTTAAAAGACTTTTTAAAGCAAATAAGTGACTCTAAAAAATCTAACACCCAGTAATCTGTAATTTCTTTGCATCTCCTTTCGAAAACAACATTCAAATTACTAGACAAAAAATTATATCCTGAGAAAAGTGGATTTTTAGGGGTATATCTCCATAGACCTCCTTTCATTCTGCACTCGTCCTGTGAGCGCCCTCATATGGAACCAGAGTGGAACTGCAACCAGTTCAGAACCCGGAAGTTTACTGAGAGTGAAACTTCTCCCCATATTAGACATTCTCTGGTGAAAGCATACTTTTGTTGTACAAAATAAATATGATTTCACCCAAAAAGTGCCCAAAATGCACAGAATTTGCATGTCTGGTGTGTTTTAACAAGAACTGGAGGAGGCTATGTCAGAAAATAAATTATTTTTATTATTTCCCAATCGTTTTCCTGCACTTGCTCCACTTGCCCGAGTTTAGCCTGGCTGGACATGTGGCAGACGAGAGAAGAACTGTTTGGGAAATAAAACTTGCCATTGATGTACAAGTGATTGCAATAGGCCTGTGTGTGTTTTGAGAAATATCTTTATACTGCAAGGCTATATATTTATTTTATTTTTATTTGCTATTTATTAGGGGTGTAACGATACACGTATTCGTATTGAACCGTTCGGTACGAGGCTTTCGGTTCGGTTTTCGGTACGCATTTTTGAACCGAACGGTTCGTTGGACCATTTTTCCTGCCGACCAAAACTTCGTTATTTCAAATGTAGGCGCGTCGCGCGTGGCAAGCGCGCTCATAATGTGAGAGACGCTGGCGTGACCACAACATTGCCCAACATCAAATGGCAAATGTAATGTAAGCGGAACGAAACTGAGCTACTCGTTTATTGTGTGGTTGACGGACCGTTTATCAGTCTGGGCCAATGCAGCGCGAGCCAATCTTATTCAAGCAGCACTGTTACTACACAGCGCTGAGACATCCAGTAAAGAAAGCATTTGACTTCGCCACTTAAATAATAACATCGCTGCGAGATCTAGTGAGAAACATTCGCATTTCTCCGTTATTAACGGATCAAACAGCGCTGACGTGGAAACCAGGAAGAAACATTGTGCCATGAATGAACTATCAGTGTCCACAGATCAGCAATATTCACCATGGATTTACTTTAGTAACACTACTAACTGTAACCATGGAAGTTTGGCAGGAATAGTAGGCTATAATGCTTTCAAGTAACATCACGTCGGTTTTATTTTGACATTATGAATACAATTGCTGCCCTCAAATGTTAATCTGAACTAAAATAAACCTACTACAATATTACATTTAATTTTGTCCAAGGAGCTGTTTTGTTTTATATGCTCCTAAGAAAAGTCAAGTATAGCTCCATCATTGCTCAAAGTTAAAAAATATCATACTTTATGATGTTAGTTTTAATAAAAATATAATAAAAAAATTTAAATCAAGGAAATTTCTCTGGCATTTCTTTCTTTTTGCTGTATCGGAAACGTACCGTACCGAACCGAACCGAACCGTGACACCAGTGTATCGTATTGAACCGAACCGTGAATTTTGTGAACCGTTACACCCCTACTATTTATATATTGTTTTATTGCCATTACCTGTTTTCATACAGAAGTTTAGTTTCCTAAATAAGTAAATATCACATTTTTTTTAGTTGAATATTGAAAGTGAAAATGGTTCTTCCATACCATAACACTGCACTTAGATATGTGTGAATTATATATATCATTAGGGTTGATGTGTGTAATAGTTCTATTTTATTCGTTCAAAAAATGTTCTATGCTCTATGTAAAATGTTCTATTAAAGAAAAGATAGAAAATAAATATTTGTGTTTGCTGTAAAGTGGTTAGAAAAAACGAAATCGGAATCGGCTAAAATCGGTATCGGCAGGCCAAACTCATGAAAAATCGGAAATCGGAATCGGCCTAGAAAATTGTAATTGGTGCATCTCTAGTCGGAATATTATGACACATTTTTTCTTAGTTTACAATCATTAATTGAGTATTGTGAAACAGAGGCTGGTGTCTTTAGAAGAGGTATCTGTGCTGAATTTTACAAAAACAAAATCAAACCAATCCCATGCTATGGGCACAGCCATTGATACAGGCTGGAGGGGAAGTATTTTTACGCTCGTATTTGAAGCTTCCGCTTTTCGAACACGGAAGTGTGATAAAGCCCCATTGGGCTTGAATTGTTTAAAAGCACTTGAATTAATGATTGGCTGATCATTGGATAGGCCTACATTAGTACCATCCTCGGTAATGATGGAGGGATTTGAAATACATTCAGCCTCCCTTTACCTCTTTGATGAGATGTTTGACAGGCCTCTGGCCACCACCAACTCCCCACACATTATCAAGCCGCATGATTTCCCTCTTCATGGAGAGCAGAACTGATGCTCTGTCCAGTGCAGCTCTAACAGTAATAAAGGCATGAACACACAAACATGGGAACAGCATATCAGTGGGTCAGAAGCAGATAATACAGAAAATAGAACAAAAAGAATGATTTCACACATTAGATAAAACTGCATATTCAATCTAGGGCCCCATGGCATGTAGGGTGGGAAATTACCTTCAAGCCACAATGACTGGTAAAAGCACAATTTACCACTTTAGTCCTAATAGTAGCCATTTTAACTTTTTAATTCAAATACACGCCATACATAAATCCCTATTAGGAATGTGCAAACTGCTTGAGTGACTAGTCGATTAGGCTGCTTGTGGGTTCACTCTCATTGGGATGTGCTTCTTTCCATCTGTGCTACAAGATAATAAAATGCTACTTCTACAAGCTTGCTTCATTGTTACAAAGCAAAAGCATTTTTCATCAATGGCCAATCAGATGCAGTCACCACCGTTACGTAGTGACAAGGCAAATCTTTCTGCCACTGTAACCACATTTGGCTGGTGGCAGGTGGTAAATTTCCATCCCAAATCCCACTCTGACCCAAAATCCCATTATCATTGTGACTCATTGTGAAAATTTAGGGTTATGTACTGAGTAACAGAATACTTATTCATAATCTGGACACAAAACTGCCAGGTGAATATCCAAACAAATTACCCAAATAACCAAGACCGTCACATCAAGCTCACCTGGCATGGTCACAATCCACCTTGCCTTTGTAACAGTCAAGGAAACTCATGGGTAAAGCGTGATCAGCAATGGCTCGTGCAATAAATTGACCAAGCATCTGAAGAAAAGAAAGGAACCAGGTATTAAAGAGAATGTGCTCATACAGGTTTGGAACGACATGAGGATGAATAAATAAATAAAAATATATTTTTGAGTGAACTTGATTGAACTCTTTTAATAACATAAAACTTCAAATAATAGCCCGGGCTTTTATTTTCCCAAATCATCGAACTGCACTGGCTTGTATTTGAGACAGGCGTCTATATGAGACAGGCCTTTATCATTTCAGTGTTTCCCCTACCATTATATAAGGGGCTCGCCCCGCCCCCCTTGAAGGTCAAGTAAATTTGATTTGATTTTCTTTATAGCGCCATATTACAATTTATTATTTTATTAAACAAATTAAATATCCCTTAAGTAATATGTTATTTATCTTATTTCCACGGTGGCATGTCTTTTCTGTCTGTGTTTGCGCGTTTACAATTATCCCAATGAGTGCGCACACACAAACAAACACTTGAGTCACATACAGATGAGCACTTGCGGACAGAGAGCACGCGGCGGGAAATATGTCGCGTCAACGAGATGAAAATCAGACAAAAATATTTGCGTTTTTTAAACGCTCACAGGGAACTGAAGATGGCAACAATCGCTCTACTGCGAGTAGCAGCCGGAGTAGCTCTCCTGCTCCAAGTCTAAGTGCTGCGCATCCTGCCCCTGACGAGCATCAAAAGTCCAGTCATCACCGGATGACAGGTTTTGACCCAGCTTGGCTGTCAGAGGGGAAATACTCCCCTTGGCTGTAGAAGACTGATCTTGGTAAGTAACTTAGAGCTTAGATTCTCTGCCCGAGCCCGAACTTGACCCGACCCGACCCGACCCTCGGGCCGGGACGATATTTCCCATCACTATTCTCGGGCCGATATTTCCCGTCACTATCCTCGGGCCGGGCCGGGTCGGGCCGGGCCCTTGATCTAGAGACGTGCACTGCCAACGCAATAGAGTACGGCGCGGGGCAGGACTAGATTTGATGGCCGAGTGCGAGTGGGAGTGGGAGCGCGGGCGGTAATGCACTCACTCAGTGTGTGCGCGCTGCGGGACAATAAAACGATTCGCGGGACTCCCGCAAACTAGAAATATCTATGAATAAAACATAAAAACTAATACATTTTTATTCATCTGTTGCAGAAAAGCAACAAGAACAACTAAAACAAAATAGAAACGATTTACAGGCCAGAGTTTCTTTTTATAACATGTTTGCAGCGTTGAGCGATGTAACCAATCACAGACATATGTGTTGATTTCTTGAACGCAATGGCCAATCACAAGCATTCAAGATAGACTCCCCTCACCGCTCAAAACCATAGACTGTTAAAAAAATGGGCAAAGCGTCTGTGACGTCACCCATAGACTTTCTGAATAACGGTTTTGAGGCCGTTTATGGGGGTTATGGGCGGCGCCATCTTTGAAAATCTTGGGAAATCCTAACCCCGCCCACCTTCTGGCCAATCCATATATGGAATAATGTTATTATTCATTTCTGCAGTTTTCGTTATGGACGCCATTACCGTAAGAGGTACGTATATTATATATATATACAAGGCAGAGTTTCCGCTAGAAAAAAATGGTGCCGGTCAAAGTGACCGGCAGAGGTTTCGTTTTACGGACATTTTCATGATATGCCGGTCAAATATCGCCTCTTAATTAGTCAAGTTGAGGAAAACTGGAGGTAGTCTATGTAACTTTAAAAAATGACATAATCAGGCCATATAGAATGCAACATGTTATTATTAGCTTAACTTTCATTAATTGTTTTTTACTATGGTTTCACACACATTCACTTTTTGAAACATTGAGGCACGGATGTACCTAATACAAATAAATAAAACATCTCCAGTTAACTAGCAGATCATTCATTTAGTTCGCTATTAAATAAGAGATCTAGTGCTAAAATCTGTTGTTTTTGAAGTCAAGCTGAGCGCTAGTGTCCGCTGCTATCAGTTGCATGGACGACGCGCTGTGCGAGTTACGCAATCTTCACTCGGACGCGCGTTTCAATCTATCGCCGTTGCGGAGACTCTATTCATTCCGGTGAAATCACAAAATAAAATGCACACAAACGTGTCCCTGCTTGATATAGACTGTAACCATGCACTGATGAACATAGGCTATTCAGTTTTGATGAGAGAAAAAAAAAAAAAAAACTGTACGAGTGCGCGGATTAGAACCACTGATCTATAGGCTATAATGAGATGTTCCTGATTCAGCATCGTCTGGCCTCTGAAGAAAGCTTTTAAGGCTAGTCTACCTGGGCCTGGCCATATTTGAAACGTCTCACTCAATCGTTCGTTGTTTAGGTCTATATTACAGCCGTTTTAGGCGTGCGCTTTATTTGAAATGCAGCATGCGATGTTGTTTCATAACTTTCAAACGGTAGAGCCTGTTCCTTTAAATTTATAACATAGCCAAAGCTCGGTGTATTTTTGCTTTATCCATTTTAGGCTTATTCTCAAATTCAGATTGTGTTAGGGGGGCGGGATTATTAGGCAATTTTAATCGGACAATTTGACCGGAGAGATTTTATTTTGTCGGACATTTCATTTTTTCCCCGGCCAATGTCCGGTAATTACCGGACAACGGAAACCCTGATACAAGGGATGTTTTGTTATGGATTATGCAATGAGTAAAACTAAATAACATTTTAGAGCAACGCCCCCCTGACCGAAAAAACGAGATTTCGGCTTGATTTTTCGTTTTTTAGTTCACAGGCAAAAAACGAATAAATGACTTCAAAATTCGTTTTCCACATGTGGGCGGTCATGAGACGCCCCTTTCAGCCGATTGGTCAAGCAAATCTGAGCCTGTGACGTCATCAGTAATTCCCCAAGTCTTTTCAACAAAATAATAGTCCTATGGCTCTGCGTACCGCTTCTTAAACTGTACAGGGCTGTGCAACTTAACGCGTTTCACAGGAATATTTATTTCAGAAATATTAAATATTAATCTGCACCCAGACGGTTTTATTTAGCTGTGCAGAGTTAAATCTGTGTAGTGCTGCACAGACCGCGCAGAGCGGGTGAAGCACAGACCAATGTTCTGTCAAGTGTAAATACGCAGCAGTCATAATAACTCTTCTTGACAATACGCTCAGTTTTGGACAAGGGGTGGTCATTGCAAATACTGTAATGCAAAACTGCTGATGGTGGTGGCGGGTAGGCTACCTACCGATGATAGTAAATTAAAATGTAACTAATCCGCGAGAGTGAGACAGCGAGATGATTGACAGGACGATAGCGGAGGAAAAAACTCAAGATAGCCTAACATGTGTTAGTAAAAAAATATTTATTTGTTTAATATAAGTGAGTTTGTATTTGAAAACAACAACAACAAAGAAACAATCAAATAACAGTGTGGACCACAAACTGAGCTGTGCGTTCATTTTAAAGGGACATTTCCAAATATCTTTTATTTGTTATGATCAGTGTTGGGCAAGTTACTTTAAAAAAGTAATTACTGTTACTAGTCACTACTTCCAAAAAGTAACTAAATTAGTTACTCAGTTACAAATTATAAAAGTAACTAGTTAATTCAGAAAGTAACTATTGCGTTACTTTCAAGTACATTTTTAAATGCTCAAATGTCCACCCCTCTTTAACGGAACTTAAAATACATGTGCATGTTCAATTATTAACGATAAACCTGAATATTATAATGAAATGGACACTTAATTCAATACATAACAGAAACAATGTACACAAATCTAAACTATTTTAATGTTGCCGTGGGACAAAGTGAGACTAGCCTCCAATCAAATGCCATGTAGATATTATGTTTATATAGTTCAGAAAGTATATAGTTTATATAGTTTATATAGTTTATATATAAAGTTTACTATAAGTTTATATAGTTCAGAAAGGGGTGGTGATGGCGCAGTGGATAAGACACATGCCTGTGGCGTGGGAGACCCGGGTTCGAATCCACTGTGAAACACCAATGTGTCCCTGAGCAAGACACTTAACCCCTAGTTGCTCCAGAGGCGTGCGACCTCTGACATATATAGCAATTGTAAGTCGCTTTGGATAAAAGCGTCAGCTAAATGAATAAATGTAAATGTAAATAGTGGATCAATACAAATAACACAATAGATGTTTTGAGACATTTGATATCGCCCCTCAACAGACCACAACTGGGCAAAATTAAATTATGCTTGTTAACCACCAAAAAGAAATAACAAATATATACACTCTTTGTAGTAGCCCACAAATAAAACAAAACAAAAAATGTTTATTACTTTATTACTCCTTAATAAAGGAGTCCAGACATTAGAAAAATATCAGTACATGCATTTTATATTTAATATGAGGGAAATACACATGCGTTTTATATTTAATATGAGTGAAATACACATGTGGGACGTGACACAAAAAATCTTTAACTTTTAGGTGGCAAAATATGTTTTAGTAATTCTGTGATTTACAATGCACAATACTACCCACCGGATGAAGAAGGGTTGGCTCTCCACAGAACATAAAATATTCATTTTATTTAATTTTTCGTGTTCGCATTTATGAGGAAAAAACAATGTTACGGACGTGACAGTTCTCCGTTACGGACGCGACCACTCTGAAAGCGACTTTAAAACTTTCACAGAGACCTCAAACAGAAAGCACAAAGCCTTTCTTTAAAGTGAATTTCGTTTTGTATTAATTGTATCTTAATTTAAATCAATGTTTCATCAACCAATTACCTGGATTTAATAAATAAGAAGTAAATATAGCAGACAATAGATAATCACGACCAGGAGGCGCCGGCGCGTGAACTGCAGCTCGTCTCATAAATGAACCGAAACTCAGCGTATAAGGTAGCGTACTTGCCTCACAGACCTGAGAAATATATCTATATTGAAATGTCTACTTTTAAACAGGACAATTCAAAACGAAAGAAAACAGACTCTCTCTGCTTATGTAGTATGAAATGTGCATTTCTCTCTGGCGCTTTAACTACTGCGAAGATCGCGAGTCAGCATTGTCAACTTCATCTTTGCAGCCGACACTGACACAAAAAAACACTTGCTTATTAATACACAATTAAAATGTCTTCTTGCTGTATTTGACATATTAATAATCATTTCTTTTGCCGGTTCTTTGTGACCGCTTTTATGTGCTTTATTGGCAGCATATGTTTTCCCTGGACTCTACGCCAGGAGTCACTTCCCGCGGTACCAACTAATGTACAGTATGCTGTGTTGCATACAGAGTTTAAATCTTTGGAATTTGAACTTTTTAATTTATTTTCCTCTAAATCACTTTACAGTGTGATGAAAATAAACGTTTCTTAAAGAGTGTTGTATCACTCTATTAGCACCCTTATGTCTATGTTGTATACTGTAATAGACATTGTCCAGCGAAATTAGATTTTTGTAAGAAAAATGTAGAATTGTTTTTTTTAAAACCTGTAAATGTCATCACTTTCTTAATATTTATTCAACACAAATTGCGGTAGCCTAATATATATAGGCTGTCTAATGAAATCTGTATCTGACATGGAATTTATATGTATTTACACAGTTTTATGCAGCTCAAATGTGGCACAGTAAGTGCATTTAAATATCAATTTCAATTGCATACTAAGAGACTATTAAATGCCACAGTGAAAAATATGAAGTTACATGTAATAATACTTTCAATATGAAAGACCGCCAGTAGGTGGCGCCAAGTCAGCCATAAGCCAATTATATAATTATATCATGAAAATATGATACATTAACTCAGTTGCATTGGTCTCAGTTTCTTTAAATTTGGTGGCATTACTGTCGGCCCATCATAATCATGGCTGTATAATCAAGGAGGAGCTTATGCATTAGTAGGCTACCATGAACTCTATACCCATAAAGAATGTAATGTGTAGCATATGTATATTTACCGAGGCACTTCATAAACCCAAATGAAAATCTTAATTGATCTTGCTAGAGTTCATGCTTAACTGTTTAGCTTTCCAATTGGGTTTATGAAGTGCCTCGGTATATATACAATAAAATAGTAGGCTACTATAAAAAACTCCCGCATAGTAGGCCTATTAAACTTTTATTGACAAAACGATTAAGACGGAATTCATAAAACAACAACATTATAACAAAATAAATAAGAGATATTTGGAAATTTCCCTTTAAAATGAACGCTCAGTTTGTGGTCCACAGTTATTTGATTGTTTCGTTGTTGTTTTCAGATACAAACTCACTTATATATTAAAGAAAGAAATATTTTTTAACTAACACATGTTAGGCTATCTTGAGTTTTTTCCTCCGCTATCGTCCTGTCAATCATCTCACTGTCTCACTCTCGCGGCTATGGTTAGTTACATTTTAATTTACTATCATCGGTAGGTAGCCTACCCGCCACCACCATCAGCAGTTTTGCATTACAGTATTTGCAATGACCAACCCTTGTCCAAAATTGAGCGTATTGTCAAGAAGAGTTATTATGACTGCTGCGTATTTACACTTGACAGAACATTGGTCTGTGCTTCACCCGCTCTGCGCGGTCTGTGCAGCACTACACAGATTTAACTCTGCACAGCTAAATAAAACCGTCTGGGTGCAGATTAATATTTAATATTTCTGAAATAAATATTCCTGTGAAACGCGTTAAGTTGCACAGCCCTGTACAGTTAAAGAAGCGGTACGCAGAGCCGAGAGGACTATTATTTTGTTGAAAAGACTTGGGGAATTACTGATGACATCACATGCTCAGATTTGCTTGACCAATCGGCTGAAAGGGGCGTCTCATGACCGCCCACAAGTGCAAAACAAATTTTGAAGTCATTTGAAGTCAGTTTTTTTGAAAAAACGAATAAAGGCGCCGTTTTCTCGTTTCTGCTTATTTCGTTTCAAATTGGAAAACAAACTATCAAAACGTACACGGACCAGATTGCATGGCCTACATTGCATTCCCTATATTTGTTTCCATATCCATCAATATCAACATCGTTTGGATATCATTGAACAGGATGTGAAATTACATTTTTTTTTTAAATAAAGATTTTCTTTATCCAAATAGAAAAACATAGAAAGTACCGAGATAGCCTATATCGTATATTGCCATTTAACCAAAAAATACCGAGATATGATTTTTTTGGCCATATCGCCCAGCCCTACAAATTTGACAGGGTACCAGTGTTGCTTTAGCCCAGAATAAAATGTCTTTAGAACCTTACTCAGTTATGATTTTAAGCAGGATCATACCTCGGTTATGGCTTTTGCTACCTCCAACTCCAAATGTGCGTCAGGGAGTCCCATCAAACTTAATCCATTTTCATTGCAAAATCTCCTCAAGTTTCTTGCGGAACATCCTCTTGCTCCCCTATTTAATACTTGTGATATCTGCGCTAAGATTTCTGTGGATGACAGGCCTTGTTTTTCAATGTCTAAAATCATAACTGAGTCAACTAACCCTGTCAAATTTGGCGCTCTTGTCAAGTAAGTGGCCACATCCGGTCTCCGAATGTGAACAAACGGCCCTTTTTTCGTTTCTGTTTTAAAGTAATTTTATTTTTTGTTATCCGAAAATGAAACTCAAATCATTTTTAAAATTTCGCTCATCCCTTTTTGACACTGAAAAAGAGAAACGCTTTGTATTTTAATTTTAATTTTTGTATTTTAAAACAAAAATCAAATAGCCACTTGTTTTTTAGGTCCGTGTATCTTTTGGTCATTTGATTTCCTGTTTGGAATGGAATAACGAGAAATGAAAACCAGCTTGTTTATTCGTTTTTTTGTTTAGTTTAAAAAACGAAAAATTTGATTTTGGCTTGATTTTTCATTTTTCATTTGTGGTTTACAAATCGGTTTATGGGTTCGATACAGTTTATCACTGTATTTATTCATTTGCACACGTGGGCGGCGCTGAAACGCCCCTTTCATCTGATTGGTCAAACCGCTCCGCCTTCAGTACGAGCTTTTCTTTCTGTCAGGCAGAATAAGAGTCACGAGTGCGGCACTGACAAATGCTCTTTAATAAAATAATATCTGAAACCACCACTCACTGTTAACTACGCACAATATTTAAAGCAGAAATATGTTGCTGGTCACGTAACGCGTGCTGCTGCGATTTGCAAGCGACCCCAGTAATGTGAGCCACAGTAGGCCTATGACAGATTATTTTAGCATGATGTATTTCCCATTGATAAATACAGTGCAAATAGTTCTGTCTCTTTGGATAAAAGGGAAGTGGAAATAAAAATCAATTCATAACATTTACCACTCTCGTCTTTTATTTACATCAAAAGGTGTGTGTGACACATGTACAGTATAGGCCTAAATAATTTTGAAAATTGAATAGAAATAAAGTTTATATTTATAAATGTAAGCATGTGTAGCCTACTCAGTTCACATGAAAATAAAAGAGACAGAAAAGAGAGAAGCTAGAATCAGTGAACGAACGAACTGTACAAAATTAGCAGGGTTTGGGATTAATTCAAATCATGTCAGTTGAAGAGCACGGCATACTTTTAAAATCGTATTAGTTTTATTATAAAACTAATACAATTTTATTACATACTGAATTGGTCGATGTTTCTCTGAGTTCTGTTTATTATGTTGGCTTGAGAAAGCCAGCATATATTTAAACATTATTATTAGGCTATTTATTATTATTATGAGAAATTGACTCCGCCTAGAACTTTAATGCTTCCCCAAACTCTGCTCAGACCTTCAGACTGGTCTGACTCGCTTATATCTTTTCTAACTGGTCAGACTTATTTTCCCCAAAAAATCCATTGACTTGCGTTATCTGAGCAATGAAGGTGTAATACTTAACGCTGTCCACTAGAGGGGGCAACAGGATAATACGTCTTTCTACTCTCTTTTCCTGTTTGCATCAGTTTAAATGACAAATAAAAGCATGAATTTCATTCATAAATAGGCCATATCTGTGTATGAGAATAAGCTTTACACTTCAAGCTGTACAACTAATTAGGGCCCAAGCCTTGAAAAGGCGAAGGCCCTATTGTTTTCCTAAGGATTATTCTTTATTATTAGGGCCCAAGCCTTGAAAAGGCGAAGGCCCTATTGTTTTCCTAAGGATTATTCTTTATTATTAGGGCCCAAGCCTTGAAAAGGCGAAGGCCCTATTGTTTTCCTAAGGATTGTTATTATTCTTATTATTATTATTTTACTACCTTTTGGGCACTTTTGGGGCCCTTAACGTGCTCGAAAACTCTTGAAACTTTGCACACGGGTCAGAACCCGCGGCCATCAGGGCCGGGCTGAAGATGGTACCCGGGCGTGGCAGGGGGGCTCGACAGCGCCCCCTGGAACGGGATTCGAAAACATGTCCATATATCAAACACGCTTGCATGAATTAATATGAAAATCGGTACACATGTAGATCTCATCATTTCATATATCCTTCGTACTCTTACTTTTTACGCCAGCCCAACAGGAAGTCGGCTATTATGGGTTGTTTGGAAACTCATGCTCAGGAATTTGAAACACTTCTCCTAGGGAATTCACCCGATCGTCACCAAACTCGGTGTGCATGAAGTCAAGACACTGAGGATGAAAAATTGCCAGGGGATTTTTGATATCTCGAACGGTTTGGCCGTGGCGAGGAAACGAATTTATGGCGAATAATGGAAACAGGAAGTGTGTTATAACTTCTGCATACATTGACTGATCTTGATGAAACTTCAGCAGTGTGTTCGCTGTAAGAGGCCGATCACATGGATGTGACTATTGTGAATCAAAGTTATAGCGCCACCAACTGGCAGCAGGAAGTGTGTCACTTTCAAAATGCTTTTAAATCACCCTCTTATTTTTACCCGATTTGCTTAAAACTTTATGTGTATAATGTAAACACATGGCAGATGTAGACCTATGAAAGGATTATTGATATCTTAGATACTGTTGCCGTGGTAACGCATCAAACTTTAAGATTATTTTTTGATGCTTTTGAGACTCTTAGCATACTTGAAATTGCATGAAACTCGACAGACACATCACATTTATTAGCCAGTAGACATGTGCAAAGTTTCAGAAACGGGCGTGGTGCAGGGGCTCAGTAGCGCCACCTTTTGACAAAAGAGGGGGAGTTAGGTCTATACTTTTATCTACAATCTTAAAACTCAGTATGTATATTGTTCATATCGAGCTGGACAACTTTATAATTTACAGTTATTAGCTCAGACCAACAGGAAGTCAGATATTTTGGTTTGAATGTGGATGTTTTGGAGAATTTTCTCTTCCTCTCTCTCTGACCCTACGTCTCTCCGTGTGTTTGGGGGATTTGTCTGCTGAGTGAGAATGCTTTTATTTTTGTTTTTCAAGGTTTTGGGGCCCTTAACGTGCTCGAAAACTCTTGAAACTTTGCACACAGGTCAGAACCCGCGGCCATCAGGGCCGGGCTGAAGCTGGTACCCGGCCGTGGCAGGGGGGCTCGACAGCGCCCCCTGGAATGCGATTCGAACACTTGTACATATATCAAACATGCTTGCATGTAATAATATGAAACTCGGTACATATTTAGCTCTCATCGGGCCGAACAACTTTCGTGCTCTAAGTTTAACGACAGCTCAACAGGAAGTCAGCTATTATGGGTTGTTTGGAAAATGCATGCTTTTATTTTTTATATACTTCTCCTAGAGAACACAAGCGTAAAATATAATTACATTAATAAACCTGTACAAAGACCTCCAGATAAATACTGGGCTTCTATATTTACACATTTAAGTGCTGAAAAACATATTGAGCTGTGATATCCTATGACATTAAAAATTATTCTATATTTAAATTATCTCATAAATGTGGCTTTTGTAGTTCACGATCATAGGCCCTGTCCCAAATGGCACACTTCATATGAATACTCGGTCTTGTGTACTTATTTCATGTGTCTGTTAAATCCATGAGACCCATGGATGAGGTGTCTCATTTTTCATTTTAGGTTTCAGAAGGTTGCTCACGCATACTTTGTGGTTGATATGTGCCCTCGATGCGCACTTGATGCACCCAAACTGATGCAAGCTCTACAGCACACTCCTTTTTGACAGTCAAAGCAGGGTTACGTTTTTGCACGTCGTGCACAATAACCCTAAAGACACCAGGGTGGCGGTGCCACCGGCTTCTTATATATATAAAAATATAGCTGCGAGCAGCGATGAAGGGCCAAAGCCGGCGGCACCGCCACCCTGGTGCCTTTATGTAACTAAAGGAACAGGGGTTGCGGTGCCACCGGCTTGGGCCCGTAATCGCTGCTCGCAGCTATATTTAAAACTTGAACCCTACTTCAAAGTTTGCCACTATCTAGTTTCTTTTAAGATATTGTTAGTTTTTGCGATTAATTTTTGTCCATCTGGAACTTTTATTTGTCATGAGCTCTATATTTTAAGATGTACAAGAAAAAATATGATTCAACAACAAAAACTCTTTTTTAACTCGGCAAATTTGTTTTCCTTTCAAGGCCATAGCCTACAAGTTAGCCTGCTTTTTGCCATGGCTTGCCATACTGCCCAGAATAAACTATAGGCCTATATTTCTCCACACGAGATGTTTAAAAACCCTGCATGTAGTTTTTGTGAAGACGAGCACATATCTTACAATATCTTACAAAGGTTCTATCTATCTATCTATCTATCTATCTATCTATCTATCTATCTATCTATCTATCTATCTATCTATCTATCTATCTATCTATCTATCTATCTATCTATCTATCTGACTGTCTGTCTGTACGAAAAACTTAAATGCAAACATTTATGCACAATTGTATCTTGAATAACAGTTTAAAAAAGGTGGTCTGCTATATTTCACAAAGGAAGCCCATTTGTGCGTTATACGAGAAGGACATTCTGAATATTAGCCTTCTGTAAAATTAGCTGGCTTAAAAATGCGGATTGATCATTGCACAGTTATTCCAGACGTCTCCCAGTGCTATTCGTATTGGAATTGTGTATTCACAGATTATGAACTGATGTTTTACACAACAAGGATTTTGTTCCCATTGGGTTGTTGGGTTTTCATGTTTTATGGGAACTTTAGACATAATGATTTTTATACTGTACAAACGGTGTTATCCCCTAACTCTAATGTAACCGTTATGGGTAGGTCATCCCTTACGGAACGAAAATATATTTCCCATATATGAATGATCAATATATTAAATGGTTTAACAGTATATTTGAAAATATACATATAATATAATATAATATATTAACACAATATATTATTATTGAATAATACATAAGGAATTGCTGCTTTTTAGTGATGCACCGATGTGAAAATTGTGGCCGATACCGATAACCGATATTAATATTGCTGTTTATGGCCGATACCGATATTTACCGATGACGATATCTCTGTATAGAAAACAAATTTTTATGATAATCAAATAAAGAGCTATTTTCCAAAACACTTTTTTTTTTTTTTAACTTTTGTAATTTATTTTCAGAAATGACTGATATTGGGCACCTTTACCTGTGTGCAAAATATGTCATCAGATTTTCAGAAGAAAAATTAAATATTTATATAAAAATACATTTTTTTCAAGGATACAAGTGTGTCCTGAATTCACACTATGAATAAGCCAACCCTGAGTATTCTCAATAAACATCTAACTCACTTGAGACCAAGTCACTGTATTCTGTGAACATTGTACAACAGTTCAAAACTTTAAAGTACAGTACTGTCCTACTAAGGCAAAAGACCTTAACTTCTATTTTATAGCACAATGTTATGATAACACTTAAAATGTAATCAATATTAAATTAGACTCACTGTGATAAAAATGGCTTCACATGTATAAACAAGAAGTTGAAGTAGTAAGCATAGTTGGAATGTCCTGTATGAACAAAATGACGGAGTATGTTTTTGTTTCCACTGTTCGATCTCGCCCGCGCCTCTCTCTCTCTCACGCGCGCGCGCGAGAGACACAGACACAGACACAGACACAGACACAGACACAGACACAGACACAGACACACACACACACACACACACACACACACACACACACACACACACACACACACACACACACACACACACAACATATTCCAGCATTGCAATCTTGACGTCGCAGACAGTTCATAATAGTCACAGAGCCTCAGAGCTAAGGCAGGGCTACAGATTAGGTGTCCCTAAAGAACTGTAACGTTATCTAACAGTTAGTAGTTCCGCATTGTAAAGGATTTGCTTTCTCGTCGGTTGTTTGACATGGATTTTAACCAGGGTTCTACAAAAGGTAGGCTTTAAATTACTACACTCCCGCTGCTGGTGTATAATGGGTGTGTCGTTGCGGCTCCAACTGACCAACTCGCGTAGTTTTCAGTCAGTGGACTGTCATTGACAGGCGAGAGCTAGCATTTTATTTCAGTTGTAGCCTACATGTAGCCTTACGGGCTGTGAATTAAGATATCCTACAAGCCTGCTCTAATCAAGCGCTTGTTACTAGATAAGTTGTTGATTATGGCTCAAAACGTGTTTGTGTCTAGTTTGTGAAGTAGCATCGCTAGCTAAAGGCTACCGCTAGCTATTACTGGATTTTAAAGATTATCTTTTTTATGCACCCGTGTCGTGTGTCATTCTTACCTTGATAATTTTCATCATCATTTTCCCCCGAGAGTATGCCATTATTCAGTAATCTAACAAAAGCAATCACTGTGAAACATGTACCTTACATGTGTGTCTGAGGTGATTTAATTGCTACATCATAACCCCGTAACTCCAGCGCGACAATACTTTGATGGTCGGTCAGAACAAGGCAGAGTGCCGTAACTTGCCGCCTCCAGCACCTGCTTCAGCACATTATGTGAGTGTAATGTATGCGCGCGTGCAAAACCAACCATCCCCGCCGGCCCCACATAAGCCTACACACACGTCAAATACACAGGAATGATTATCGGCCTGTTCACATCGGCACGATACCGATGTGTAAAAAATTGACCATATCGGCCGATATTATATCGGCGGCCGATATATCGTGCATCACTACTGCTTTTCATATATTAAAAAATATGTGACAATATATTTACTAATGTATCATAATGCATGTAATTTTATATTCAGCAATACACTTCATATTATGTATATGTGCTCAGATATTCAATTCAATTCAATTCAATTCAAATTTATTTGTATAGCGCTTTTCACAATACATATTGTTTCAAAGCAGCTTTACAGAAAGTGCATTTCAGAAATGTACGTAAAAAATACAGTTAGTTAATCATCATGTATTAATTTAGGGCATAACATATCGCCGGCGTGTAAGATATGGCCCTGCATGTGTAATATATTGCAGATATATTCACTCATGCAATATAAAAACATAATAATGTATAATGTAATATATTACTTATGTTTTTTAATTAGTTACATTAATTGTTTCAAATTTCCAAGCTAATTAACAAATCCAAAAGTATTTAGCAAAAACGCTATCACTGTGCTGAGGAGTGCACAGCCATTACTTATAAAATATAGTAACTATAGTAATGATGATATTAGGCCAATCATCAACCTAACCAGGCTTTATTCTTCAGCACAATGGTAACCCCAAAAACTCAGACATACCAGAAAACCTTTTAAATTAAATAATAATAAAACACTAAACACTAATAGATCTCCCCCATATTAATATTGAGCAAAACACGTTAAATAACAACTTAATTTTAACATTTGCTCTCCTTTAACAGTCAGAACCAATGCATGCTGGGAACTAGAAATCTGTTGTAAGTAACTCATTCCGTGAATGTGTGTGTAAATATACATTCACATTTATATGGGAACATGTATGTGCAATATATGTAGGCTACACAATAAAAGATAAAACTTTGTGAATATTACATGTAATGCTATTTTGTCTTCATTTATAAATATTTTATATTCATTAATATACAGTGGGGGAAATAAGTATTTGACCCCTTGCTGATTTTGCAGGTTTGCCCACTTACAAAGAATGCAACGATCTATAATTTTAATCATATGTACATTCTAACAGTGAAAGACAGAATCCCAAAGAAAATTCCAGAAAATCACATCATATGAATTTATTTAAATTGATAACCATCTGATGACGAAAAACAAGTATTTGACCCCCTACCAAACAGCATGTTAATATTTTGTAGAAAAGCCCTTATTGGCCAGCACAGACGTCAAACGATTTTTATAGTTGGTGACAAGGTTTGTGCACATTTCGGCAGGGATGTTGGCCCACTCCTCCCTGCAGACAGCCTCCAAATCTTTCAGGTTCCGAGGTTGTCGCCTGGCAACTCGAATTTTAAGCTCCCTCCAAAGATTTTCAATTGGATTCAGGTCTGGAGACTGGCTAGGCCACTCCAGAACCTTGATGTGCTTCTACTTCAGCCACTCTTTTGTTGCTTTGGCGGTGTGCTTAGGGTCGTTGTCGTGCTGAAACACCCATCCTCGACCCATCTTCAGCTCTCTCACTGAGGGAAGGAGATGTTGGTCAAGAATTCCACGATACATGGCCCCGTCCATCCTCCTCTCAATACGATGGAGTTGTCCCGTCCCCTTGGCTGAAAAGCACCCCCAAAGCATGATGTTGCCACCACCATGCTTGACGGTGGGGATGGTGTTCTTTGGGTTGTACTCTGTGTTCTTTGCCCTCCAAACACGACGAGTTGAGTTGAGGCCAAAAAGTTCTATTTTGGTCTCATCTGACCACATCACCTTCTTCCAGGCCTCTTCTGAGTCGTCCAGGTGGTGAATGGCGAACTTCATGCGGGCCTGTACAAGTTTCTTCTTGAGCAGGGGGACCTTGCGTGCGCTGCAGGATTTCAATCCATGACGGCGTAGTGTGTTACCAACCGTTTCTTTTGTAACTGTGGTCCCAGCTGCCTTCAGTTGATTCATCAGTTCCCCCCTTGTGGTTTTGGGATGATTCCTCACCATTCGCATGATCAGGGACACCCCACGAGGCGAGATCTTGTGTGGAGGCCCAGACCGAAGGAGGTTGGCGGTGGTGTGGTGCTTCTTCCATTTCCTGATAACTGCACCGACAGTTGATCTTTTCTCTCCAAGTTGCTTTCCGATTCTCTTGTAGCCCATCCCAGCCTTATGCAGATCAACAATCTTGTCCCTGATGTCCGTAGAAAGCTCTTTGGTCTGCCCATGGTGGTGATGTTGGATGCTGGTTGTTTGGGTGTTGACAGGTGCCTTTTATACAGGTAACGAGGTGAGGCAGGTGTATTTGATGTAGATAATTGGTTGGGATTGGGGCTGTGTCTTAAAGAAAGACTAACTGGCTTGTAGGAGCCAGAATACTTGCTGTTTGGTAGGGGGTCATATACTTGTTTTTCCTCATCAGATGGTTATCAATTTTTATAAATTCATATGATGTGATTTTCTGGAATTTTCTTTGGGATTCTGTCTTTCACTGTTAGAATGTACATATGATTAAAATTATAGATCGTTGCATTCTTTGTAAGTGGGCAAACCTGCTAAATCAGCAAGGGGTCAGATACTTATTTCCCCCACTGTATAGCCATACATGGTCAAAGCATATATTGCAGTTAGGGCTGGACCCGGATATTCGAATATTCGTTCGGTGTGTTGGTATTCGATTTGAAAATGTGACATTCGAATATTCTTTTTTTTTTTTGCACACCTGGCATCCCCCTTGAAACGGTTGTCATTTGCGCTTGAATATGTTTTACACTATAAAATCTGGTGAAATATAATACTTAACATATAACTTCGTTATATCTACTTAATAAATATATTTGCTTCTTCTTGGACTACTAAATGTGTTCCTGCAGCGGGAGTATTCTCTGACTAGAGCGCAGAACAGCGGAGTTTGTATGGACAGAAGTGCATGCCTGAGCTTGTATTTTGGGTTAAGCTGGTTGCTTTGACATTGTGGAAAATAGAATAGAAACAAAATGTATTATCCTTTTTACCCTTATCAATCTAAATTAATCTACAGCTAAATATAGGAGACTTTGAGATTTTACTGGGACGTCACGTTTATTTTTCGTTTTTCTTTATTTAAATTTCGTTTTTCTATATTTAAATTGCGTTTTTATTTATTTCAATTTCGTTTTTATTTATTTCAATTTCGTTTTTATTTATTTAAATCTACCCTACTTTGTCAGTGAGAAAAATATTATAAGACTACCTTATTAACAATATTGCTTAAGTTAAAAGACGTGTGTGTGTTTTATATCACTAGCGCAGTGTCCGTTCTCGGAGCATATATGCCCTGCATGGGTGAGGCGCGCCGCTTCTTTATTTAAATCTACCCTACTTTGTCAGTGAGAAAAATATTAGACTACCTTATTAAAAATATTGCTTAAGTTAACAGACCTGTGTGTGTTTTATATCACTAGTGCAGTGTCCATTCTCGGAGCATATAAGCTCTGCTCGCGTGAGGCGCGCACGCATCCGGCTCGCGCTGTTCTGTAGTTTATTAAAATTTTATTAATTCTGAACGTGTCGCGTCTCGCCTGTCTATCTATATTGCACCAAATACGACACTGCACTCCCTTGTGAAGTCGTTTGGATGAACGGTTCTCGAAATAATCAAAATGCAACGGACAGACAGACATAGGCTATAGACATTCCGAAGCTTCGAATATTCGATGTTCATTACTACCGAAGCTTCAAAGCTCAAAAAATGGTATTCGGACCAGCCCTAATTGCAGTATATTGAAAAATATAAGCACTAGTTTCCCATATATGGAAATGTATTTATTTTGCATTTGTATATATTTTGCAGTATATTCCCATATATTTTTGTTCCGTAAGGGATTTACGGACATCTAATGTTACGGACATATTTTATCATGGTACAGTTCAGTCTATTATTGATTTTTATTTCCACTTCCCTTTTATCCAAAGAGACGGAACTATTTGCACTGTATTTATCAATGGGAAATACATCATGCTAAAATAATCTGTCATAGGCCTACTGTGGCTCACATTACTGGGGTCGCTTGCAAGTAGCAGCAGCGCGAGTTACGTGACCAGCAACATATTTCTGCTTCAAATATTGTGCGTAGTTAACAGTGAATGGTGGTTTCAGATATTATTTTATTAAAGAATTTGTCATTTATTAACATTTGTCAGTGCCGCACTCGTGACTCTTATTCTGCCTGACAGAAAGAAAAGCTCGTACTGAAGGCGGAGCGGTTTGACCAATCAGATGAAAGGGGTGTTTCAGCGCCGCCCACGTGTGCAAATGAAATATCAAACCCATAAACCGATTTGTAAACCACAAACGAAAAATGAAAAATCGAGCCAAAATCAAATTTTTCGTTTTTTAAACTAAACAAAAAAACGAATAAACGAGCTGGTTTTCATTTCTCGTTATTCCATTCCAAACAGGAAATCAAATGACCAAAAGATACACGGACCTTTTTAATACCCGTTTCTGAAAGGAAAATCAAATGACCAAAAGATACACGGACCGTTCACGCACTCAATTAGGTAATAGCCTACTAGGCTTCAAATTTGAATAGCCGTCATTTGATTTCAAATGACGAACAAAGAAGACAACAGCTCAGCCACCTGAAATGAACCGAAGAAAAAAATGGCAAATGCTTCAAAAACAGTCACCGTAATTACGGTCATTAGTGTAAGCCCTGAGCTTGGTGACTGGCAGCCAACTTTTTAACATCAGGACACAAGGATATCAGCTTGAGCCGGAGTGCGCCTGAGGTAACCAAACTGGGACGGCTGCGGTACTTCGTCTGCATGTGCAAAGCTTAATAGGTGCTCCTTTAGATGGGACGGTTTCATTGCCTCGTTAGAGAAAACATAATGGCAAAGCAGGCACATCGGGAGCTGGATGTTCGTGGGTGAGGGAATAAAGCCATATCTAATGTGCGCAACACTATACTGTCTGCACTTCTTGTTTTCCGCCATGATGTTTGAATGTTTTTTTATATCAAAATTGTTTTAGCCTACGTAATTGTGCTTGTGTGCATTTTGATTGGACACATTTATCTTATCTTAAACCGCGAAGCAGAGTTCGGAGGCAGCGTTTACTCTGACAGCTGTCGGCTGCGGCATTTGTTTTTAGGCGTTGCTATGGAGATCATTTGCCGGTAACTAGCCGGACAAGTCTGAGTGGGCTACTAGCAACATTTAAATATGAATTCATTAATTTGCACAGACATCATTTTATTTTACATTCAAATGAACATTGTACAGGTCATTCTCAAAAAATTTGCATATTGTGATAGTTCATTATTTTCCATAATGTAATGATAAAAATTAAACTTTCATACATTTTAGATTCATTGCACACCAACTGAAATGTTGCAGGTCTTTTATTGTTTTAATACTGATGATTTTGGCATGCAGCTCATGAAAACCCCAAATTCCTGTCTCAAAAAATTAGCATATCATGAAAATTTTCTCTAAACGAGCTATAGAGGGAATGCATTAACGTCACTTTCCCGCCGGAACACGCCCCCTCAGCCGGACTGAGTGGCAGAAGAGCAGCTGCGTGACTGGATTTAATAGGGGAAACTGCGAAAACGCAAGTAAAACAAACGATTATCAGTTTAAACTAAAGATTGGACTCAATATAGTGTTCCTTACAACTTACTAAAGATCCAGTGATCCATGGATATTGACATGCAGCCAGAAATCGTGTTTCCTGACATTTATATGTGCCTGATTTCGACGCCGGGGAAATACATACAGCAAATTTGCCTGTGAATGCTTTATATAAATACAATATAGGCAGGTCTAAATCCAGGTGATCACTTATATCAATGTTATATATATCATCATATTGTCTAGACTTAAAACTTGTATAGTTTTTTGTCAGTGTTTATTTAAAAATGTCAAATTATACAGAATATACAGTGGTAAATATTTGATTGATGAGTTGTCACTGCAATATATAACAATACAATATATAGAGAATGATTTTACCACTAAATTCAGCATATTGACACAAAAATGATTGCAAACATTATCATATCAACGTTCGCAAAATGTTTTAAGGATATCATTGAGGCCTGAGATGACGGAGTGTTTTTTATAAAACGTTCTTGTAATGTGACGTGTTAACAAAGCAAGAACATTTTATATGTAACATTTTCAGGATGTTGTTGAGGTAAAAGTTTGTAGAATGATCTTTTATAATACATTGACACAATGTCCCATAATAACAGAGAATGAACATAATAAAATTAACGTTCGTAAAATGTTTTTGACACAAAAATGATAACTGCAAATCCACCTTTCGCTGCCTGGAGTCCAGTTGTTTCTATGAATTGCAACGATCTATTTGCTTCTCTGTTTAGGTAGTCTGTAAAAATATACCTCATATTTCTTGTCAAATCTAGTAGTACAGTCAGTCTCAAAGCTCTTTCCCGTTTTAGACGCGTTCTGTGTGTTTTTCCGCAGCATTCACACTGAAAACCAATGCTGCCGCTCAGTCTTTCTGCCACTCAGTGAGCGGAACAGCAGCGACTTCCGCTTACTGTGACGTCATGCGCATTCCCTCTATTAACCTAATCATCTGAATCAACTAATTAACTCTAAACACCTGCAAAAGATTCCTGAGGCTTTTAAAAACTCCCAGCCTGTTTCATTACTCAAAACCGCAATCATGGGTAAGACTGCTGTCCAGAAAGCCATCATTGACACCCTCAAGCAAGAGGGTAAGACACAGAAAGAACTTTCTGAACAAATAGGCTGTTCCCAGAGTGCTGTATCAAGGCACCTCAGTGGGAAATCTGTGGGAAGGAAAAAGTGTGGCAAAAAACGCTGCACAACGAGAAGAGGTGACCGGACCCTGAGGAAGATTGTGGAGAAGGACCGAATCCAGACCTTGGGGGACCTGCGGAAGCAGTGGACTGAGTCTGGAGTAGAAACATCCAGAGCCACCGTGCACAGGCGTGTGCAGGAAATGGGCTACAGGTGCCACATTCCCCAGGTCAAGCCACTTTTGAACCAGAAACAGCGGCAGAAGCACCTGACCTGGGCTACAGATAAGCAGCACTGGAGTATCCACAGTCAGTGATGGTCTGGGGTGCCATGTCAGCTGCTGGTGTTGGTCCACTGTGTTTTATCAAGGGCAGGGTCAATGCAGCTAGCTATCAGGAGATTTTGGAGCACTTCATGCTTCCATCTGCTGAAAAGCTTTATGGAGATGAAGATTTCATTTTTCAGCACGACCTAGCACCTGCTCACAGTGCCAAAACCACTGGTAAATGGTTTACTGACCATGGTATTACTGTGCTCAATTGGCCTGCCAACTCTCCTGACCTGAACCCCATAGAGCATCTGTGGGATATTGTGAAGAGAAAGTTGAGAGACGCAAGATCCAACACTCTGGATGAGCTTAAGGCCACTATCGAAGCATCCTGGGCCTCCATAACACCTCAGCAGTGCCACAGGCTGATTGCCTCCATGCCACGCCGCAATTTCTTTCTGTGTCTTACCCTCTTGCTTGAGGGTGTCAATGATGGCCTTCTGGACAGCAGTCAGGTCGGCAGTCTTACCCATGATTGCGGTTTTGAGTAATGAAACAGGCTGTGAGTTTTTAAAAGCCTCAGGAATCTTTTGCAGGTGTTTAGAGTTAATTAGTTGATTCAGATGATTAGGTTAATAGCTCGTTTAGAGAACCTTTTCATGATATGCTAATTTTTTGAGATAGGAATTTTGGGTTTTCATGAGCTGTATGCCAAAATCATCAGTATTAAAACAATAAAAGACCTGAAATATTTCAGTTGGTGTGCAATGAATCTAAAATATATGAAAGTTACATTTTTATCATTACATTTTGGAGAATAATGAACTTTATCACAATATGCACATTTTTTGAGAAGGACCTGTATGTGTTGTCAGAGGCTTAAAAGTTGTGATGAATAACAGTGAGTAACGCCCCCCATTTATGCCTGAGCGCCCCCCTCTCTGCTGCCTCGTTCACACCGCCCCCCAACACTGTCCAAATGCCCCCGTTGAGAAACGCTATTTTAGAGTAATGGTTTGCACAACATGTCTTTTGCTCAAAATATATTAACACCCCAATGTGGGACATATCAGTCGATTCTTATGTTACATTTATTCATTTGGCAGACGCATTTACAGTGTTTCAAACGTCAGTTATAACCACAGGTAAAGTACCTCGGACGCTAACTTATCTTAGGCGATTTAATGCTAACTGTTGCAGTGCCACTGCCCACAAACATTGATGCTAAGTAGTGGAATGTCACTTACCGGAAAAAATGGAGCGAAGTACTCCTACAGTGTCGGTTAGTGCAGTTTATAGCAGAGCAACCCATTTTTATGTACGATATTTCAATACAAATGTTCAGAAAGGATACAGAGGTGGTATGATGTGTTGTGTCAGATCATGGCCGAGACGTCAAATTTCAGGAATTCCACTCGGCGCAGCCCGTAATCAAGCTGTCAATCAAAGTTAACCACGCCCTTATTTGTCATACATTTTATATCTCAATACGATCTAAACTAACGAGTTAGAAAAAAATTCACCCCCCTCACAGTTGTCAGGCACTCTGAACCTACCGAAAAATACAATAAAAGTCCATGGGACCAAATTGTAAAAACATGAATTTATGCTGTGAAAACAGACATTTTAACATGGGGTCTATGGACATTTGCTCCCTTTTGGGACCTGCCCCTAGCGGATTTTCGATGTATTGCAGTTTTTCGCACTTCCGGGTAGGCTTCATTTTTCAGATTAGAATGTTGCCGCTTGCTCAAAACTGACTTTTTGTTCAGTCCTGAATTCTGTATGCTGGCAAATCCTCTAATTATAACAAACAAAGTGCATATATTATAAAAGATTCATTGTGCAGTCAGCTTCATTGATAATAACAGAGATGTGTGAGATCGCGATGAACTGATGTCAGCTTTTTAGGAATTATTAAGGGAGCGCATTTGCGCGCAGTCATGCCAAACCATGCACGCAGTATCTGCTTGCTTTTATCTTATAACACAAACAGTGGTTTGTGTGTTAATGCTTTAATAACAAATCATTTATCAGGAGCATTATGCTGATGTGTATGGTGGCGACACGTAGGCTAACTTGAAAGTATTTGGAGGTACAGAAAAAAAGTCTATTTGCGGGCGGGTGCGGGACAAAACATAAATGTTGCGGGCGGGAGAAAGTAATATAGAAAGTAGTTGAGAAGGTCAGTTATAACGACCCACGTATTAAAAAATGTTCTTCCAGAAGCCCAGAAAGATACACTGCAGTGACAAAAGCTGCACACTTTGTGGATGAATTACATAAAAATAAATGTTCCAATGTTTAGTTTAATGTACAGTTCAAATAATTGTTCAGTTAAAATATTCACTGCTGCCATTAAAAGAAACAAATGAAAACCATTACTCCTTTAAGTGTTTGTGTCTGTCAATTTTCCCCAACCAACCAACCAACCAACCCAATTGATTTTGATTAATATGCGCGAGGGATAGAGAGCAAGACAGCGCTCGTGTTGTTTGAAGACGTGAGAGTGCGCGCGCGCGGCCGGGGCGCTCTCTCTCTGCTAGTTTGCGCCCTGTCAAGCACAGCAGTCATTCTATTACATCAGTCACCGATCAAAAAAGACTTTGGCGGGACACAAATTTGCTTTGGCGGCTGCCAAAAAGCGGACGATCTTACAGGTTTTAGAAGATTAAATACAACCCGAAACTAAAAAACAGACCCGGCCTTTATTTGAGACCGGCCTTTATTTACCAAAACCTATTTGGGACTCGGCTATTATTTGAAGTTTTACGGTAATATTGTCCCTTTTATGGAATTTTTTCATTGTCATATGTCATTTTTCCCTTACCTGTGGGGCCTCCGGTGTATCCAGGATGAGGTCTGGCAGTTCTTTAAGTATTTTGTCAAACGCACGTGACATATCCCTTTCAGAGAGCACCTTTCCAGATAAGTCTGAGAGAAGACGTGATGTAAGCTCTCTTTGGCTGGCCTTGCCTTCCAGAGACAGAGAAACAGCCAGAGAGGAGAACTCATATCTGTGATGGCCCAAGTTCAGCTCTTTGAGAAGCATCTACCAGACAAAGAAGGAAGCAGAAATAAAAGTTTAGATCAACAACTTACAAAGACTGTGGAAAATTTCTGGGAGGTGAATTAAAGGAAAGGTTCACCCAAAAATGAAAATTATCCCATAATTTACTCTCTAGTGATTGTGTGTACGGCCATTGCCAGTTTTATAAAAACCCATCGTTTTGCTACAGAAGGCATTTATTAACCCACTGGAGTCGTATGGATTACTTTTATGATGGATGGATGTGCTTTTTGGAGCTTGAAATTGGGAACTATTCAATGCCATTACAAAGCTGGGAAGAGCCAGGATGTTATTTAATATAACTCTGATTGTGTTTGGCTGAAAGAAGAAAGTCATATACACCTAGGATGGCTTGAGGGGGAGTAAATTATCGGATAATCGTTGGGTGAACTATTAATTTAACTAGTTTACCTTCTGAAGAGCAATTAGAATACTGTATATTAGACCAAGTATGATGCTCTAATACAGTGGTTCTTAAGCTTTTTTGACTTCAATATTTAAAGGCCCGACAGTCCTAGTTCTGTAAATTAAATGTCAGGATTCCAGACATCCTAAGAGATTAATGTTCTTCACGGATGCAGCCCAGGTATGTGTGTTGGAGCAGCTTTGGAACTAAACTCAACAGGACTGTGAGGACCTGACTGTGTTTTGCACCCCTGAATTAACAGATAAACAAATTAATTCAGTGTGTAAGCTCAAAAACATTTAAAAGTTCAACCAGGAGAGGAGCTTGCACACATTATTGTAGAAAATGTCTTATACAAAAAAAAAATATTTAGAGGCCAAATACAAAGACAAACGTTTTTGATTTACATCATCAGTGTGAACGGGATGAATTATAAATAAGAAATATTTTGATTTTTTTCATCTTTTTTTTAAGGCTTGGTTTAATTTCCCCTAGTGGGCCCCAGCTTCCTTGATGAGAAGCAATGCTCTAATGGTATTCAATGAATGGGAATGGAATGTTTAGCTACTAATACTACTGAAACAAAGTTTCTGTTATTTGGCATCTGGCTTTGTGTTAAGCTATAGCTCACCTCCACCTCTTTGGTGTCTCCATGCTCAAAGTACTCCTGCACAATGGGGTTGATGGTCTTCTCGAGTTCTCTCTCGTCCAGCTCCGGTACTACTGTAGCATATACCGTGTCTCCCTGATAAACAAACAAGAGTCTGACACTAGAAAAAACACCTTTAACATAAAGGGATAACAAATCAATTAAACAAATACTAAATCATTGGGGGGAAAAAAATGTTTTCATCTTTTATTTTCCCTAGTAGATCTCTCCAGTAAACTGTCATTGCTGCAGCTCATCTGTGTTTGTTAAACACTTGGGTGATACAGAGCACTGATAACAGCAATAACATAACAGCAGTATTCAAACAGCATGAATGCCAGCAGGGCTGCCAGAACCACTTTTAGCTCACATCCCACCCAACTGAACAAAAGAAACACTGACTCACTGACTCAGATTCTTAAAGGATTGGTTCAACAAAAATTCTGTCATTATTTACTCGCCCTCATGCCATTCAAAACATCAAACCTCATTGGTGGTCATGACATGACGCCGGAATTATGTTATTGACGTCACCATATTTGATTTGGGCTCTGTATGCATGAGCTGTGTCTGAAATTGCATACTTTATAGCAGGTGCTACATTTGGTTTGAAACGTTCTTCATGGCCATTAAAAGGGGTCCTATTACGCCCTTTTACAATGTCTTGATTTTGTTTTTGGGGTGTACTAGAATATGCTTTCATGCTTGATTGTTCAAAAAACACAGTATTTTTCACATATTTTACATTACAGCACCTCTTTCCCCAGTCTGGTCTGAACACGCTGATTATTTCCTGTTTCAATGAAGCCCCTCCTTCTTAAATACGAAATGTGCTGTGATTGGTTGGCTGGCCCAGTGTTGTGATAGGCACCGCTTAGCGCGTGTTCGAGAAATGCCACGCCCCTTACTATGACCACGAGCAGCTCGACTCAGATATAAATATTAAGGAGTAGATCTAAAAAAAGATCTATATGTTTCGGACAGTCCTGAAGAAGGCTGTGTTGCCGAAACGCGTAGATCTACTTTTAACTGGTTTTAATGATTTAGCCCAGTGCATTTAAGGCCGTTTACTTTAACAGAAAACTATGGCAATACAATACAATCGATCACAAAACCATGGTTAATTTTCCTAAGGGGCAGTGAACAGCCTTACAAAAGCGAGACCTTACAAAAGCTACAGTAAACAATATATAAACACTGATGTTGGCTAGCAGGCGAGCGGAGCTAAAGAGATTTGTCCTTTGTTTACATTGTAGCAACAACATAAAACGTATAATTGGGACTGTTGGTAGAAAATGCCACTAGAAATAATAAGACATACTTGCTAGTTGTTATCCACAAACAACAGATTGTCCCGACAAAGTGAGAACGGCTCCATTTCAGGAGAAGCTTTTGTGCATAGCCTACATTGTACTCTCTTAGTTTCTGGAAGCTGTTCTCCATAAAAAATGCAGCACAAAGATAAACGTTTGGGTTATAATGTTTAAAATTAATTTTAACCGATCTAAGTTCATCAGCTTTAGGAAGGTCAAACAAGTGAGTTTTGGAAACGGGTGGAAAAAAACAGCATCTCTTTGACATAGCGACAACACTGTCTTCTCTAATGCAGCTCATCCAGGCACCTTGTTTTGCGCATTTCATGGGAGGAGATTATTTCCATGGGAGGAGTAACATTATGATTTCACAAAATCCGGAAAAAACGTTGTAGTCAAAACGAGCTGTTCATTGTAGTTCTTGGAAAGTGGATTCTGTTAAATAAAATATCTCCCTTTGGAAGTTAACTTTGAGCTTTGTAACCTTGCAGATCTTTTTATGCTCTAACAGCAACATTACACACTAACTAAAGTTGAAAAAGCTTAATAGGACCCCTTTAAAAAAAAAGCATGTTCTACATCCACCAGGTTGTCACTGTCATGTGACCCACGACATCAGTTGCGTCATTTCACTGCCATTCATAAATCCAGTACCATGGCCTCAGGCGATAGTAAAGTGTCCAGTGGATACACACTTCAGAACCTTGTCGGAAGCAGTAGATAATCCAAGTACTTTTCGCCTAGTGTTATATGCGTATTATAAATTTGGACAAACTACTTGCATTTGGCAGACATCTGATGAGTAATAAATGGGGATACCTGTGTGCAGGTGCATGTGTTGACTGGCACTGTGCATGTAAACATTCATGGTCCATAAAAAAAGAGGAATATTTAGTATAGTGTACTAGTATTCTTCATGTATAGGCTGCAAAGGTAAATAGTAGGTGTACTCTTACCTGTGCAGATTCATCATAGTTGGGGTCCTTTGCGTCAGGTTCCTCCACCTCATATACCATACCCGCTGCTCCCCACACACCTTTACCACCTGCTCCACCTATTCATAGGAGCAATAAGAATAAAACAGCTATAAGATAGCCAAAAACGCAAAAGGTAGGGAGGAAGGAATTTGAAATATAAAACATTTATCCAATAGAAACTAGAACATAAGAGGTGACTTTTATATGCGTTACCATATTTTTTGGTTTGGATCCATTAAATAAATATATCATGATGATAAATACTGCAACAGTGATGTAAGATTTTAGTCATACCACATAAATAACCAAAGTTACTATCAAAATATTTTAATAGGAAAATTGTGCCACTTGAGGCTAAATGGATCCTGCTTTGTGGTTTATATTAACATCTAAATTTGGTATCCATCTTTCTTTAATTAAATGATATATTGGAAAAACAAATAATTAGAGAACAATTCATATTTTCCAATCTCACCTTTTTTGGGCAGTCCTCGACCTTTTCCAGTCCGTGACTTTCGATCATTTACAGCGTTTTTACCCTTGGGGCTGTGTGGATCGGTAGAAAGCTCTCCAGAAACCGATTCAGAAAGTGATTCCCGAGTGGAATCCCGGGAGGATGATTTACGCAGGCGCCGTTTAGCCTTAGCTTTTAGTCTGGCCTCATGCAGGGCCTTTTCCTGAGGGGTCCAGTTCCCATTCACCTCCAACTCATTCAGATCCTCACTGCCATAAGTCTCATCCACCCCATCCAGCTCTTTCTCAAGTGAGAACACACCTGTACCAGACACAGACAGAAATGACAACTATTAAAATACTCCTAGCTTGTGCACTAATCTAGTTTATACTTTAAACTTGGCATTGTGTACTATGAAAATATTTGGTTTTCATTTTTTATAAACTACTTTAAATGTAAATATACAATTAAGGCTCCTAAAAAATACAAGCCCAAAAGAAAATTCACAATTTGTCATTTAAATGCATAAAAAAAATTTGTTTTAAACATCAATCAGGCATACCACTTTAAGGCCTGGTTTTTACACTCAGGGCTTAGATAAAGCCAGGATTAGGCCTTAGTTCAATTAGGGCATTTACGTAGCTTTTATAAATATGCCTTAGAAAAAAACATTACTGGTATGCATTTTGATCTTAGTCTGGGACTAGGCTTAAGCCTTGTATGTGAAACCGGGGATAAGAGAACTAAACATTTAAAAGAAAAGAAAAAAAAACCTTAAGAATATTGACATTTTCAAGTGACATGTATATCATCCCAAGCATTTTAATCATCAACCAGCTTTCATTTCATCACACAGAAATGTTTATCTTTCCTGCACACCTGTTCATGTCTCATATTCACCTCTGATAAACCTTAAAAAAAAGTTCTAGTTCTCAGGCCTAAAAGCATGCAAACATCTAAATTCAAGGTTTAATTTGCTGAATTTCAGGCTCTGGAACTGTAAGAAAAGTATTTGCACAATCTTGGTGTTTAAAATAATGTTGGGGAAAAACTATACACATTATTGTCATTTATGAGCAGCAGATTTTAAACAATGCACTGCTTCTTGTGCCACCAATATGGAAGGAGAAGGTAAATGACATTCAAGGAATAATTCACTCAAAAATAAATTGCCATTTTTTAACACCAAAAAGGAATATGAAGAATCTTCAACTGCCATACTTTCAAGGTTCGCTGTACATATACCGGTTCTATAGCAAAAACTATTGTAAACGCTATTGAAATTTGTTTTGTCCCGTTCATTATTTTGGTTATTACCATCAATCATGACTTTATATTTTAGGTGCATATAAACTCACTGATATGTTTACACTGAGATAAGGTGGCATGCAACAAAAAGAGCATGTGTTATGAAGATGCCATTTAATAACGTGATAGTATATCCCAATACTTGTAGTGAATACATGCATGACATGCAGTACTTCTCATAATGTAAAAAATTATTCCAGAACACAATGTAAAAAGTGAGTCCACTTTCAAGTCACTGTCTCAAAGCTAATCTCAGAGCTGCAATAAATATGAGCTGAGGTTCATCCAAAAACAGACGTCTTGACAAACCATATGCTACTCTGTTTTAAAGGGATAGACTCAAAATAAAATTGCATACAGGTTTGAAACAACAGAGTGTAAAAGTGTTTTTTCTGCTTTCACTGGACTACACAAAAGGACAAGAAAATGAAGAGATAAAGAGAGCAGCAGCAGCAGCAGCACAAGGAGGCAGAAAAGCTGACTTTGCTTTTTCTGATGCCTTTCTGGTTCTCTTGCCAAGCCTGACTACATATGGCAGTGTACAGTCTACATGGGGGTGGATGTCTACATTTGTATCATCTCGTTTGGAAGGAGAAGTAGGAGTGGCCTTCATGGTAATAAATACTCCCGTCCTAAAATACTAGCCACGATCAGATGAGAAACCACACTGTAGTTACTACAGTGTTTAAACCTGTTAAAAGTGCCAGGAACAGCAACACAAAATGGGCACAGCAGGGCCAAATAAAGTGTTCAAAATGTTGTAGCATTCTGTAAAAGTTTTTGACTAGGCCACCAGAGGTCTAAACTACATCACAAGAAAAATAAAATAAAAATTTGCTCAATAACAATGTTGATTCGTTTTTGTATTAAGTATTAAACAAGCAGGAGAACAGGAGGTGTGGTGGGTGTGTTTAACCAGCAATTTAAATGTCAATAAGGAAAATTTGACATGATAAAAGGAAAACGTCTTTTTTCATCTTTTTTGAAAACTATGGCTCATCACCTCTTGACATCTTTGGGGGTGTACATGAGACCCACTTTAAAACAACACATACAGTCAGTAGTGCAAATTTGCCTTTCTAGTCTGTGCATTACATATTATGCAGTATGATTGTTAAACAAATATAGGGATCCAAAAATTGGCAGGTATTCATAGCATGGGGTCAAAAATATCTCATTTGTTTGTTGCAAGCTGAACAAACAACACACATTCAACATACGAACATTTTTTCCAATAGAGATGCTCTGATGTATCAGCCATTTTTGAATCAAATCAAAATCTCATCAATTAGAAGAAAGTTTTAGATGGGTAGGTATACTAAAAAATATATTACTAATTTGTCATTGGTTTATGTGCATTTATTGTCTAAGCTATAATCAGCTTGTTTTCCTCCAGAACTGCACATGGTGACACGTGATATACTTTCATAAATGTTTGAGAGGTAACGTTTCACGTTTTACTGTCTGCTGAAAATATGCAAGGAAAAAACAGCTGAATAATGACAGTGTCATATGGGACAAAACATATGTATATTAAAAATGTATCATATTGTGTCATATTAGAATATTTATTATATATTTATAATATATATAAACTATATATATTTCTGTATTGTAATGTAGGCCTACGCCTGTTTTTTAAATTAACAGAACCAATCCAGTAATGAAAATGACTGAAGGTGAACACAACCATAAAAATGAGCTCTTGTATCTCTATATTTTTGTGTGTATTTCAATTAAAGACAATTCAAAAGGCATAAAAAGTGATATGACAAGTAGAGATGCAACAATAGCACTTTTTCCAGAACGAGTCCGATACTTTTATTTTTAGTACTTGCCAATGCTGAGTACCGACTACCGATACTTGTATACATTGTATTTCTAATAATACATTTAAATGTTTAAAAATATTGGGCAGAGAAACAAAAAGAATATGAATTAAATTAGTTGGCTTAGCAAACAGATATTTCCTTCGGTCATTTTCATGCCTAATTATGCCTGTTAAAATTAGTTGTAAGAGCTACTGTTACATTCAATGTTCATATTATTGTTCAAAACTTTTTACACTTTAATTTAATTTAAATTTAGTTTACGCACAATATAACAATACAAATATTACATAAACACACATTTGGTCGGTTACCTGCTTCATATGCGAATGTCATCAGATAAGAGAAACGCATGGAAGCCAATTTCTGTGACAATCTAAAACAAAGACCATGGCACGTACTTATGATAACAGTACTTTTATAGCACTGATCTGGACGCTGTATTTATGAAAGAAAATCACGAAAACAAATGAATTAATATCCAAACTAATGTAGCAAGAAAAAACATCCGGGTATCTCAGCAAGGGGGCGTATGTTTTAATATTGTAGCAAATTTCCCCTAACAAAGAAGCTTAATGATTGTATCGCATACAAGATCAAATATAAATAGATGTAATTAGAAAAGAAACGTATTTAATGACACAATTGGTCATTCCATATTGGTTTGTTCATAAGCCAAATTTGCAGCAATAAACATGACAATCTTACATGCTAGCTCGTTTTGCGGTTAACTGTTTTGGTAACGTACCAAGTTGTAGAGTTCATATTATGAACGATTAAATCTGTGTAAAATATGGGGAAATAATGTTGCTTGTATTTGACCACTTTATTTGTATATCAGAGAAATTAAAAAAATAAAATGCTTAACTTATCCGCAAAAAGTTTTGCATGAAAGAGTTATCTTGCTTATATGCGCTCACAATAACAACCAGTAAAATCTTGGTAATAACGCAATAATGCACCAATTATAGAAGTTTATACCACACATGCAATATACACGCCTTTCTGCCAGAGCACATGGTGGAACATGAGTGCAACTAAAGCCCATGTCGTCTGCAAAAACGACACCGTAAACTACCATATGCATTGATTGGCCAAATGCAGGCTGAATACATAAATGAGCAGTTGTTAAGGCAATCAGAGGTTTAATGTTCGTACCATCGTTTTGGGTGGCAGTGGTCCAGGCTTCAATCTCAGTCGCCATTATACGCTTGTTCACCGTCCTCCTAAGCCTGCAGATCACGGAAACAAGTAGTAACCACATCAATATCAAACGTGCAAAATCCCGTGATTACATAAACAACAAAATAAAAACATATAGAGTCTGACCATAGCGAATGATCTGACCGTTTTAATTTACGTTTCAGTCGTAAATGCATTGAGCTTAACCTCACCTTAAACTGAAGGCTCGCTTATCACTTAACGTTAAAATCTAGCAGTAAGGTAGCTGGTAGAGTAAACAGTCCTTGAGGAAAATTAGAAGATTCGGCAAAAAATATCTTGTTTAATAATTCAAGTCAAAAATGTCTACAAAAATATATAGATTTGCATTAGAAGTGCACACACGCACGTTGCAGAGAGGAAGCAATAACATGGACAGTGTTTTCAACTTCAGACAGCTCAGAGCACGTCACATGAGTAGCGTGAGCCTCATGCATATTAATTACGTAACGTGTCTTTCGTCCAGTAGGACTGTTCTAAAGTGGAAGAATGAACGTGACTTGACTCATGAATATTAAATATGCTACGTGACTGGTCCGACTGGTCCAACGCTCCAGAAGCCAACAAAGCAACGTCAGCATCACTAAATTTATATTCATGAGAGAAGCATTTTCACCGTAGAGTAATTGGATTTGTAATGAGGAGTGAATGAGGGGCTGGAATGAAACCGTTTTGTCCAATCTCATAGCAATGGCAAACTAGGCGGGGTTTGACGAGTTTGTTTCTTTGGTAAACACAATTCAATTTTTGGAGTTGTGCACATTTTGATACCAGTGTGTTGTAGCCATATACTGTAAAAAGAAACGAAAAGTGGTAGCCTATACTAAATTACTTAAAACTTAAAATATTAGGCCATAATGTAATTTGTTTAATATGTACATTTTAGCCTTACTATAATTTGCAGGATGTTATCTATGACGCTTTCAGGACATCAAACACACTAACCGTGATTGATTTTTCAATCTTTATAGTTTTTTTTTTGCACGCATCCACATATTCTGTCTGATGTGATCATCAGTCACCTCTCTCTCTCTCTCTCTCTCTCTCTCTCTCTCTCTCTCTCTCTCTCTCTCTCTCTCTCTGTCTCTCTCCTTGGTAAGTAGCGATCTATGTGTTTTTCAAGTAAATACTGTTGAATACAAGAATCCATTGAAAGGGAAAACTAAAGATTTAAAGCTGTATTATAATGTGTTTGTAGACTTCCGCCTTCTACTAAATACAAGAGCCTTTAAATTCCCCAGTGCGCCACCAGATGTCGCTGTCACCACAATACTGATGTTTCCACTACAACTTTCCCACCTTATTCTAGATGGAAAATAAACATGCATGATATACACTGGTGTAAAAATTGCTCTTTAATTGTGTTTTTGAAATATTGTGTTAACTGTATTGTTTGAAAAAGTATTTTTTTTCTTCACTCTTTTATTTTTAACTCATTATGAAAATCAGTTTGACCTTAGATCTCATGTTTGTTTGGCTAATCCTTTTTGATTTTAATATTTTACCACATGAATCTACGCACCCCATTATTATAAATTATTTATTATAAATTAAAATGTATTATAATAATTATTTTACATGAATTAATTTAGGTTATGCCTTTAATAGTGCGTGGAATGCTAATAACTAAAACTAAAAATCATGGTATCAGTGATATGTTGCATATCAGAAACAGTTTTCCATTCACTTGCACTATTGATATAAATATGTCTGGCTATAATTCAGTAGTTCAGCAAATGAGATGTCTCTCCAATTAAATGACCAATTTGAAGCAGACCTCTTCATTATGTAATTAACTTATTTATTTGAAAATGAAGATTTCTGAAGCATGATAATGAAGCATTATCAAAAGTTTGTGTGTGATTTTCCACTGCATTCAACTAGAAGTAGAAACTTTATAGAAGTTTGGAGAAGAAATTATGAAAAAAAATATGGTTGTCTATAAGTTTATGTGCAAATTTATGTGCTGTCTTTTAATTTTTTTGAGTCGATTAAGTAGACTCCACCCCCTATTTGGTGATGTGCACAGCTGCACTTGTGGGCTGCGGAAACACATTCCCAAGCACGCAAAGTCTGTGGGGCTCTAGCTCTCTTTTCATTCTCACTTACTAGTAACAAGTCTTTCCTCTTCCTATGCTTTGATTTTTTTGCTCTAATTTGTCAGCAATGAGTAAATTAATATTTACAAGCAGTACAGGATCATATCAGACTTTGCCATCAGTCCCTTAATTGGCCCAGACTGGTTACATTGTACGGTTACAATGCTCAAATCTGAGTGTTGAATGTAGTATTTCAAAGTCAAAAATAAACAATCAAGAGATTAAACTTTTTTTTTTCTTTTGAAGTTTCACTTTTAAATGGCTTCTCATTTTGCAAATCACAGTTTGAGACCTATTTGTCTAGAACTTACTGATTACTTGACACCTTGCTCTCATCTATGCCTACACAGAACCAAAATAACCCCCTAACATTTCTTTGCACAATACAATAATCTACAGCAACCCTTTCGATTGACCTGGTTTCTGCAGAAATTAGTCATAAAATGAGATATGATCTTAAAGTCACAACCACAGACAAAACAATCTGCTTACATACCACCACACAAACAGTGTGTTTTTGTGTTTTTACTGAACCCACTGGGTGAACAGTGCACGATGGAAAAACAATATGTGACGTATAAAAGGCTAATGACTTCTCCAAAAGCTAAATGGAATCAGGACTCATCGTTCAATCAATGAAGTTATTGTTACGGAATAAACGTCGGAAGCAAGTGCAAGTTAAGCAGTTTATTAGGAAGAGTACAGACACAGTCCAAGGGCAACAGGCTAGCGGCGCAGGGACTCGATGGTCAGATGTAACAGAAGTGGAAGTGATGAGAAGTGACGATCAACGAGACGAATCCAGAACATCCACGGGAAACAGACAGGAACAAGGAAGGATAACTGGAACGTAGAGGGGATCAGACACCGGACACCAACAAACAACGATCTGACAATGGAGATGAGAAGTTGATGAGATTATATACACAGGAATGGATAGACTGCAGCTGGTGATGAGGTAATGAGTGATTGCTGAACGAGCGCTGATGAGCGGCCACGCCCCTCTGATCAGCGCACACACATACAACAACAGAAACACGAGACATAGGATTTACCAACCGTGACAGTACCCCCTTCCCTAGGAACGCCTCCTGGCGTTCCCAGACTCCCTTACCTGCCGATTGTAATCATCGATAAGGGAGTGATCCAGGATGTCTCTAGCCGGTACCCAACGTCTCTCCTCCAGACCGTAACCTTCCCAGTCCACCAAGTATTGGAATCCGCGTCCAGGAAGATTCAGGCGGAGGAAGAATTTTGGTGACAGAAAACAGGCCAATGAATTTAGGTGCGAGCTTATTCGAAACGGAGCGGAGAGGAATGTCCTTGGTAGAAAGCCACACTTTAGAACCGACGACGTATACGGGAGGCCTCCGCCGGTGGCGATCGGCTTTGGTCTTGGTGCGCGCCCCCACTTGGAGTAGAGTCTCACGGGCTCTAGTCCAAGTGCGGTGACACCGCTGGACGAAGGCGTGGGCAGAGGGGACCGCGACTTCGGATTCCAGACTAGGAAAAATAGGTGGCTGGTAACCTACGCTACACTCAAATGGAGATAGGCCCGTGGATGACACCGGCAACGTGTTGTGGGCGTACTCCACCATAGACAGTTGCTGACTCCAAGAGGAAGGATTCTTGGACACTAAACATTCCAACCAGGATTTGGAGCGAACGTTGCATCGCTCAGTTTGACCATTGCTCTGGGGGTGGAACCCAGAGGACAGACTGACAGTCGCCCCCAGAAGTTTACAAAACTCTCGCCAAAATTTGGACACAAATTGGGGTCCCCTGTCAGAAACCACGTCTGTCGGGAGGCCATGAATCCGAAAGACGTGATCAACGACAATCAACGCTGTCTCCTTGGCTGAAGGTAATTTGGGCAAGGGAATGAAATGGGCAGCCTTCGAGAACCGGTCCACCACGGTCAAAACTACCGTGTGACCCTGGGAGGGTGGGAGGGCGGTGATAAAATCTAGTGCGATATGGGACCAGGGTCTCGAAGGTACCGGCAGGAGTAACCCATCTGGAGGTCGATTGGAAGTTTTACCCGTGGCACAAACTGAGCAGGCCAATACAAAACTGCGAACATCACGAGCCATGAGAGGCCACCAGAATCGTTGCTTGACTAAAAACATAGTACCATTAACTCCCGGATGACAAGCCACATTGGAACAGTGTCCCCACTGAATAACGCTGGACCTTAAACTCCCCGGCACAAACAAACGATTCGTTGGGCAACGAGTCGGAGGCGTTACCCCTTCTAAGGCCTTCGATTCGACCTCCCATGTGAGTGTAGAGATAAATAGGGTCTCTGGTAAAATGCACTCGGGAGTAGACGGGTGATCGGAACGGTCAAAAATGCGCGATAAGGAATCGGGTTTGATGTTTTTAGAACCCGGGCGGTAAGAGAGAGTAAAGTCAAAACGTCCGAAAAAAAGAGCCCACCGAGCCTGCCTGGAATTAAGTCTTTTAGCCGTACGAATGTATTCCAAATTTTTGTGATCGGTCCAGACGATAAAAGGTACCCCCGACCCTTCTAACCAGTGGCGCAACTCCTCCAATGCTAGCTTGATCGCCAACAACTCTCTGTTGCCAATGTCATAATTGCTTTCGGCAGGGGATAGACGATGAGAAAAAAAAAACGCGAAAAAAAAAGGGTGCATCTTGTCGCCTGAAGGAGAGCGCTGGGATAACACTGCACCTACCCCCACCTCTGACGCATCGACCTCCACCACGAACTGACGTGAAGGATCAGGGGTTATCAGGATGGGGGCTGAAACAAAGCAACCCTTCAGTTTGGCAAACGCAGCTTCTGCTGCGTCTGACCACCTGAACGCCGTTCTGGGGGAGGTCAAGGCGGTCAGAGGCGCGGCTAGTCGGCTGAAATTGCGAATAAAACGCCGGTAAAAATTGGCAAACCCCAGAAACCTCAGTAGGGCCTTACGGGAATCTGGACTTGGCCAATTTACCACAGGCTTAACCTTGTCAGGATCCATGCGCATTCCCTCAACCGAGATGATGTGACCTAGAAAAGGAACAGACTGTGCATGAAACACGCATTTCTCCGCCTTGACAAAAAGCCCATTCTCTAGCAACCTCTGAAGCACTTGTCGGACGTGTTGCACGTGTTCCTGGAGAGATGATGAAAAAAAATCAATATATCATCCAGGTAGACATATATGAATTGATCGACCATGTCTCGCAAAACGTCATTGATAAGTGCTTGGAAGACCGCTGGGGAGTTGGAAAGGCCGAACGGCATAACCAAATATTCAAAGTGCCCTCTAGGGGTGTTAAAAGCGGTCTTCCACTCATCCCCCTCCCTGATGCGGATCAAATGATAAGCATTTCTTAAATCCAATTTCGTGAAGATAGATGCTCCTTGCAACCTCTCGAAGGCTGAAGACATCAACGGCAAAGGATAAGTATTCTTTACCGTGATGTTGTTCAACCCCCGGTAATCAATACAAGGTCGCAACGATCCATCTTTCTTCCCCACAAAAAAGAACCCCGCCCCCGCTGGAGAAGAGGAAGGGCGGATGAATCCCGTTGCTAGAGAATCAGAAATCCATGACCTCTCTCTCTGGGACAGAGAGTGAATATAACTTGCCCTTAGGCGGAGACGTACCTGGCAGTAACTCTATAGCACAGTCATAGGGACGATGTGGAGGAAGAGAATCAGCCCGAGACTTACTGAACACCTCCTTCAGGTCCCGATACTCCGTGGGCACGCTAGATAAATGTAACACATGAACAGAAACAGACGGACAGGCAGATACGAGACAGGACTTATGACAAAAACTGCTCCACGCCGCTACTGATTTGAGCTGCCAGTCTATTTTGGGGTTGTGACGAGTGAGCCATGGGTGACCAAGAACAATGGGTGCAAGTGGAGTGTCCAGGATATAAAAGGAGATAGTTTCTGAGTGGTTGCCTGACGTGATGAGGGTGATATCTTCAGTGACCAGAGATATAGTGGGGAGTTCTTGGCCGTTGAGGGCGTGTACTGCAATCTGATGGTTGAGGGGTTTGAGGGGGACTTGGTGGTTGAGTGCAAAGGTGTGATCCATGAAGTTACCTTCGGCGCCCGAGGCCAGAAGTGCGTGACAGTCGTGACTAGGGTTGCAACTAACGATTATTTTGATAATCGATTAATCGGACGATTATTTTTTCGATTAATCGGATAAAGTTTTTTTTTTTTTTTTATTAGATTTTTTGTTTATTATAATTAAATAAAACCTTAAATCAGGGTATTCATGTGTAAAAGTGTACTTTAAAAAGTGCAAAAGCCACACATTGAGTTTAACTAATATAATCTTTATTTTTGACATTTTAAACCTTAATATATTGATAATTTAAATATAGAAAGACTGAAAACAAACGTGTGATTGTAGTAGAGCCGCAGTAGATCGCGTTTGAAAAACAATTAAAACTTAATAGTAGACAAATGCTATAAAAAGAGAACGGAATGGAGGTACACAGCAAGCTAACAGGCTTGATTAAAAAGACAGGAAAAATTATGCATTGGTGCACAAGCATTCGCTGAAAACCAGACTACAGTGACTAAAAAAAAAAAAATCTTTTACTGCTGCTGTTATTAACTGCCTTTATATTTAGTGCTTCACTTTGTAAACACCGTTTTAATTTAACCTATTTCTGCGGTAGCGCTATTTTAATCCATCACTTATGTTGCGAGCGAACTGATTGCGCAACCTGATGCTCGAGACAAAATAGATCTAGTGTGACTGTTCCGAAGTTAGTAAACAAAGCTGTTTACACAGTAGCATTGTTTTCTCAGATCAGATAGCTATCGGATCGCGAAAAGACCAGGGGCCTCATGTACAAAGACTTGCGTTGAATTCATACTAAAACATTGCGTACGGACAAAGCTGTAAATGTGCGTACGCACAAAAAAAAACAGATGTATGAATCTCTGCGTAGGAAGGATCCCACGCATATTCTCTTTGTACATCCCAATTAACGTAAAAATGAGCGCACATGCACGAGCACAACGCCCCACCCAGTCTCCTCCCTTAATTAAATACATTTAAATATGGTAAGGAGTCCACTTTGGCAAAAGAAAGGAGTAAGAAAATGGCTAAAGCAAGCGGCAAGAAGCGAAACTTTACAGAAAGTGAATCGGAGGTGCTACTATCGGAGGTAGAAACGAGAAAAAAAATATTTGGAACTTTGTCCTCCGGAATTAATAACAAAAGGAAAAAATATGAGTGGGAGAGTTTGGCTGATGCCGTCAATGCGGTGGGATCTGAAAGTCGCACTGTAAATGACCTTTAAAAAAAATGGTCTGATATAAAGGTGGACGTTAAATGGAGAACTGCTGCGCACCGACAAAGTGTGGGCAGAACAAGCAGTGGTAAAGGGGTCAGAGAATTGCCTCAATTATGGGTGACACTTTACTCTCTGGAGTAGTATCCGCTGCTGTGGGAGACTCGGATTTACTACAGGACTGCCACGAAGGTAACCAATATTATCTGCACATTTATTGAATGGAAATGTTTCCGATTCGCATATGCAAATTCTTCTTCAGATGGCGCCTTTATAGCAATGCGTGTGCAGTCGATCGCTCCGATTACATTAGGAAAACCGGCTATCGCTGCAAATTGCGTTTTAATGTTTGGCTGGTCAACTGCATCATATGGGAATATCATATGCTTTTATATGTTCTTACTTAATTGCATAATTGATAGAATATTCCCATAAGGCTCGTGTGACAATATGTAAATTATTTTATAAATTGCAAATTAATAGCAATGCATCCCACAGGTGGTAGTGCGATAGACTTGTAGAACAATTCGTTGTGTAATGTTTGCAACTTAACTTCATTGCCTGTAAGAGTCGCCAACGAACAAAAACTATGAGAAATGTACGTACGCCAGACATGAAATTGGCGTGGAGGAACGCACATTCTCACGTTAATTTCACTTTTAGTACATCCGACCGTGAGCGTGAAAGCTGGCGTACGCAAAGTTTTTGTGCGTACGCAAGATTGATACATGAGGCCCCAGGTGTAAAAGCCTTTCTAAACGCGCTCAAACCACTTCAGGAGGAGATCTGAGACTCATTCCATACGAAACTGGAAAAGTGTAAATGCATCTAGCCTAGTTGTTGAAACCACATGTGTACATTTCACTCCTCCCAAAAATGCTAAAAAAAAAATATGTGAGAGTGTGTTATAGGCAATGTAATGTTATAGCCGGATATGACGACGCTACTGCAACACGCATTACCGCAGATGAGCGATCTATTCATCAAGCCAACGAGCAAACTATCGCAAATCAAAGTGAAAGTAAGTCGCAGACGCTTAACGCACAATCATCATCATTAAAAGTAAAGAAACGAAATGATCTTACCAGTGCTGTTGCCGCTCTCTTATTGCGGTGTTTGATTTTGATTTTAACTGCTAATCAATAAAATGCAGCTCATATCTGTTGCTTTCGGTGACGTGAACTCCATTAAATCTGCATATAGCGTGGGAATTGAAGAGCGAAAACACATTTATGTGACCAGGTGTAAATGGAATCGTTTTGATAAATCAGAGCTATCCGATCTGAGAAAACGCATGAAGTGGCCAGGTGTAAACAGCCCCGGCTTGGGGTGCACACTTTTTTTCTGCCGTCGATTGATCTGTAGGTACTCACTGCCATTTCGCGATCGACTGTGTTGTCATGAAAGTGACGTCATCAGTAAACGCTTCCCGTGACGTAAGCAGACCAACTAATCGATAATGACATACGTTGACAACGATTTTCATAATCCATTATTATCGATTTTATCGATTAGTTGTTGCAGCCCTAGTCGTGACGGTGGTTGGACCATCGGAGTCTAACCGGAAGGAGAGTCGATGTCGATGAGGTCTTCTCGGCGGAGATCCCACCCGATAGTAGCCTCATACTTACTATCGGGCTGGGCCTTTTAACGGACAGTTATAGGCGAAGTGTCCCTTTCCTCCACAGTACAAGCAAAGGCCCTGGGATCTCCGCCTCTCCCTCTCCTCCCGGGAAAGCCGGGCTCGACCCACCTGCATGGGCTCGGGATCGTAAACGGGGCTGACCGCGTCCCCACCTCCAGTGCGTTGATCCTCGGATTCCACCGAAGAACGATAATTGGGTACTCTCCGATCCACTCGAGACAGCCTGGCGTCCACTCTTAATGCTAGAGCGATTAAATCGTTGAGTTTGGGGGGTAAGTCCAAAGCATATATCTCTCTTTGGACGCGGTCAGCCAGCCCATGCAGGAACATGTCCCACTGCGCCTCCTCGTTCCATTGGCTCTCCGCCGCTAGAGTACGAAACTCAATAGAGAAGTCCGATACGGATCGTTGTCCTTGCCACAAATCGGCCAGCATTCTGGCTGCTTCTCTCCCCACCAATGCCCGGTCGAAGACACGTTTCATTTCGTCGGAGAGCGCTTGGAACGAGGTGCAGCAGTCGTCCTGGTTCTCCCACACCGCCGTTCCCCATAGCGCCGCTCTCCCAGTCAGCAGCGTCAATACAAAGGCCACCTTGGTCTTTTCCTCACGGAAGGTTCTAGGTTGTAGAGAGAAGTGCATGGAGCATCTAGTTAGAAAAGCTCGACAAAAATTGGGTTCACCTGAGTATGCCTCCGGGGCTGGTAAGCAGGGCTCCGACTGGGAGGGGTCCACTGGTGGTATTTGGGGAAACGGCGGTGGGACCGGCGCAGTGGGAACGCGCAGCTGTTGGACTTGCTGGGTGAGCCCGGACACCTGCGCCACTAACGCCTGAACAGCGCGAGCTGTGTCATTGATGTTTCTCTCTTGATTTTCCATACGCTGTCTGCTGCGGTTGACAAAATCCTCCAAGCTTTCTGAAGTGCCACTCGCTGCTTCCATCTGTGGGTCAGATCGTTCTGTTACGGAATAAACTTCGGAAGCAAGTGCAAGTTAAGCAGTTTATTAGGAAGAGTACAGACACAGTCCAAGGGCAACAGGCTAGCGGCGCAGGGACTCGATGGTCAGATGTAACAGAAGTGGAAGTGATGAAAAGTGATGATCAACGAGACGAATCCAGAACATCCACGGGAAACAGACATGAACAAGGAAGGATAACTGGAACGTAGAGGGGATCAGACACCGGACACCAACAAACAACGATCTGACAATGGAGATGAGAAGTTGATGAGATTATATACACAGGAATGGATAGGCTGCAGCTGGTGATGAGGTAATGAGTGATTGCTGAACGAGCGCTGATGAGCGGCCACGCCCCTCTGATCAGTGCACACACATACAACAACAGAAACACGAGACAAGAAGGAGACATAGGATTTACCAACCGTGACAGTTATATTGAAGGTGTTGGGCAGAGCCTGCACTGTACAACCCATATTTTTAATTTGCTATTTACGAGAAGCATAGCCTTAAGTTATGTGTCAAAAACAAAAGAGTTCTTAGAACACATTCATGGTTACACAGTATCTTTAAAAGCCTTGATATTCATCAGTCCACAGTAAAACTAAGACCCCATTTACACCTGGTATTAAAATGCGATCTGTATCCAGATAAGTTATCCGGATAATAAGTGTTCTGATCTTACCTTTGCGTTTACGTCCTTGTATTTTTAATGCGTTCTCGTTATCCACATTGAGTTCGGATCTCTGTCCTCCAGAGTGACACCTGCGCGTGAGCACTGAGTTGGCGGGAAATCAGCTGTAGTTTGAATGCCATCACGTCGTACGGATTGCGTTTACACCTAGTAAAGATCCGATCACAATCCGATCACAACGTATTTACACCTTGCATTAACATACGTTTTTTATTATCCGGATAACTTATCTGGATACAGATCGCATTTTAATACCAGGGGTAAATGGGGTCTAATAGTCTATAAATACAGAAAGTTCAGTATGTTGCTTCTCTCTTTATGAGCGGGCGTCCTGCAAAGACAACTCCAAGAGTACTTTCTGTGAAAACTTGCTAATATCTATGGTTTACCAAAACACTGAACAAGAAGAGTGTTTAGTGGGACGACACTAACTAACTAACTACTAAGTAACTAAATAACTACTACATAAAAATTTAAATAAATAAATCAA